>JAJEKV010000010.1:14849328-15240188 GCA_021234155.1 Isoetes taiwanensis | reverse complement strand
TTGGTATTACTTCGTTCAGTTACGTATTGCTATGTGGGTATGTGAAGTATTCGGTATATCTTTGGCTATGCCTAGCGTATCTTGGTGACTGCTAAAACTGGCTGCTGCCTGTAAATGCTCAGTCATCCAGCTATTCATGCGGGCGTGGCTATGGCGCAGCTCGACCCTTCTTTTTCTTCTGTGCTGAGAGGAGGACGATCTGAGGCCGAAACGTGCCGTAATGCACCGTTTTAGGGGCAAAAGGGGCATGATCCCATATTATTTTCATAGATTGCAGATCTGCTATGCCAAGGTCCGCTTTCCGGCGATAATAGGTCATCTTGCCTCCTCTTGAATACTCTGGTTATAATGGGATCGCCCTTCCCACTTGCTCATCCGCATTCTTCTTTGCCTTTTGAACCATCTCTTTGTTTTTCTCCTGCTCAGAGGCCTGCTTGGTGAAAGGTTGGATAATAGTTGCAAGAGTACTGGAATCTATTTCAAAGGTGGATCACTAAGCTCATTTTAGACCTTCATTGATGCAGAAATGTAGCTTCTGGTGTTTTGGAGCGAGTTCCGAAATGCTGCTCTCTCAAGAGGCAACCCTCGCTTATGCAGCCGTTGTTGTTAGTGGTGAAGCTCTTTTCGTGTCTTACGTTAAAATTAACTTTCTTTTTCTAAGCTCCAAGGCTGAACATCACTCCTATTTTATCAAAGTTTCTTTAGAAATTCTTGCGATTATTACAGAATGCTACTTACTGATTTGTACGAGGCTCAAAGAGATTGTCAACAAAGGGATTAAATATATAGAAAGTTTTGAATCCACTGCTTCTTTTATATGAGCTCAATTTCAAGGCAAATGCATCTGTGACAGACATGTTTTATGCTTTGACGATATTGATACAAGGTTGCTATATGATGTTGCTTGATATTTGCAGTTGGGGGTTAATGGGTTTCCTGAAACGGAGTCTCAGGGGCTTGTATTATATTATATATACACAGAGTTGCCATCAAATCCCTATGTATGGCATCAATTGGAATGTGTGGTATATTCAAGTTACGTTTACCAGATCTTCTTAGGTATTCATTTTTTTATTTTTTGGGCAGTTGTTTCATCACATCCCCTCTTAATCATAATGGAATTAGATTTAGGAAGTCAGGGAAACTTTTCCCAGCAGGAATTGTCGCATTCATTTTGTTTATTATGATGGCAGGATATTATTTGCATGGTATTCTGCACAAATTACGTATAGCAAACAAACATCGTAACATGGCGCAAGAGATAGTATAAAAGCACAGACAAAATGTAGCAGTGATGCTTCAGTTATTGTGATGACAAAGTTAATTATCGAATATAATTCCAATGAAGAGTTTTCGAAGGTACAACATTTCCTTTAATCCTAATAGGGTATACATGTAAAGAAATTTGATGTTGAAAATTAGCTTCCTATGAATGTGCCACCAAGGTCCTTAGTTCTCTACTTTGGTTGGTCCTTTTTGAACACTTGAAATGGTTCAAAATCTAAGTTCACATGAACGGGCATCCCATTCACTAAAAAGCCTGCAAAAGTAGAGACAGGCTCTGATGACATGTACCAGTTCGTTACTTTCTTACCGTTCTGGACTCTTGAGATTGAAATGGGTGCAAATTGAAATGCCAACCAAAATAAATGCTTTACACCCACTGATTTTTACATAATTTCATGAGGTTCACCTGGCACATGGATATACAACTTATATATTTACCCATCGAGGATACAACTTATATATTTACCCATCGAGATCTTGAGACATGGACAGATCTTGAGACATGGACTGAAAACTTTACTGGGACATCTAAGTTTACATTGTTTATAAATTTGGATGATGTTGACACTAAACACATCTTTGTTGCAATGAGGTATGTTAAATTCCCATGTTTGCATGACATCTAGTTTACACTGTTTGCATAAATTTGGATGATATTTGACACTAACACCTCTTTGTGGCAAAGCAAGGCATGAGTAAATTTTTCCGTGTTTGCACTTTGATTCACCACTTGCCGCGCACAATGTTAAGATCATATGTTAATGGGTATTTTGAAAGTATGGCCAAATTCGTCTGTTGTTTATCAGTAAGATTTGTTAACCGTTTGAACATATTATCTACTTTCGATGTTGTCATAGAAGTATGGCCATTATCTACTTTTCGATGTTGTCATGGAGAATTATGTAGAACTAAATCTGTTAACCGTTTGAACATATCTTTATCTACTTTCGATGTTGTCGAAATGAGAAATTCAAATCTAAATTTGTTAAACGTTGGAACATATCTTTTATCTACTTTTTGATGTTGTCCAAATGAATTTGGAAACGTTTGAACAGATCTTTATCTACTTTTGATTCACATATTCTATGTATATATGCAGAAACACTAATTATTATACACCTTGAAGAAGTTGTGTTCTAAATGATGATATAGAGGGACAATAAAATAGGATTGCTGAAAAAATGAACACTTCCATAAAATACTATGGTAAGTGGTAAACGTGGAAGGTTGGTGATGTAAGGTGCCGTGAATGGAGTTTAGCTTCTTCAGTTTAAATTACGAATCTTGGATTGGAATGCCTCGATGAGGTCATTATTTCTTAGCTTTCTATCTTTGTTTTGTTAAATAATATTGATAATGTGCATCAGATCCTCCTGAAAGCGTGTGATTGCTTGCTCTATGTATTTATACAACAACATTCATCTTCCAATGTAAAAACAACTTATATTATTTTATGTGTTGCATTTTTTGCTCTGAGTCACAAAATCTTAGTCATATATAAAATGTGGCATTCATTTTAAGATGCGGTGTAAAAAGGTCTAATCGGGGACCAAAATTACCTATCTTTTGGTCCCCAGTAAAATAAAATGATAATCGAGTGGTCGGCTTAGTTATGAGGCATTTTATTGCAAGCGGAGCCCAATCAATAAACAACGAATCTCTTGTAGAGTATATTGGAGAACTTATATGCATGGCCAGATAGCGGCCGGAAGATTTAATCGGAAAATTCCACTTTTTCTTTAATCTTAATAACCATGTTCGAGGAAGATGATCGTGCGAAGATTACACTTCTTATTTGTGTGCATGTTGTTGATGCCGATGCGTCTTAGATGCATGTCACCAAAGGTGATAAACTCAAATTTGCAAAACATTCTCAAAATCAAATTGCTATGCAAAGGTAATAAATATGTTTATTGAATCTTTGAAAACATTAGACCATGTGCTTTAATGGCTTGTTTTAGTGTTCGAAGAGATCATTATAGTTGATAAGGAGACCGGTAGGCATATTTGTGAAAAGGAAAATAGAAGGCTGCGAGGAGAGCTATTCTATGATTATCGTTATGGCTTTGGCCGTGCCCGGTATGGGCCGAAAACTTAGAAGATGGCCCAAATCCTTGATGATGTCGGCAATGGCTTCAGTCGGGGCTCAAAAGGCATAATAATATTATGGATCACAAAATATTAAGATGGAAATTTCTGAATTCTCCATAACTAGTCTTGTGTATATTGTCAGTCCGCGATTTGATTTAAGCCACTTCACCCTCGGGCCATGGAGGCAACCCTCGTCGCAGCAGCCTGTATTTTGTCTCGTGGGCCGAAAAAATCAATTACATTCTAAATCTATTCCATTTATAAGGTCATAAACATTACCTAGAGTTATTTAAAAAAACCTCAGGCTAAACATTAGCCCTTGGTCAGCCCCAAGGATTGTATCAATTCGGTTCAAACTTACGTAAGAATATAAATTTATTATCCTTTAGCCTAATGAGCCTTTATATGAATTGAAAATTTGCCAAAGCTAGTCACAATATGCAATGGTTCTATGGCAACATAGAACCATCATTTGAACTTAACTGAAGTCATGTAGTTACTATAGTGCAAGGACAATAGTGATGGCTTAGTTTCTGAGCCACTAAAACCAATGATACAAAAGAAACATATTGAACTAATGCAATCCAAAACTAGAGTTTAGATATTAAAGCACATCCTATCAAACTTTATTTCAACTTTTTCTTTTTGTTCAACTCGGGTTTTGAATCTATCTTTGTACAACTTCGGGTTCTTGAATCTATCTTTGCTGCAAGAGTGCACGTGGGGCTTCAAAATCCCTAACAAACTCTAACCCGAGGATAATTTCAGGTAAATGTCACGGCTCAAGCGGTTGAATATATAAACTCATGATTATTTCTGGGATTTTAAAGGAAACCCACAATTTGTTTAGCAGGCAAATAAGAAACTCGAGCCAGGAAAATAAAGCTTGTGACCGGAATTTAGGGAGACTAACTAACCTCCTGTTTTTCGATGCTGACGTATACAGCATTTTGCATGACCCTTAAATAGCAGAGGAGAACTGCAGAAGGAGGGCACTGCATTAAATAGCAATAGGCTGTATTTTGTGTTCTTGATAACCGTGCAACATTTACGGTGCGGATCTATCGACGTATCTTTCCATAGCCAGGCGAAGACCCATGAAAAGAAAAAGAAATATTAAAACTGAAGTACATGAGAATATGGAGGTTTTGTTGTCTGCAGTTAAGGAAAAAGTTATTTACAAATTTTTATAGTGTTGGGAGAAGAATATTATTGATTCGAAAAGATGCCACAATCGGTCGAAGACTGAGGAGACGCCTCAATCTCCTGCATTCTGCTACTGTCTTCAATACACAATCAGGGCTAGGCTATTTTCTTCTCTAAACGAGCAAGGGGAAGAAGGGACCATCTCTATTACATGACATTCAAGAGATTTGAGGATTATTAAACTGAGAACTTGTAGAGGCCTCTTCAGCCGAGCTGCAGGCATCAGAATTCAGCGTTGATTTATCAACGGAAATACAGCGGCACAAAGGGCAGATCATGAGATTCAAACCATGCATCAATACGGTGAGTGAAAACTGTGGTTTGCAGTTTGGCAAAATCCTGCCCTGTTCCCCGGTTCTAAATTCGCTCCAAAACAAACTGCACATTTCAGGCCTTCCTTTCTGGGTCTTCATCTTTCACGTCGAATATTGGCAGCAAATCCAACACTGCTTTTCCAGCCCCATTCCTGCAGGAAAAAACATTCTAATGCTCCTCCTCCTCGATTCGAGTACTGTGCAGCAATTAACGACCAAACTGCAGCATCCACAGCTACAAGACCAATACAGAGAGTGCAGCAAACACAACACATGGAAAAATTGGCTTAGATGTATGGCTGGTGGATGACGGTGATGCATCTGTAGGAACTTCAAACATTTTTCCTAATCCCTTTTTTTTGCCCTTGTATTTAGGAGCATAGTAAAACTTATATATTTATATCGATTAGAGGAACCTGCTTCTTTCCTCAGGTTGTTTCTTCGTCCAATATCTAGGCTAGTGTTCTTTGGACTGCCCATAGCCGTCGTTTTTTTCCGTCTAGGACCAGTTGACTTATCTTTATTCTATCTTATCTAGTTGTGAAGAAACTTCTTTATTCTATCTTATCTAGTTGTGAAGAAACTTCTTGCTATAGCGATCATAGAGACAAATGCATGATAGAATAGAGAATGTCTAAGAGGTCGAGTTGCTATAGTGATCCTTAGGAACAAACGCATGATAAAATAGAGAATGAGAGATTGATTGATCCAATTGAGAATGATATCTGATGAGGATCAATTGATCCTTATATAAGATCTGAAAATCCATAGCGAAACTAGACTAGATTAATGCCATGAGGGCCATCAAGTAGGTCCACCAAGTTGGGTGAGCCGCGACAGCCTCACGGCAATTAACACTCTGAGGAAAGCCAATGGGGTGATGATCAACATTGTACTTGATCTACTTGTCTCCTACACGAGCTAAACCTGCGTGGTGGAGTAAATTTATATTAGGGTGGTGTTACAAAAGCGGTCCAGGAATATCGGTGCTTGGCCAGTCTTGGGGACCTTCATCGTCAGCGTCAGCACCGTCCACTATTTTTCACTCATACCATTTTTCCCAACCCTCGGAGGCAGTTGATCACCAGGATCAATTTGGAGGATCGGCGGATTGTTTGTCAAAAGTGGTGATCCACGAGGCAGCTAGCAATTCGGATGGTGCTTGGAATTTTGCAATTGGCGAACTGGGCTACTCAAAGAAACCTCGTTTGTTTTAGCGAGTCACGATGCTTTGCTTTTCTTTCGCAGAGATGTTTTCGATGCATCTCGCGAATTGAGAGAGCATTCCTTCGGCATTTCTAAGGAAATGGAACCGTTTGATCACGATAATTTTAACATCCGGTTTACCAATCTTGTCACGACAATCGAACAATTTAAGCGGTTGTGTGGGAATTACGGTGGCCTCAAATTGGCGAGAATCATGCTTATCGCGAGCCTTTTACAAATGTTCACGATGTTCCAGAACAATCTTTTGGCTATCTGAATACCTACATTCAGTTAAGCGGTGATGGTTCAATGTCGGCAGTTCTATCAACATTGGGTGGTTATGTTATTGGTTGCTCTGCGAGGGAGCTGAGAAAGATACACGGGGTTTTCCGCATATGATGCTCTGAGGTCTTGAATCTGCGAGAAGACATTCTTGTGCATGCAAGCCTGACACATGGGATAGGTTGAAGCCGGTCATTGCTTTCATTGCAATAAAATTTATTGCTTAATTTTTGAAGTTTTATTAATTCGCGAGAATCACGGAAGAGAGGAAGAAGGATTTCTTTGTCCATGAAGCCATCCAAAGTTATCGCGAGGAAGGGACATCAAAGATTATCTGAGAGGACATCAAGACCATCACATGTGACCAGAATTAAACGGGTTATTGGTCTTTGTCTTGACTTCCTTTTGGTGCTCAAGTTATGATACTTTGTGCTTTATTTAAATAAGCTACATTTGTTATTTGCGAGAATCTGGCATAAAAATTTGTTAATCTATAGGAAAATCGATGCTCACAAAGAAAAAGTTTTATGAGAGAGCAAGAAAAAAGAGCAAGGAAAATTTGATTGTTTAGAGATGACAAAGATCTGGGAATGTTTTGAGCAAGAGAAAACAACAAATGTCAAGTTGATTGGAACAAGCTAATGGGTATGTGGAAAAGCTCAAAAAGGAGGAGAGAAGTTCTTCAAAGTTGCTACAAGATCTTGAGAATTTGAAATGTTGAAGAATTGAAAGAAGTAGGACAATGACTAAGATTGTCAACAACTTGAAGAGAATTCTCTTGCAAAACATAAAGTATGCGGTCATTGTGTACTACGGCCTGGACCTGCAATACATGTGGTATATCTTTGTTGTACACGAAGCACTAATTGCTTTAAGAACTTCCGGTGCTTGAACTTGATAGAAGATATGTTACTTTCCTGACGTTCGAGAAGGCGAGAAATTGGTGATGGCCATGGTCAATGTTTAAAAAGAAACCCAGTCATTAAACCTAGCGAGGAAATATGAAAATTATTGAGCTTTTGGACTTTTGGAACCACGAGTTTACACCATGCAAAGAAACATATTGGCTTAAGACAGGCTTGTTAAAGGAAACAAGATAATGCATGTATTCACTTTACATGGGCGAGTTATTTATTTTTATTTAGAGAGTTATCATTTCATTTCTTCTAAATACTAACTCTTTTACATTGCCTTATAATGGAGTGCACTTTTTATGCAAGATTTGAAGAATATCAAAATTTGATGCTCATTCTCATCATTTAGGTACTTTTCAAAACCTCCATTCGTTCGAAAAGTAAAGGATAGAGAGAAACTTGTTGTTGGCTATTGTACCACATGAGGCTTGACTATGTCAGGACAAGCACTAAACAAAATTAAGTGGATAGAAATATTCGTAGTCTTGTTGCGGTTAGCACTTGTGCATGCGTAGTCTTCGGACGAAATGAAACAATGCAATGACCTACAAATCATCAAGTGATTTGTGGAAGTCAATATATATTGCTAAGGATATTCGCGGATAAGTGGTATGCTCCTTGTGCATGTTCTTTGAAATGCACAACACAGCGGCTAACCTAAGTTACCTACTGTGTCCTAAGAATTTGCACTACAGAGCAGGATTCGAGGGGCATTTTGGTAGAATGGAAAACAACCTTTGGCGAAGGTATGTAGAAGCATATTAAGTTTTTCATGTGTGGTAATTCTTAAACTTATTTTTGTGGTTGTACTTTTTCTTCCAGGTTTTTGAATGCGACCAAAAGAGGTTGATGGCAAAGGTGGAGTTAAAATTGGTTCAAAGCCAATTGTGAAGCTTGTATACAAGACCGGTTCAACTTGGCCGGATGTCGTCTTATGCCAAAAACATTGTGGTGAATTCATTCCCCATAACTCTGAGGGCAAGGGTGTAAAGCAAAGCAATTCGAGGAGAATGTCTAGGCACTCCCGAAGGCTCTTGTGGTGTCAGTCCATAGATTTTCTTTGAAAACTATACCTTCAAAATCTGACGAAATCCAAAGCTTGCGTGGAGAAATGATCGATGCACAATACTTGTGCACATCGGAAGTTCTGAGGCGAAATACAAAGCAAGAGAGAGGTTAGCGAAGAGAAATCTTTATTGTGTTGTGGAGCATATCATCAAGAGACTCATTTTACATTTAGGATGATAGAGATCATGACACCTTATTTGTCCGACTAGCATCTAAACAAACATCTTCGATTACTTGGCCGACAAGTTAGTCGGATACAACAACCATGTAATGTGAGATGCGATGGCTGCTCACACGGAGTTCAAGGGTGCAGGGCAATTCTACTTTCTTGGAGATTCTATAAGAGCCTAAAGCATTCCAATAAGCTGGAACTACTACTTTGCTTCATATCATGGAAAAGGTAAATTGGTCGGAGTTTTGATTGGCCTACATTTTGTAAGACAATATAGACACAATTGTTTGAATGGCGGTGAGCATGATGGGGGCGGTATTTCTCAAAGAGCACTCACCGCGAAATGTTAAAGGAGAGGAATTCCAAGCCTTCTGAGGATACTCATGATGTTGTTCAATTAGGGGAACACTTCAAGGATTGACAAACATAGGTACATTCTACTTCAAAGAGTTAGGAATTGTAGCGTGACGATTGCTCAATGTTACTCATCAATGTTACTTATTAAGACACTACTCAATGTTACTCATCAATGTTACTTGTGGAGCACTACCGATGTTACTCAACAATGTGTTTGTAGGTATTTTAGGAGATCGAGGTGGATGAAGTAAAAGCGGGGTTGAAGCCCGATTCGTTAATGCTACTTTAGCGAGGAGTCGATGAAATTTCATAGCATCGAGGGCGATGAACTCCGAGGGGATGCTGCTCAAAATTGCACATATGAATTACTCATGCTTTTGTCATAATTGTTGGGTGGAGTAGAAATGCGATGAGTCATACACAAAGATAGGATAAGGTACGGGCCGTTTTGAAATTAAGACCGGGGATTACGGGATGATCTTTGCACTTGCTTGTTGATGGGCGGATCTATGAGGGAGATCTTTGAGAATTAAAATCCCGGATATTATAGATGTAGGAGAGAACAGGTGGTTGCTCCGGCCAGTGTAAGGAAGAGCTGATTTCTACATCTTAAAATATCATACCTAAGCATGTTGTAGAAAGCATACAAAGATCCTTGGGGACAAAAATTTGGGAGGAGGAAGTGGTGGTCACCGAGGCAAGTTTTATAAAGGGTGGGAGGCGGCGGTATGAACTACTTGAATATGAGCGGTGCGGTGTTCTGATCCCTTAATTGTCTCCTGCAATTTGACATGAAGGATATAGGACATAATATGTTTGAATTGAGGATGATGTCCAGCGAAAACATATACTTGAAAGTTTCTGAGGCCGCATTCACATATACTAGCCCAATGTGATGTTCAGCGTAGCGACAATCTAAATACTTGAGGAGGCAAGTCATCGAGCAAGAATCAACGGAATAAGACCCAGGCTGCGGGCAAGTCGGCCGAGAAGGCTGCCGAGGCAAGTCGGCCGAACAAATCAGCGAGGCAAGTCGTGAGAGAAGAATATGGTGTTGTTGCTTATGGAAGTTAAGATTTGGTCATAGGGAAGTTTGTGAACTAATGCGGTACGCCATATTTTTGGAGTGCTGCAATGAGGAGCATAAATCGCGCCTTCTGAACTTTTCCCTCGGGAAATGATATCACGACCTTGACATCGCCTTGATTTATTGTGAAACTTTTGAATCTTTAGCCAAGGCAATGGGCTCGGGGATACCTTTTACCCTTGATTACGGTGATCAGAATAAAATTTACCGGCCTCAGGGATCCGGAGTCTCCCCTGACGAGGGTTATTTGGAGACCCGCGTTACGGTACGGCAGACGCCACGTCGTGAGACCATCCCAGCCAGTCAAACCCCGTGCAATCATGACGTCGCGCCACCGAGATCCGCCTCAGGGATCATCCGCGATCCTCCTCGGGATCCCCGCAGTGTTGGCGTGCCAGTGAGGCGTTATCGCGTCGGTGATCCCCTCCTCCGGATCCCGAGCACCCGGTGAGGATCCCCTCCTCGAGAATCACACCCGTGATGAGCCCGACGAAGCGGGCCGCAATCCGCGAGTTGATCCCCACCTCCGGGATCGAGGCACCGGGCCAGCGGATCCCCTCCTCGGGATCACCCGGTAATTAGTGATAACTGGCGGACCCTATCCAGCGAGTCACTGACATTAGGCGATAATGGCCGGACCCTATCCGGCGAGGTGATCCCACTCGGGATCACCCGACGTGGTGATAGCATGGGGCGCTATCCGTAGAGGTGATCCCCTCCTCGGGATCCCGGGCACCGGTGAGGATCCCTCCTCGGGATCACCCCAGTGGCTGATAGCGGCGGGGCCAGCTATCGGTGAGTGATCACCCTCGCCGGGATCCCCTCCCGGTGGGCGATACTTGGCGGGCTATCGCCCGTGGTGATCCCCTCCTCGGGATCGTCCCCTCAGAGTAGGCGATAACGAAGCCGGACGCTATCAGCCGTGGCGATCCCTCCTCCGGGATCCCGATTTATATATGTAGGTGGCGAGTGGGCGGGAGTTGTCAGCGTTAGATGCACTTTCCGGTGGTTTCTTGTCGACCAGTGAATCCGGTGATTTATCTGAATCCTCAGGGATCCCGAGCCGGCGGCAACTTTGGTACATAATTAAAATTGGACGGGGCCATTAATGATATTATGCGTGTGATCACGATCCCATGCGTAGGACCTTGGGATACGGTTGGCCCGAGCACTCAGGTCGATTCGAAGAGTCAAGTGCAGGCGGAATACCAGCGATTGGCTCTAGAAGTTCCTCGTACCGCGATGGTTTTTATTAGAGGCGGCGGCGAGCACCATTATTGGCTACTTTGATCGTTTACCCTCGTTTACCTCACAATGATACTTGATTCACGGAGGTAAATCGACCTTCGATCTGTTATATCAAGTTTTACCTATTTCCTACTATTCTTTACTAAGAGCTTCTGCGTGAAACTGCGGATGAATGAATCGCCAAACTGGAAATTGACCTCAACCTTACCGGTTTTGAAGTCTTTGTCTTGAAGTATTTCATATGCATTCGGTCGGAGGAGTCTACCTGATGTAGTTCGGATCGCAGGAACGATCCCTAAAGCGTCGGGGCAACAAAATTGGATGAAGGGAGGAAAATCGGTGATTGAGGAAGAATCCTGGAGGAGGTGAAAGAGCGAGCTTACGTGACGCTCAAACTGGCTGAAGCGATTTGAATGAGGAAGGGGCCGATAAGGAGGTGTTGTCATGGAAACTGGCGACGTCGCGAGTTACTTGAATGAAAAGGCCCGATTACGATTCTGATCGGTGGCAAAGAGATGGAAGTGCTTAGTTGATGGTGCACCAAAGTACTCCAGGAAGGTTGAGCTTCGAAATCCGCAGGTTTGAGTGCATGCCTTGGTTGATAAGGTGGCGGGTTCACGATGCGCCCGAGGGGGAGGATCCAAACCCGTATTCATTGCCCAATCACGAGCAGCCAAAGACGAATGCCAATCGGAAAGAGGAGTTATCACAAAGATTTACGTGGCGAAGCATGGATCGGACTATAAATATGCCCACAGCCTCGCTTGCGAAAGTGCGAGAGGGGCGAGAACATCTTTGAGTGGTAGCCCGATGAAACAAATTGAAATGGGTCTTCTGGAGTAAAAGGAATGAGAGAGCCTTCATTAGTTCTGGGGTCTTGGAGGAAGAAACAGAGTGGTGGAAGCCAACAATTCTGCGGTCGAGGATAAAGGCAGGATCGGTGAGGCACCAAAATTTAATCTCGATGATGAGCTTTGGGTCTCCACTAACCAAGAGCAGGGAGCAAAGCCAATTGGACCCGATGATGTGGTGACATCGGCCAGGAGTAAGCATTAAGATCCCCTTGCTAAACACCTTGCTTGCCTAAAGGCTGCTTGCCTAAACTTTGTGTTGCCAAAGCCGGGGCCCAAAAATTCACCAGGAGGCATCGATGCGGATCAAAACCCCAAAACCTCCTCCTAAATCCGAATTCATGGCCCTAACCCGGATCCTCTGGTGAGCTCGAGAACAATATTCCCAAACCCGGCAAGATTATCTTTGTATCATTTGTACTCTGTCGATCCACATTTTTCCTAGATTGTTTTGGACTACCAAAGAGGTGTTGATGCCACGTCGATGGCAGTGCCCTTCACATTAAATTTCCACAATGGTGGTTGAGAGCCCTTCATCAAGGTGAGTGACAAGTCGGCAATGTCGAGTTTTACATCCAAAATGAGAGGCCCTAAAATTTATGACAATCCCTTGCCGGCCTTGGGGATCTGGAGGCGATAATGGACTCAGTTGCGTGGTTCTTATCTCTGTAAGTTTTAAGTTCTTAAGTTTCTTCAATTTCAGTTTTCATTTCACTCAATTGCTCAATTGGTTTATACCGGGGAATGATGCACTCAATTCCAATCGAAAAGGTGCCATCATGTGTTCTTGCATCTGCTTTGCGTCGAGACTGTTCTTGAGTGGAAGCAAGAAGTAGGGTTGGCCGGGGGGCTTATGGCAGTTTACTTAAGCTCATCCACATTTGTTTGGTAGAACTGCGGTGGAAGATCAGACAACACAATTCCTATTATATTCATCCAATCTTGGGTAAACTCGGATCACTTGATTATTTAAGTTTTAAATCTATTCTAATTGCCTTTCAAGTGCTATTTCTTGAGTGGCCATTAGACCTTTTCATCTTGGTATTTGATGGCTGGTGTCTTTCGGTTTGGAAGCCACGCCCTTGCATTACGCACCTTGGATTCATATGCTCCCTTGCATTACATCTACAGAAATTTGTGACAACTGTAAGTATTCCTCTCTATCTCGGAAATATTTAATCTTTTGCATTATGATTGAAGCTAATTTCTTATTCATACTAGGATTCCTCCGCAGGGCGTGTTTAAGAGGTGGAGGCATGAGAAGTGCATTGCATAATGCACCACATTCCATTAGAAACTCCCCAAGCGGCACAATAATTTGAATGAGGTGTGTATGTATAAATTATGTGAAGAAATTTGGTAAGACATCCCGTTAGCAGGAGGGATAATGTGAGTCTTTGAGTTTATGTTTCTTGTTTCTTTTTTTTTTTTTAGGCAAATTTTAGGTTCATGGCTAAATTCATGTTTTAATCGCAGTCGGTCGCAAGTGATTGGTTCAAAAGAAGACATAGATTGCATGAGAGTCAGGGCTTCAAGATAATGCTCGAAACTACATGATTGCTTAGTGCGAGGAAGTCCACCTTTTACTTACCCGAGGGTGACCACGGGTGATAGCGGGATCGGACCCACTTAACATTTTATGGTCCTTGACATTACGGTAAAGATCTACAAGTTGTGAATGTGAATATCTCAAAAACTTGAATCGAGATATTTTCTTGAATATGAATACGGAACACTTGAGATATAATTCTCTTGAATGTGAATATCTTCATCAGTCTTCAATGTATAAAAGCTGGAACAATTGAATGTAATTTTGGCTTTTGGCAATGGCTCTTGCACCAAAGAATAATGCTTGAAAGCTTCCACCTTTCAACATCAAAGTTTAAGACATATTCAATGGTTAATAATGCATTCATAATTTCAATGGATTTAACATATATTAACATTAAATATGTTGAATCTTGAATATATATTAACATGTTGAATCTTGTGATCGGGCCGGGATGTGGCGGCCGGGCCGAGATCGAGGATGGGATCTATTTTAAGGGTGTGTGATCAGGAGGGCGAGATCACTAAGCCTTGGTGAGCGGGATCGGAGGAGGGATCCACCAGCGGTGACGGAATCCCGAGGAGGATCCACCAAGTAGGCGGTAGCGGATCAGGAGGAGAGATCCGTTCCTGAATGTGTGATCAGGAGGCGGGATCAAAAGTCTGGCGGTGGCAGGATCGGAGGAGGAGGATCCGTTTTAGTGTATATGTGATCAGGAGGGCCAGGATCACTGTAACGACAGGATCCGGAGGAGGGATCCACCGCGTATTTTATTACTTTTGGTACACTATGGTCCAAGGCTCAATGGTCTTAACTTGGCTAAACTCAAAACCTTTTATCCCTATGGTCTTACCTTTAGAAATTGAATTCATGGCTTAAGCGTTGTACAGCCGGTTAGTACAACGATTGGCTCATGAGAATCTATATATACTCATGCCTTACTTAGCGATCTTGGTAGAAGTTGAGTGAAGTGGGAGTCTCTCGAGTTGAGGTTACGTGCTTGATCTCTGGGTTCAATTCGCGTCTTGTTCAAATGAAAATGGTGAGGACCGATAGCGGAGTTCTTTGAGGAAGCGGTGCCATCAATGCCACATAGACTTGAGGATATTCGTCCCACTTGAATGAAATTGAGGAGAGGATGTGGAGCCTAGAGCTCATGGCGGCGGCATCAAAGCGTTCAGTAAGCTTCATATTCATGTTCTACTTTCATAGTAATCTTTCATGATCCCTCTCATGCTTCATCGCGAGGAGGAGAATGGGGAATTGAGGGAGACCCCTAGGCCTCTTGACTATGCTCCCGGTGGTAAGAGCGATAGCCCATAGGGGCATTGCTGGGAATTGAAGAAGTGTATTATCGAGGGGCAAGGCTTTGGAAAGTTTGCTTCACCGGGCGTTATGCAGGAAGACAACACCCTAAAGCTACTTAGAAATGTATGGCACGAGAGAACGAAAAGAAGGATCGTCGGGGGATGTCCTAAGAGAGTGCGAGGCCAGCCATGCGATATTTTTTTGATCACATGATGTAGGAGACTACCTAGCGATTATTACCCGGATATATGGCGAGGAGGACGTCGAGGCGGAAGCCATGGCAAAAGTCACCGGGAGATTAGTGATTCGAATTGGAATGTCGGTTTAAGCCATTGTATTAAGTTCAATGTTTCAAAGCTTATTAATGGATTAGGGATATTTCAATGGTTATTCCAAGACGCCTGTCAATGGTTAGGAATATGATAAAATAATATATTAACATATTCAATCACAGTGATCCGGGAGGGCGGGATCACCGGCCGGGCCGGGCCGAGAGGATCCCGGAGGAGGGATCATTATAAACGGTGTGTGATCGGGAGGAGGGATCCAGATTATAACCCGATATGTGATCGAGGACGGGATCTCATCAATGAGGGCCAGCGGGATCGGGAGAAACGGGATCACGGAAATTTGTGCAGCGAGATCCGGAGGACGGGATCTCATCACCCTTGACCCGGGCCAGCGGAGATCGAGGGATCCCGATACCTTTTATCGATTTTTTCCTATGGTCACAACTCTAAACATTAAACATTTAACTCAAAGGTTCTAAATTATCCTAACATTTAACTCCTAACAATAGCATTGATAACATTGACAATGACTATGATACATAGGTGAATATTGATTTATTTATACCCTGCATTTTACAAAACTCTAAACTTGACTGAACAATTAACAAGACAATGAAGCTCATGAGATTGTCAATGAGCATTAAACAACAACAAACTCCGCATTCCATTCTCTACTTGAGCCCTCCATCTCAACTTGCTTCCAACTCTTCTTGGTTTTCTTGTCTTTCCTCTTCCCAATTTCTGTGGGGCTTCCGGCCTTGCAAATATTACCACACTCCTCTTCAGCGCATTGGTGGGGATACATGTTATGGTTACGTTAAGAACGTGTGGCCAACATCATCCATTCTTTCGAAGCCCGTGTCGAGTTGTCTCCTTGAGTGAATCGGGTTCTGATTAGCATGCTTTGGATCTTTTACGCCCTTGACATCACTCTGGCAATGACTTCTTGTAAAGATCTCCTTGTCTTATCGAGGTTAATCCTTGCCTCCTTTTGAGGAGGGAGGCTTCGTCCAAGCTTAATCTCAACCACATCTTAGTATGTGAGACTCCTCCCCATGAGGCCCCATGATCCTCATGGCCTCAAGTAGTCCATGCCCCACAAATTGACCCATTGAGATCAAGCACACGTAAAAGATCTTGATCCTGTGGTTGCTTAACATTTGCATGACCTTAACTTGGTGCTTACATAGGATTGCCCTTAGCTCCCGAGGACAGTCTAGCAATGCCGGTTCTTGTGTGCCCGTTCACAAAGTATAGTCCCTTGCCCTAAGAGTCGCGTTCACTTTGCATACTGCCTCACCTTCTTGAGAAGTTAGTGAATGTGACCTTGTTCATCGACAATCTTCCTTGCACCCAATGCTGGCTGCTGTATTATCTCTTCTGGGAGGTGTTCACCACAAACCACAACTTCACCGCCATGATCAAGCGAGGCCATTTGGAGGTGTTTAGAACGTATCCTGACCCTAAGGCTGGAAATAAGAACAAGCGAGAAAATGACAAGCTTGTTTTCGAACGTATCGACCACAGGCAAATAAAACATTAAACACAAATAGAGAGCGGCTTCTTTAAAGCCCTTGAACTTACCTCTTCTCTATACGCTCTAACTTTCGTCCATGGCTGCCGCGTACCCGGCCGCATTGCATCCTCCTCCATGCCACCGGCTACTTCGTCGGACAGCGGGGATGAACCACCTCGGATGGTGATCGGGAGGTGGTCGGAAACGTCCGCGTTCTCATTGTATTGGTTTGTCCGTTACGTAAGAACAATTCAAACTTAGACCACTGATTAGTCCATACGATATCTCTCACCGTCAAACATTCTCATATTAAATGTCCGGAATCCACGAGGGGCAAATGACAATGGGATCTGGGGAGGAGGGATCCACAGTAACGGATAAGCGTCGCCGTTATCGGCTTCGATGGGGGTGATCGGAAGGGAGGGATCCAGCGTCCCGAAGTGTCCGGGGATCCGGAGGAGGATCACCTCGGCCGGATAGCGTCATGGATTATCGATATAGTAGGGTGATCAGGAGGAGGGATCACCTCGGCCGGATGGAGTCCGTCCGTTTATCGATAATACTGACGAGGTGTTGATCCGGAGGAGGATCAGCGTCCGTGGTGCGAGATCCGGTGGGGATCAATAACTTCGGTAGTTCGTCGCCGTTATCATTACCGATGAGATTGATCGGGGAGGAGGGATCGGCGTCAGGAATTAGCAGGAATCCCGGAGGAGAGGATCACCTCGGCCGGATAACGTCCGCCGTTAACGACCGGCGGCCAAGTAGGGATCCGGAGGAGGGATGCGTGGATGATCGAGCCGAGGATACCGAGAAGCGCGGGCGTAGCGATTACCGCGAGAGTTGGGCGGCCAGGGATGAGTACGGGCGGCGTGGCGTCTGCGGCACCTCGAGCAGAGTCTCCGACGGACGTCGAGGAGACCACGAGGATCGGTAGGTAAATTTATCTGGGATCGAAACAGGGTAAAAGTATCGAGCCAAGGCAATGCCGCCGATTATCACAATAAAATGGTATTCGAAACTCCCTCACGAAGTCAAGTTCAAAGAAAATTTTGTGTAGCCATTTTGGCTGGCAGCCATTTCTAAGCGGCAATATATTCAGCTTCAAGACTACCCGTGATAGAGTCAGGATGTATTGTCTCGGGACTTGTTGGAGTGTATATCAGAGCCACCATTTCCATAGTGGATGGATTCGCGGTACAGCAGATATTTCTTGGAACTCAATGTGGTGATCGCGTGGAAATATCAAAATGTGGATGTGTTATCCTCCTTAATTTAGGTGTATAATTGAAGTGTCCATGGAGCAAACTTGGAAGTGGGATATGGTTATAAAATGGAATAGGTATATCTACTCCCCGGTATCAATGGAAACACCACACTTTTGTCTCATGAGCTAACCCACAATTTTTTGGCCAGCGGGATAATACCCGATTGAAGTGGGACTATGTTTTAACATCTTTGGTCTTTGAATAGAGCTTACAATCAGCTTCTTAGTGGTTTAATGCGGTGCAAAACACCATTGGAATCGTCTTGTCAGCCCCTACAAACCTCATTCTATCGAGGCCGATGTGGTTTGAGGCATGGATCAAGCAAGATCGATGAAAAACATGCAAAAGCAGATTGTCTTTTGAGCGAAGCGAGGCAGCGATTGGTTAACCCGGACATATGTCGGGGTAGATTTATGGCCATCCCCTAAAAACAATGCGGCGATTAGATGAGAATGGCCAGCGGGACACACTCGAGAGCATCAATGACTTGGCGAGGGGGCTTGGCCATGAAATGGTGAGAGGCCTACAAAGAAGATCAAGTCTAGTGGACACCATCGGATATGAATTTAAACATCCTATGATGCTGGTAAGGAAAGATCCAAACTATGGTGGCTCGCAGGAGTGGCACATGATGGCTCAATGAAGATGCGGAGACTGTGTCCATTGATGTTACTGACCCTGCTATTTAGCATAATCAAATTTGGTGAATCGTTGATGCTATCTCTTGATCAAGCCAAAAAAATCGTTAGTTTCAAATATATATGATTGAACAGAAACAGCGTGAATTCATGCAAATCATGGATTACAAACTTTTAGACAAAGAAAGTGCACATTGAACTTCATTAGGGCGGGGTGAATTACTTACAATGATAAAGTATCATCAAAGTATGGGGTTTACTTGACATAGATTAGTATCTTGTATACTGGCTAAGCCAAATTAATAAGAATTGCCCATTTTTCTATACAGTGAATTGTTTGAGAACATCTTAGCCCTCTCACGGGCTTGCACGCAAGTGCTGGAGCACAGTGGTATGTAATCTTGAGGAGCTCAATATATAGTTCCTCTGTATGTCTCCATCGTGAAGGAAAGCATTGTGAACATCCATCACAGTGGATTTCAGGATCATGGCCGGTTGTCATAGCCAAGAGAATGATGGTGGCTAATTTTATTATGGGGGAAGTTTCCTCTTACACAATACAGGAAAATCCAGCGTGCCACTAATATGGCTTTTGAATTGGCTAGAACGCCCATGGACCTTACTTTTGATTTTGTACCACCACTTAGTGCCTACTACTCTTACGCCGTAATGGTAACATCACGGAGGTCCACTTTATTTTCAACCCGGGGAGTTGATTTACGCATCCATTGTAAGTTTTCTTGGTAAGCATGCACATCTAACAAAGCCCTATTGATATATGGCGGAACCATGGGATCATGAAGATTCAAATGGCCTTGGTGATGCGTTTAATATATCGTGCCGATTGGGTTTTGAGATGCGTTAAGGACCCGGCGAGGTGAGTGCGAAGCAGGGGTGAAGGCTCCATAGCGACAGCATTATGAGGGCAAATGGTGAAGCATTGAGTTATAGTTCTTGTGTGAAAGATGGAGCGGGGTTGGGAGAGAGCGATTGGCAAATGTTTTTTTTTTTTTTTGAAGGGAAGATTTATATTAATCATAAGAGATTACATGAAGTGGAGTAGGGGATAGTAAAAATCCATACTAGGAGATTAGCCTTACGCCTCGGAAAGGAATACATGAAAGGAGTCCTCAGAAGCTAGCACCCAGCGGGGAGTGACAAAAGCATCCTCGACATGTCCCTTGACTATGCAGCGTAGGTTAGTACCCAAACCCAAAGAATCTGTGAATATTCGGGGCAAAACATACAACCAAAGCTGAGTTTTACAGAAGACAATTCTTCCACCCTTTTCGACAAATGCGCCTATGATGGTGAGTACATATTCACGAGCAGTATAGCTGCTCCTCAGGTAGAAAGGCTCAAAAGTGAGGAAGGGAGCCGATCCAAAGGGACAACATCGGTATCCATCGCGACATAATGAGAGACATATGAGGAAGGCAATTTGGAAGAACATCCAGGGATACTCGACTATTGTAAGAGCCAAAGAGTCGAGGGCACCCTCAGGAGGGTCTTCAATCGTGGTTTTGGGAGGCACAGTTGTGATTGAATGCAGTGGCTACGTATGAGACAAAGCACATCAACTGTTAGGTTCATCTTTGCTACATACAAAAACCACTAGAACCTATGAAGATCCTAGTTTGTTCCATTACAGATTAAGTAGTCATCTTCTAAAATTGTCTCTTATGTGCCATTCTTTGTCTTATTACACCTCAACACGCCGTACAACCTTCATCCAGAGATGTTAACTCTTGGGTTAAAAAGCCACCATGTTTCTATGCAACCAAACAACCCATAGAATTGATGTGCTTGATTGTATTGAAAGTAATTTTCTTCAGCTACTTGAGGCTAGAAGCTACATTTTAAGGATCTATTGTTCCCAATGTTGATACCTTTAAGGGCTCGAGGTAGGTGGGATCAAATCAAAACTCTTGAATATTGGACATGCAAAGAGATATGTTGAATGGTTTCAGCAGGTGGAACATAACTACAATTGGTATCAAAGGCCGAGGAGCAATTGTGATTGAGGGGTTGTTTGGAAGAAGGAATGCCATGATCTCACGGGGATTTTCAGGACACATATCTTAATTTTGGGTTGAGCATAGGAGATCAAATAATATTTTTTTAGTGATTTAATATATGTCTATCTTGGGTCATCCCTCGGCTTAATGGCTTTGAGGGTTTGGTATGAGCAATGCTTTGTAGGCATTCTTAACAATATATCATCCTGACCTTCTAGCATCGGTATGGGTTGGGGGTTATCTAAACATTCTTGAACATCGAGATTTTGGACATAATGTGAAGGAAGATTCTTCCTATAGGTCAATTGACCCATTTAACATATAAGGGTAATTTAGGACCCAACTTTTCCATCTTTGAACTTTATTATGCGAGATCCTTTACTTTTGTGATCCCGGTGAGACCTCCATTTTTTAAAAGGATGGGATGTTGAGCTTGACTAGAACACGAGAGCTTGGTCATTGGCAAGACATCACGACCAAAGAAGTATCGGCATTTTTTAACATCGATGATGGCTTTATGAGTATAAGCTGGGAGAGATGGTGTTCCAAGCTTTCATTAAATTCGATGATAGAGGAAGTATTAGGAGCTGGATCAAATTGAGTATAGCGAGAATCCCGGGGAAGCTCATGTTTCCAGCGTGGAGCTGCCAAAGGGTTTACTAGCCTCAATCCGGAACATTGAACTTTAGAAGTCGTTCCATGAATGCGCTTTCCATATGTACTTGGCTCGAAATTTGCGAGCTGAGGAGGAGATCGCTGCGGCCAAGCCCTCCCATCTTCACAGGAAGAGCAATATCCGACCAACTCACCCGAGTGCATACCATCCCAAATGTATTTCCTTATGATTTGCTCAAGTTGATTGTAGGATTTTTATGCGCTTCTCGAGGCGAGAGGAATAATAGACATGAAGTGCTAGCTAGGATGGAGTTAAGCTAAAGTAACTCTTCGACAAAGGACATAAAGTTTTACAAACAACCCACTTTCTTTTCTTACTGTTTATGATTGGATCCCAAGCACTTATTGTTAGAGATTGATGGCAAGAGGAGGCCAACAAAGTAGTAGCTTGATTTGGCTCCACAATCTTTATCCCAAAAGGTATCAAAATTAGGGTCCAACGTTCTAAAGGATCTTGCATTTGTCCATATTGACACCACTCGGTGAGTCCCAAAAACTTTTTAATAAGATGAATAGGATTAAGAGAAGTAATCACGATTGGCCGAGAATGATGAAGAAGGTATCATCTAGCGTCTTGAAGGATAATTATGAGATAGTCATTAGCGAGAGGCATTTTAAAGGCCTTTGAGCTTGTTTAAACTCTCAAACTAACACCAGCGGGGTTAAATTTCAGCAATCTGAGAGAAAAGGTGGGGGAGGCAAGGAAGCTGTGCGACTTCAATAGGAAAAATTTGTGAACTGGATTAATGAAGCGGTGAGAATATAGGCATTTTATTAAGACCCATAATTTTCTACGTTAGGAGGATGGATGCTTAAGCAGTGCGGTGCTTTTGAAAATCCCACCTTATAGAGTCAAAGAGCTCTTTTAAAATCAGCTTGACAATCATACGATTACGTTTGGAAAGCCTATTCCAATGAATTGCCTGAAGGCTGACTATGTAGTTATCTAGGATGAACATCTTAGGAATGATTGGTTCTTCCTTATATTATCTTGAGTGGCTCATAATCTAGTAGCTATGATTTTTAGCTATAACTTATAGAATAGCATTGGTGAGATTGGTCTCCGTGCACCGAAATCCCCTTCTTAGTAGAATTCACTTTGGGGATCAAAGCTATAAAGCTAGAGCCGGGGTGTAGGCTAGCAGCCCCAAGCGCCTTGCACAAAGTTAATGAAATCCTCTCTTTCATAATCTCCCAAAATTTAATAAAGAAATTTCCGGAAACCACATCACATTTGAGGGCTTTACCCTTTTCCATTATTCGGGGTATCAGATTTCATACTCATCAGGGGCAACAAGACCTCTTCATTCATAGGAGTTCTGGGGGCTCAATGGTGTTGAAAACATCGATGCAGCACTCATCCACGATCTTTGCATGCATTGTGAGGAGGTCTTGAAAAGAGGCTTTGGTAAGTATTAGAAATTCAATCTCAATCTCCCTTGTCATTAGTTACCTCAATACTGCCGAGCTATTGTTGATAAGGCGAAATGGCATTGTTAACCATCTTTTTAGCCGATGCGGAAAGAAGTAAGCTGGTACACCAATTATCCATATGAATAATGAAAGCTTGATCTTGGCTCAGGGGCCATTCTTTGGCTCTCTCTCTTCCACGCTATGAAATTTATTCTCTAGCTCAACTTCCTGATGGTGGAGAGAGGGGTTGGTTGGAGACAAATGGATTCCCTGTCTGACTTCTTTGATGGAGGTTACCAGCTGAATCTTCTCAGCAACTAATTTTTTATGGAATCGTTTCCCCCACTCTTTGATCCAACCTTTACATTCTTTTATCTTTTTACTGAAGTTGCTCATGGATTGGTGAGTACCTATAGGAGGCTTAGATTGATAGAACTGGATAAAGTCATTGACAAAGTCCAATTTGTTGAGAAGGCTAGTATTCAACTTGAAGGGAGAAGTGGATTTGGGATGAACAAAAAGCCTATCAGCTGTGTCAAGAATTTGGGGAGAGTGATCAGAAAGAATATTGCCCTCGTCACCATTCACAACACAGTTGTCCAGAAAATTGGCATTGGGATTGGAGATATAGAATCTGTCAAGGGTGCAGTAGGTTCTGTCTTGACCATTTCTTTTATTACTCCAGGTAAACTTAGCATTGGAAGAAGGGATATATATTAGGCCATGAGTATTAATAAGATTATCCCAGGCAGTTTTCTCCCCTCTAGACATATTGATTTTACTCCCAAGTTTTAACTCCCAGTTGGGAGTGTTATTCCAGTCACCAGCTAGAATCCAATCCTGAATCTCATTCCTGGAAGACATCCAAAGGTTGATTTCTTCCCAGACTGGAGTTCTATCTCTAGGCTCAGTAGGGGCATAAACATTTAAAATGCCAATCTTATTTCCAGCAATGTTGCAGCAGATTGCTTGCCAGAAGTTGGCTGGGCTATTGAATAGGTCATACACATCAAGATCTTTCCAAATAGTTGCAATACCAGCTTTGGTTCCTTGAGCTGGGATGAAGATTGAGGAAGATTTATCTTGAATCCAACTTCCGAGATTGGAGGCTTCGAACAAGGGGAGATGATGTTCTTGGAGAAGGATAACATCAGCTTTGAATTCCCTAATCTGAGAAATGAAGCGCCTTCTTTTGACAGGGCCTTTAATGCCCCTAAGGTTCCATGAGATAATTCTCATTTCTTAGGAGGAGAGAAAGGAGGAAAAGAGAGAGAGGCCAATTAACAAGATTGACTGAGTCTGATAGCAGAGTCTCTGGTATTAGTTGCGGGTCCACTTTTTGGCAAATCCTTATAATTCTTTGCTTTGCCTCTACCCTTCCTTTTAGGGGTAGGGATATTGCTGATATCTGAGAGCAAATATTTGGATCCATCCGGGGAGTCTGGGATCTGGGCCTCAGATTCTATGCTATCTAACTCATCACACTCTGGGTTGTAGTTGAAGAACACAGAGGAAGTTTTTTCTAAACCAAGAGTTGAGTCACTTACCTGGATAGGTTGCTTGACTTGTTGAGTTGGTTTTTGATGAGATGTCTCTTGAAGAAATTCTTGTACTTGTACTTGCTCCACTGTATCCACATCTTCAGAACTATTTTTGTCAGCCAAGCCCCTGCAATTGATGGTCAAGTCACAAGAGGATTGGATGTCTTCCGGGCATGGGGGAGATGAGGGTGAGAGGGAGAAGTTATCAGTGGGAAGGAGAGGGATGTTAATTGATTGAGCCACACTCCCAGGTTGTTCATATATTCCTTCTTGTCCAGAAGTCTTTCGGGGAGATGAATCTTTCTGTGTTCCAGAAGGCTTCTTTCCATGTACTTGCTTATCTTTCCCTTTCAAGAGGTTGTTTGTTTCTGTCAAAGAATTATCCTTCTCTGAGTCGGCTGCCTGGTATGTCTTATCTGATTGATCCACCTCAGTGAGATCTTCAATGGTATCATCATTGCAGCTTGCCAGAGGGGCAAACTGATTGGAGGTTTGGTTTGAGATTTTAGAAGAACCGCATCCAATGGTTGGTTGGACAGAGTATTTCTTTGCTATTTCAAACTCAGAGTCCCGATAAATTTTGAATGGTGGGCTTTCCTTATTAAATTTCGCAATGTATTCACCTTGTTGGGCGAAATTGCTTTTTTTTTGTTCTTACCCAAGATATTCAGCAATGCCCTTTGAAGGAACCTTGATGTTCAGGTATTTCTGAATCTCTTCGGTGTTTCTTTCACCAGCAAGGCTTAACGTAATGCATTGAAGATCATAATTTGCTTACTGATTTTTTCTCTTTGTATTTTCCTTCTTTGATTTCTTCTCGACTCCCATTGATATTATAATGTTGAATACCACCTTCATTGTTTGTTGCCGATGGTTCTTGGCAATCTGATACCGGAGAGGAAATTTCTCTGAGAAGAAACGTGTTGATTCCCACTATCAATATTCATAGGGTGGACGGGTTGACATTTTGTCCACCATGTAGTCTTTGTTGCAGATTGCACATACAGAGGAAGACCACTCCGGCTCAGGAAAAACACATTTAGTACCAAATAAGTCAAAAATTCAATCTCTTGGGGATAGGGTCGCAAAGATCCAAAGCTGAACAAAAGCTATGGGGCGGTCGAGGTTTAAAGTGGACGAGATGAAATGCCCATGATTAAGCGAGGACTACGAGCGGTCGGCATTCGTTGCTCTTGGGTTGAGGAGTCATGACGAGGAGACAAATACCACAAAGGAGGACTCCAGCAGAGGATTGAATTTGTAGTCCCATTTTGAAACTTCTGGAATCCCAAGTGATGAATCGCCTTGTTGCAAGACGGGGTTAGAAGCCTCAGGGAGGCGAGTTCCACCATAAAGAAAATTGGTGAAGCCGATTAGATGCGTAGAGATTTGGAATGCTTCGGTCTGGTGAAGAATTCTTGAGGGCTCGACATCAAGCTTAATGCCTTCTTTCTCGGGTCCAGCCAATAATCGCAACTTTATCTAGATGAGAGAATCTAGCTTTAACCGAATCAAAGTTGAGATGGATACCTTATGTCGATTGTTGCGAGAGTTGCTCGGGCTTCTTGTTGGAAATGCGTTCGAGCCATTCATTGTTTGAGTAGAATTGGCGTGGCCGGTCTTGGGAAGCTAGAGTTTTCCTGACAGCATAGTTGTCCCAATCCGGAGCTCCTTGAGGCCGGGCCGATACAAGGCAAGGCATCCACCATTTTTCCTTGATTTGTCAGAAGGTGATCTTGATTGGGGTTTACAGTGAGGGCAATGGGAGACAAGGCGCAACAACATGGTGGCTTTGCCTTATGCATGTTAGGCGGAGGCGGGGAAGCATCCTTTGGCGGTGATTGGATTGGGTGGGTCCACTATCCATGATTAAATATCCAGCAGTTAAGGACGGCGGTGAGGGGATATAGCGGCTAAAAGGCAGTGGGAGGATCAGGCAGAAACAAGGGAGAGCCCCAAGAGATTGAGCAGTGCGACTTACCCGTATACACAGACGTCCCGTCTCCGATACGAAAGGCGCTAAGGTTGCGCCGCCGCCCGCCATCGCCTTCCTAGTCACGATCTAGTGGCAAATGTTGAGGAAGGAGTGGTGGCAAGAAAAACCCGGAAGTTCAACTGCTGATCACCCGGGTTTTGAGCCTGGATTCAAAGGATGTAGCCAGCGTCTTGAAAAAATTGCGCGTGTATCTATAGAAACAAAGGTCTTTCTTACGAGAGGGTTGCCTCGGGTGGGAGGGCAGAGTGAAAACCCGTCATGGTTCACTAGTTTAAATCCTTAGTTACTGCGGTGAGCACTTGTTACCACACCGCCCGCGGTTGTATACTTATATTCAATCCTTAGCACTTTCGAACAGTTGACGATATGGACAAGGATGGTATCTAACGCGAATTTGCTCCTCAAAAACCCTACCCACGATGACCTTCATTCTCAATTTGGTTGCCTTTTTATGCATATGCACCCTTGCTTTCAAGAGAGAAGAACAGGGAGGCGGTGCAATTTGTGATCCTTAATGGGATATGAAAATCGATATAAGTGAAATGGCCGAGAAAAAAGAATGAAACATGAAAAGCATTGGAGTTGTATATATACTATATATACTACTATACTATACTAGTTAAAGATTGCCAGTTCTTTGGCTGTAAATTCAGAAACTTGTAAATGTTTCCTGCTACAATAGCGACACATGAGTTTTTCACACATATAGTATATCCACAACCATTTTATTTTATGCATAATATAGGAAACCAAGCCCAATGTTGCTAGGCTAAGGTTGCAAACCCTAGTATCAACACACCCTAAGATTGGCTTTTGATACATGGCTAATAGCTCTGGCCTGAAATGGATATTCTCATGTAAATATACATTAGATAAGCATATAAGAGGAAAGTAGAGATGATTTAACATATATCTAATGAGTAAAGGATAGCCATTATTTGCTAAAAAAGGTTTCATATATGTACATTCACCTTATACATGTATTATAAAAGCAAATTCCTCTAAGCTTATGAGTGTGATCATATGCAATATACAATAACAAAAAGCAGTGGAAATTATTTGTTTATAAGTTATCTCTACTATAAAAGAATTCCTCCAAACATGAGTGTGTGATCATATGCAATAATAAACATGTAGCGAAACATATACAGGTGTTGTTTTAAGGGTGGGCCAAAATATGGTGGCTTACGGTAGTCCTGTGCCTCCTGATGCAAGGGACTATTCATCATCTGACGGACCAAGTCAAGTCCAAGTCCTGGCCAAGGCGCGGGTCCGTCAAAGGCTCCGCAGAGACCAGCTGATGGTCCTGTGAGACAAAGACCACGCTGGCGTCAGGCGCCCGCTCGACAAGTAGCGGCCCGTCACTACTAGCGTCGGCGTCGGCGTGATTATAGGCTTTGAAGAGGCCGCCAACATTCACCTGCGTCGGGCTTTCTTCAAGGGGTGGCCGCAGAGAATAGTCGAGAGAGTCTATTTTGGGCCAAAGGCCATTATTACTATATATATATAGCGAAACTAGCACATGATTTTTAGATAAGGTTTTGAGTCTTGTCTCAATTTTGTTCCCTCTCGATTACGAGCTCATGTATTTCATTGTTATCAGAACATTTCCTCGATTATTGTGGTCACATTATTTTCTTTCACCATCACCATTCTCTTTTCTTGTTCTTTCTTGCAAATCCAGCGTGACATAGTTCATGCTCTATTAGATCCAAGGTCCTCCGGGAGAGTACATGCAGCGAGGAGTTCCAGACGGACCCCAAAGCGACTTCAAATATGGGTGCAGAAATGCCATTTTGCAACTATTTCATCCAATAATATGAGTTATAGTAAAATAACTAACAGTATAAATATACGCTTGTTCATTATTTCAAATGACTTTGTTAAGGTTTATAACCACTACCTTATTCACATAAATATAATACGCATCTTTGTCCTTTTCTTACTTAGATGCACCTTTGCACTTGGTAGTTGCACCAACCACTATCTTTCACATAGATATGCATAGTTGGGGCGCTGTGTGCTTTGGAATTGCTGGTCTTTTAGCAGGCCGGAGGGAAGTGCATGTCTTTCTTCTGAACATCTCGCCTAGTTTTTTGGAGTCTGCGATTATCATGCTGTAACAAACATGGTGGTGGAAAACTCGTTTATACCATGTGAAATTAATGTCGTTATAATGCGATTGATACTTTATTTGTCAATTGTATCACCATAAATGTAGAAAGGGCATGTATGCTCGTAAGCCCAAAAATTTAGTAGTTGGAGATGCTATCTTGTTGGTCGATAGATCGAGACACCTATTCTTGTATCTCTCTTTCCTCCTCGAGCATCTTCAAAGGCAGTGCGAGACATATTCTTGCACATCTCTTTCCTCCTCGAGCATCTTCGAGGCAGTGCTAGTGCGATCCAGTATTTTTATTTTAAGCCATAACATGCTCAACCATATTCGGATGAATTCATGTGATCACGAAATGCATTATGGCATATGCTAAAATAAAGAATATCCGCGAAACATCAAACTCTCTAGTCTCGTTTTCCAGTTACTAATTAAGCAAGTTCACTAAAACAAATAGGTTACTTTCGGAAAATTTGTAGGATTCACAACAATCCAACAAAACTCAACGACATTGCTTAAGCTACAATTGCTTAGAAATTTGGTTCAACAACTTAGGCTACAATAATTCCATATTTCTTTGAAGTTTGGTTCAACATGCTTTGGACATTGGAATGAACCTTGAAGTGGGCGATAAGAGTAAAGGGATGTCATACAATTTGGTGACAGAGATAGCTCATACAAAAACCGGAGCAAAAAGAGATATTAATTCCTTGTATTAGTTTATGTAGCTCAATTATTGATATATAAAAGAGTGGATGGTCGGTCCTAATGTAGAGATATATCCTCAAAGCTGCTACAAAACATCTAAATGTCAATGTAAGGATCATAAATTGTTTGTCAATAAACACCTGAGGGCGCAAAAAAGGGTTTATTGGTAGAAGTGAATAAGGCCGAGCTTGCTATGGAATTGTATGCCTGAGATAGAAGCGGTGAAATGAAGAATTGATTAAGTATTACCTTGACGCCAATTGAGGAATTGCCGTCGTTGCGGCCTATGAAGAAGCTTTTCAATTTAAATATTGAGCATGTTCTTCACCCAAGAACTACTCCATGAACCATTTCATCAGATAATTTACGCAAACATTTGAAAACCATGTTGAACTTGAGGATATGATTATATACCTCTCGTTTGCATTGAGGCCACACTGTAACATAAATCCTCTAAATGTATAGTAGGCCTATCAATCCAAACCGCAGAAGGTCATTACCAAAATTAAAATTTGCAGAAATTCCCATATATTTTTGCATACTACATTTGCTTGCAAAATTATATTTTGCTTTAACTTCAAAACCCTTCATATTTGATCGGAGCTACAAACATTTGCGAGCTCCCATCTTTGACTTTTTCATAGCCATTTTACCAACATGTGCAAAAGCGTTTATCTCTGAATCCATATTGTTGTGCAATTTGGCGGCTAAATAGAGGCCTTGTACCCTTGCTTCAAAATCTTCTTGATGGAAGCCTATTCAAGAAGCCGAGATGTTTGGAGCCATGTTCAGATTCTGTTGTTTCTGGGGTAAGAGCTTCAGCATAATATACAACTCGCTTGAATCCTCGAGGAAATATTATCATAATAAAAAAAAAAACCCGACCAGCGAAGTCATATTGTACCCAGAAAGCGAACACCCATTTCTTGTGTGCAAGCAGGCGCATTTTGGCAAACAATCACGTGGAAACCTGAATCTAACGCTACTTCAATATCGCCTCAAAAATCTCCCAAATCCTTTCCCTTCGAGAATGCTTCGGCCAAAAGCCCAAGCTTCACCCGGTGGCTTAAATCTTAGCTTACCAAAGCCGGTCTCCAAAAGCTTGATGCATGTTCTTTAGGACTAATCAATCTCTTATTTCTACAACATTTTAGTTGTTATATATTCTATTTTCTCTACGTAGCGTGTTGTCTTGTCTTGACCCGAGTTACTGTACCAAGTTCTCAATATGCACCTTTCGCTCACCTACAATGGTACTCATATCTATCTAGGTATTGCTTTTCGTTTGTAGCTTGAATTTCCAGCTCCAACAGTAACATGTGTGTGTTGTCTGGGAACCCTCAACAGCGGTCATTATCGATATAAATAATATCCCATTCAACAACATTGCGGTATCCTCAACGGCAAACCTCTAAAGCTTGCGGGCTCAAGGCGTAATCCCCCATTTGATCCTTCAAAAGCTCAATGTTATCATTGTCATGCATGGGGACACACCACCCATAGTGTCCTCAAGCTGCCGCAATTCGATTCAACTTCGAGCTCTAATCAGCAGCTTCTGTCCCGTCTCACCGCGTATCAGCTATGGGTAGCCAGCAGAAATAAAGGCCCTCGCCTGTTTGCGCCAACCTCCACGGCCACCTCAACCACTTGGCGCCCTCGGCCATTGCGTCTCCCTTCCACCTCCATGGATCAGCAGGAGGCTCGGGAGAGATTGCTCAGGCCCTCAACCCTCTATACAACGATCCAAATTGATTTGTGGTCTCGTTATCTTTTAGGGCTTCCGCGGCTATCATTCCTCATGACACGCCAGCACGCGCTGCGGTGGACGCATTCCTCATGATGATGAAAAAAGTACACTTTGCTCGATCTTGACAAGCTCATGCCTCACGTCATGCCCAAAGTGAGACAAAGCATTTTGAAACTTATGCGAGGCTGGCGGGCGGGGAACCTTGTGAATGTTCGTGCCACCTGCCTTTCAGTGACGTCGGTGAGCCCTCCACCTCCGCAGGTGGGCGCTCTCCTACACGTATCCCAATATTGCTGCTGAAGTGGGTGCTCAAAGTCTCCAGCTGCTTTACACCCTCCAATCTCCGGCTCCATTGGACAGCCGGACCCTTTTCACATGTTCCCTTGGAACTAAGAACTTGCAAAAATCAAGATTCCTTTGAGCCTCGGCACCATCTTGAAACTTTTGTCACCACTCTCAAGATCCAGCTACCTCTTCCCACCATTCTGGTTGGAGCTGTAGCAACTTCAACACCCGCGGTGCATGCCACAGTGGGCAATCTTTCAAGTCAATCATGTTCAAATCGATGGTGGTAGTGCGGTCAATCGTCTTGATAAACTCCACGGGAAGCAATTGGGGATCAAACAACTCTATGGTGCTCCCTTATGACATCAAGTTGGCAAGCCTATGGCCATATCACGGCGCCCTCAAAGCATAACTCCTCTTCTACACCTCCAGCATGGTGATCCACATTCCCCTTGGAATTTGGTGTTTGGAAGCGAGGGAGAGGATCACAGTGATTATATGAAATGCTTGTTGACGACCTTTTTACCGAGTTCAAGCGAAAGTATTCATTCTTGGGCCGCAGACCAACTTATTATCACCGATGGCCATCTCAATGCCACCATGGACACTGGACAATTAATTTACATTGAACATCACGAGAACCTTCCATCCGACCTTGATTCGAGGAAGGCGCCCAAAATATTTATAAGTGTTCCAGCACCTCATTGGGTCTCCTCTCATCTTACCACAGGTATCGCAGTCCTGGGTGAAATAGCGCTAGATCGAACCATTTGTGGCCGCTCTTACGGACCCCTACGGCTACGCAATCGTATTCAGCGTCTTGATCACTACCGGAACCCCCTTCTTCTTACAGGAGCGGTTGATGTTCATCTTTGTCATGAAGCAACCTTTTGCTTGATGACGCTCGGCAACCTCTCTTCTTCACCACGCTGTCTTTCGACCTCACATTGTTCCTCACATTCAAACTCCAGCGCCAAAATTGTGGACCTTAGGACAAATCAACCCACGTCAGCTGTTGCTCATCTTAGTCTTCTATAAAGAAGCACATGGCGTTGTTCGAAATTCAAACATTTTGCTTGGAGCTACAAAGATCTTAGAGGCATCAAAAGACTTGGGGAACTCACCATTCCTACCAAACCCGGATGCCGCCCAATCTGCTGTAGCAGCAGTCACCAAACTCAACCCAAATTACCGTGGCCGTCAAGGCGAAATTGACAAACTCTTGGGCTGCTGGCCTCATTGTGAAGTCAAACATTACAGTGGGTGACCCCATCGTCATTGCTTTAAAACACAACGGTAAGATCGCGTTTGTGTGAACTACATAAACTCAATCAAGCTACGAATGGCGATCATTTCACTTCCCTTCACGGACCGATTCTTGAAAAGTTCTTTGGTCATGAGATGTACTCCTTCATGGATGGATTCTCACGAATTTACAATCAAATTTCTATCAAGCGAGGAGGATCAACTTAAAACTACTTTTACCACCCGTGGTACTTTTGCCTACAAATTGGTCCCCTTTTAGTTTATCAAACTCTCCTTCAACTTTTCAGCGTATCATGCTTTGATCTTTTCAAGACTGTGAGATAAACCTTTTACCAAATCTTTCAAGATGATTTTTACGCTTTAGCTCTATGGATGATCACTTGGACAAATTGGAATTTGTCTTTCAAAAATGTGATGAATCACAGCATTAGTCTCATACGAAGTGTACTTTCTGCGTCACCTCGGCGTTTTTGTTGGGTCATGTGGTGAGTAAAGAAGGCATCCTGCAAGGATCCACGAAATTGGTTGTGTCACAGCTCAGCCCGTCTAATATCAAGAACCACGGCTCCTTCACAGGTGAGTCAATTACTACTCCACCTTCATTCTGGACTTGCGGCTATATGGTGACCCCATTCATAAACTCACGGGGATGAATCACTTGGGCTTGGAATCCTCAGCCGGGCTACTTTTCGAAATTGAAGTTGTTACTTACTTTCGAGGCCCGGTTCTTGTTCCTCCTCAATGGGGCCAAAGCCCTTCCACGTTCATGTCGATGTCTCCGCATTTGCTATTGGTCTTTGGCATCCTTTCTCAAGCTTATACGCGACACCACGGATGACCATCTTTATGCAGTGAAGCTCAATCCTGCGGGTGCAACTTATTCTACCCACGGAGCGTAGAGCCTTGGGTTTCAGTTTTTACGTAATCAGCGCTTAAAATCATTATTTGTTGGGTAGTCGGATCAAGTTCTTTGTCGATCATCAAGCTCTTCTTTATTTGATCAACAAAGCCCGCCCCGCAGGGGCGCATTGCTCGTTGGGTTCTTACTTTGCAGAATTTGCTCCCTTGAACTTCGTTCATAAAGGCGGGAGCAAGTCTCATGTGGTGCCTGATTATCTTTCCGCGCATACACCGCGGATGATCCCTCCTTTGGTGTTTCGATGCCTTTCAGGGCGGCTCAATTATTCACGGTCATGGCCACGCCCATTGGTTCCCATAACTTTTCGGCAATATCGCTCCTTTGGTGCTCTTCCTCTGAAGATCCCGGCTCTCTCGACAAGCTTACGTTCCGTCGTCGGCCGGTTTCTTAGAAGTCATTGACTACACCATGGTCGCGAGCCATCTTTACTAGCGGCAAAGACGCATGGTCCTTCATCGTTGTGTCCTCCCTCGCGGGTGCACGATATTGTTGGCAAGCCCATGGCCGGGCGGTGGTGGTCATTTAGTGGTAGCGCCCGCAGCCACGGAAAATTTTTGGCGGGATACTTACGGCCCGCGCTCTTCAAAGATGCTCCGCGGCTTATGCTCGCCGTTCTTGGCGATACATCGTGATAATGGGAGAAAACCCATGACGTGATGCTCTTCCCGCGCCAGCGGCGGTCGTCCGCCCGCATCCTTAAACTAAAATGGTATGGATTTTGTAGGACCCACATGGACCGCAAGTGGCGGCACACACCCGTGCGCTATAATACAGTCATCCGCGGACTATGCTGCAAATGGGTTGGGCTTGTGCCTTCGAGACAACACAGCTGCCGGCCGCGGCCAAAAGGTTCTCTACCGCGCACATCATCGCGCTTTGGTTGCCCCACGGAACTTGTTAGTGATCGTGGGCGTGGGCTGTCAACCACACCATCAGGGAGGCGGCCAGTTATACGCATCCAACATCGGAAGAGTACCTTATTACCCACAAGAAATGGTTTTGGTGAAAGTACCAACAAAACTCTCATTCTTACATTTTAAAGAAAATTTGTGGCGCTTCTCGCCGCAGTTGGCGTTGCCCTCTTACATTCTTTGGGCCTACAACACTAGTTTCAAAATTACTTTCTGAGTCCACACTCCTTCAAATTGGTTTGTAGTCGGGAAGCTCACAATGCCTTTTTGAGTTTATTCTTCAACTCTCCGTTTCAACTAGCTACAACACACACAATCCTCTGCTTTGCTCTCCGAGGCCAGGTTTATCAATTAGAGCAGTTGGATGAGGGTGTTGTGATGCTTATATTCGAGTCCTTCATGGACAACGATTCGCAATCTTTGCATGACAAAGACTTAGGAACAAAAACATTCAAGAAGGCGATTTGGTTCTTCTTTATGATTCACGTTACAAAATTTCGAGCAAGTTAAAATTCGATGGCTTGGCCATATCAAATTATTTCAAGTGGTGCAACCAGCGTTTTCACGGTAGCTGAATTAGATAACTCCATTACCTACACTAGTTAATGGCTTCGCCTCAAACAATTCCATACACGAGATAGTGACACTCCTCGAACAATTCCGATTCAGGACTCGAGACACAACAACAAGTGACTAGCAGTAGCATATTTATATTAGAAGGTGAAATTTTGCAAAATGAGGGCGAGCCCTCTACTTCGCTATAGAGGTGCCTATTTGCAAAAAGCAGGCTCGAGCCCTATCACTCACGTCTAAGGAAGAAAACCCTCTACTCGGGTTGGAAGGCGGTATCGCGCCCGAGATATAGTGCAGCGTTATTCGAGATCAGTAGCAGTCGCGGTACTTCCATCCCGCGTTGGTATGTGGGCCGAGGATGCTCCATGTCCGGCACACCACATCCACATCCATGGCGATGCCACGGTTGTGACTGTCGCCATAGGTCCCCAGCGATCCATTTCACGAGGTGATCACTCCCGAACCCGGTTGGAGGGCATGGTGCATTGTCATACAAACCGGTAGACATCGCGGCGCCATTGAGTGCCTTACCGCTCCCGCTTTTCGTCTTATACTGTGGCCCAGGGACCCCCACGATCGGCGTGGACGATCGACACCCTTGCTATAACGTGTAAGTTTGCAATGCGGCTCTTTCTATCCGGGCATCTTCTTTCCCGCGCATATCTAGCCATGGTACCTTTACGACCGCGGTTGTTTTTAATGATATCACTTGAGTTGCGCATTAAATGACATTCCTTCTTTTTACGCTTTCAAATCGACCGTTAATAGGTGTCCTTTTGCGGTACATCACGTCGGATCATTCTCTTTACGTCCTCGTCGCCACCGTTCTGCTTCGATTTGGGGACTTAGCAAAATTTTGCCCTTCCATTTGCACACTCAGTTATGCGCCGCTTTGGCATCATCTATAGTGGTTGAATTCGCCTTCATCACCCCATAGCCTACACCGATTGTGATCACGTCACGTAATATACGGTTCCGCGTACCGTCACGTCTTCTAGCATCTTGTCACGTTTTGGGACCTTAGTTTTTCGTACTTTACGTACGCCAATTACCATGTTGTTTTAGTTGAAGTGCGATGCGTGGTATGCGTTGCAGACGTACTACCATATGGCTCTTTAATACATTTTATATGCTTATTTTTGATCCAATATAAATTAATTATTTAATCTCCGGTTGTTTTGATTGCTATATAGGCGGTTAAATGGTAAATAAACATAGCATGAAATCTGACTTAAAAGTTGTGTAAAATTGATCATTATACAATTTTTATCTTGAGTTTAAAGTAGAACTTTTACCCCAGTCTCGCTAAAGAGGTGAAGGTGGCCTTGACCAATCTAAAACAGTCATGCCCAAATTACGCCATGCCGGCAATGATATATGGACCAACAATGACATTCTAAACCACAAATAATTCCTTTCGTCACAGACGGATCATAAACATAGAGAATTGCTTCTATTACGGCGTGGAGGTACGCGACAAATGACAAGTCGAGACTACCTAGATAGTAATACTTATTCCATAATCTATATTCATCTAATGTAGAACTAACTCAAAACCCCCAAATATAATTCATAATCATGAAGAATAATCCAAAGCATTTAATATGCTTAATATTGAGACATTCACTATTTCGATGGGAAACTATAAAAAAAACAAGTAAAACAGAAGGTTTACCTCATGATATGATAAAAATGATCAACCTTGTAGCAGCCATGAACATCCCGAACCCAAATAAACAATTAAAAAATTAACCAAAAAAAATATAATCTCTTGAAATTCATAAATAAAACAAGTTGTCCCGTTGTTGACCAATAATATGCATTTTAACTAATAAATTAACTGAGCATTTGAGGCTTCCAAAATTTCAATGTTTTGCCCTTTGAGCATTTGAGAGTGTATGATACATAAACCTTGGCCAAAGAGCAATGTCAAGATCTCTATGCATTAAACAAGTACATATTGTTGAAACAAGGTCGCAAGATAGCAATACCTTACCTCGCTAAGCAGTTGAACTTGCAACAGCCAACAACCGTGTAATAGGCTATGAAGCACTTAAAATCGCAGCCATATAGGATCATCCGGCTGGAAAATTCATTTTATACCTTTTAGTCCGATATAAAGAACATCATATGCTCTGTCAGATCTTCCGCAATTTCAAATGTTCTACCATATCCGCGGTCGCACTTAAACAACTCGCTGCAAAGCCGCTGGAACAAATTCAAACAACCGGAATAAGAACAAGATGAGAACCCCAAGAGCATATCATGTAAAGTCATCAAAGCAAAAGTCAATATGTTGAATGCGTAATGCGTAATACAACAAGATTTCTTTAACATGAGATATTCATTGCATAGGCTAAACGTGTGAACTCCGAAGGAACAGGTCATAAAGAGGTTAAAACATGCTTAATGCAAAAGAAGCAAGATTTACCGTAATTTGAATGAATCCTAAAAAGACTATAAAGAGGGAAGAAAACGACAAGAAGAGGTGTGTTTAGATGTCAAGCAAGCAATGAAACAAGATTTAAGATGAAAATATTTTAACAAAGGAAATGATTTGAAAGAGAAAGCAATTGAGAACACTGGCAGATTTTCAAGAATCCTAGCAACCCTGCTCGCTCCTGGCCATACGCTTATATATTAGCCGCACGGCAAAACAAGGTCCGTGCCTCATAAATCGTCTATACTTTCGCAGCCTTCAAGAGATGTAGACCAAGCAAACAAATCCAATGGCCGACGACGCATCGAGGATGAATGGGAATGAAAAAGTTCTAGAATCATATGATCCTTCCAAAACCCTGCTCAAAAAGCAAAACATCATCAAAATCGATCTATCTATACTTTCAAAACCATCAAAATATTACAAGAGGAAGTTTCTTCACCGGCCCATTTGGTGAAATCGATTCTCAACACTACATCGCTAAGCCGCTTGACGACGGCGTGTATTAGGGCTTGGGGAACACGAAAATAGCATTAGGCTAAGATAAAACCCCAAAAATATTTTTGACTCCTTATTGTGTAACGTGACCTTAATGATCAGATAACATATAAGGTACTATATCGCCTAAATTTGTTTCGCTACAGACGCCAGACGTAAAACAACCCCGCCCACTTGGCGCCGTATCACACCCTTTTCGCCTATCGGCTTCTTTCGTTTTGTTTCCTCTTCTCGCCCGGACGCTTCTTCGCCATGGTCGCACTCCAAGTTTCCGGACTTTCCAAGCTTCTACTCCGCGGGATGCGGCTCTATTTGAGTCCGTGGTTCTTCAACGCCCCACCTTTCATGTAGGCCTTCTTGGTCCCAGAGGGAAGTCGCTGAAAGGCATAAGCTTCTACGACTCTTCATCGTGAGCTCCGCCCCCAATCCCGAGCAATTGAAGCAAAATTGTCGCGACATATTGTCAACAACCCCATATTATGCTACTTGGTCGACATGGCACCACCATGTTGCTCATTACGTACTTTGATTTCACAGTATTCCAGACCGCGAAAACCTTCGCCTCTTTGGGCCGCTTTACAGACATGGAGGTCACTACCGCATTCTCTTATCGCCACCAAGACGCCTTTACAAATATTGCTGTCACATGATCCCTTTGTGAAGTTTCTCTGGTATGAAGTTGCTGCATTCTATCAAGAACGTCAATCTAATAATAAGCCTTTTAACTGCGGATCACCGCATCCGCTCTAACTTCCATATATTGATCGCCCCGTGATGTTATTTTACCGCCTTCAGAAGTCGACCATCAAGATCCGCCTCTCTTCCGCCTTCATATGAAATCTCGCTGGGTGGCCATCTACGCTCTTATCCGCCATTATCTTCCCCGTCTTTTAATCGGCCTCCTTCAACTTCTTGCGCGCACCACCTGCCAGCCTTCTGGCCACACCGGCTCCATCTCAATAAAGGCCGCGACTTCACGCTTCCACTCCCGCTCATGTTCAAACTAGACTCACGCGATGTCAATGCTTCTCTTCCTCCTCCGCTTTCACGCTCTTCCTTCTGCCATGTTTCAAACATCCTAAACGAGGCCATACCGTAGTTCTCCACTTCCACATCCTCGCTAGCTTCCGATAAATATCATCAGATGTCTGCCGCCTTCGCTCCAAGAAACCTAGGATGTTCTCATGCGTGGTGTTCGTGCTGCCCCTCGCAGGCCTCGTGAGCGCGCCATCGAGATCTTCAGCCGCCACGCCTAAATTCAAACTCTGAGGCCCAACTTCAAGATAAAGCATGAAGCTCTTCTCCCAGTCTCGACGGCCCTTCTGCCGCCCAAGATCAGACCACTTGTTTACATCGACAAGCAAGCTCGCCACGGTAATCCTCTTCGTGAATTGCTGGAAGCGTCGCACCAAGGATAGCCTCTTGGTCGTATTGCCATGACTTTATCTTGCAAAAACCTTAAACACCTTGCGGTGAGCTCTCTCGACTTATACTGGCGCAGTTCATGATCTTACCGAGACACTCTAATCACTCTCCTGAGGCTCTCCTGCTTCCACGCCGAATACCTTTACTTCTTCATGACCGCCTTTTAAGGAGGCTCAAAAATCGTAAACTTGTCGTTGACATAAGCCGAGATTGCCACGCTTACGCTTCCATCCCCATTGGCAATTCTCCTCCCAGCCGCGACATTCCTCGAACGGTTCGATCACCACGCCTCAAGAAAGACAATCGGATCCGCGGACTTTCGAGCAATAAACAGCCAGTCGCCCAACTGGCCGATGCGCTCAATCCAAAACAAGCAGCGATATATTACCCTTTGCCCAAAACATGCCGCTTGACTTTGCTATTCCTTCAAGCTACCTTGATTATGTGTGGTGTCCGACGCATCTCTTTTCTTCAATGGTGGCGCGCTGGATGGCCCACTAGATGTCCACCACAAGACAGATTTTCTCGACCACCCGACTACAAGACAAAGGTATACTTTGTGCTCTTTTAGTCTTCGACCTCATTCACCGTGAGGACCCGTGATTTCATCACATTCGAAGTTGTTCGTACCCCATGGCGATATTTTCTATGACTTTATCCGGGTTGATACGTAACCGCTTCTTGATGGGCAACCTCAATCCTTCACTTGACTCACAGTTCAATGGTTGCTTTGGACAACAACCCTTATCCGTCGTAATTCACCCACGCCTTCATCAAGAGTATATGCCCCCAGCTTGCTCATCATTTACCTCTCTCGCGCTGAAACGCTTGGAGCAAGTTCGAAGAACCTTTGGGCATCCCAAGATCTTTCGGCTCCAGTTTATAGCAAAGACTGGCTTGCTATAATCAATTACGTCTTCTAGAAAGCAAAGACAGCCTTTAATGATGATAGCCCTTCTCGCTTAATTTCTACCCCTCGCCTCGAAAGGGATCAGCAGTAAGTGCTCGATCCCCGACTCGCCAAGCACCTCGAGTGCTCGCTGTTCAATGCCTACCGCCCGGCCTTCAGATGCTCTCAGTGCCCTCCACGCGTTTCACTTCGGGACATGCCTTCCTTTGGACGAAGGTCCTCGACATGGCCATACCGTCGACTTCAGATCCTCGACGGATTCTCCTGCGGGATCCCCGCTGTCCGACGAAAGTGGGAGAGCAAATGCCACTTTGGACAATTAACAAAAATTGGGTCTACATTGCAAATGAGCGTGGTTGGCAACGCACCGCTGGATGCTATTCATGGCCTAGACACCTTCTGCGTATCGCCGCCACCTCACCGCACTGCTCACCGCTGCTGCTCGGTAAGCGCTCTCAAATGCATCCTTGTCAGCCTCTTTAACCGGCAGTCTCCATTTTATTACACATTGCAACCAATGCCGCTTCGCTGCTCGCCTTCGACCGCCTTTCCATGGAATGCCGCTTGTTCCTTCCGATGCTCATACGCCTCGAGGACATGGTCCGCCTCACTTCTCCCCGCCAATCCAAATTTTGGGCTCACCACCTCGACGCCGCTCAAACGCCGCATGACCTCATTGCCCACTATCATAATGGCTCGGCCCTCATTCTCGAGGATCATTTTCGCATCGGCCGGGTTTTCCTCGCTTCCTCGTAAGCACTTCCTCCATTTCTTCGCACTCGCTGTTTGGTGGGGAGTTAGTCCCGCGGCCTCCCCGGCACAGATCATTCATGCATAATGCACGACCGCCGGGTCCAAAAGTCCACAACCTGCCGGGTCCGGCCAAAGGCCCACGTACACCGCGTTGCAATCACTTCATACAAAGACCTTCACGTCAAGGTTAAGAGGCCAGCCCGACAAGCGATACCGTTACCACCAAGGATTAGGCTTCGGAAGAGGTACCCAACATCTCGCAAAATCAGCTTCAAGGAGCCTTAATCGGCGAATAGTCGAGTTCATTTTGGGCCAAAGGCCACGTACTCATATATGAGCAGCCAGCAATACGATTTTAGATGAGCTCTTTGGTCTTGTCTCAATTTTGTTCCCTCGACGAGCTCATGCATTCCACTCGTTATCAAGAACATCAATTACGGGTCGCCATTTATTTTCTTCGGCCCCTCGCTTCCTCTTTCTGTTCTTTCTGATAAATTGAAGATTTGCACCATTTGCACCTGGCTTTGACCTGGCGCCTGCACCACACTCCACCTGGCACCTCGTATGAATTCATTGTTAATATCCACTACTTTAAAACAAAATATTTGTCGCAGCATTCACAAATAAATCCAACAAAACTCAATGTATTACTGCTTAAGCTACAATTAAGCTTAGAAATTTGGTTCAACAACTAGGGCTACAATAATTCCATATTTCTTTGAAGTTTGGTTCAACATGCTTTTGGACATTGGAATGAAACCTTGAAGTGGACGGGAAGTAAAAGGGATGTCATACAATTTGATCGTGAGATGACTCATACAAAAACTGTGCAAAAAGAGAAGATATTAATCTTTGTATTATTGAAGCTCCAAAGTACAAATATATCTCGAAAGTGGATGGTCCAGTCCTAATGTAGAGATATATCCTCAACTCGCTACCAAAGCCGCTGCCTTAAATGTCAATGTAAGGATCATAGTCGTTTTGTCATCATCCATCAAACACCTCGCAGAGGATCGCAAAAGGGTTTATTGGTAGAAGTGGAATAAGACTCCAGCTCTATATTGCCCTCGTAATAGGTGTATGCAATGATAGAGCAGTTGAAATGAAGAATTGATTAAAGTATTACCTTCGCTTGTTGTCAAATTTCGTGAATTGCCAAACGCTGGGTAAAATATGAAGAGAAGCTTTCAATTAAAATATTGAGCAGTTCTTCACCCAAGAACTTCCATGAACCATTCACATCTAATGGATTTCTCGCAACATTTGAAACCATGTCTTAATCCTTCTGAGGATAATATTTCATATACCTCGCTTGTATCAGGCCTCACTGCAACATAAATCCTCTCGTATAGTAGGTCACCTATCAATCCAAAACACGTAAAGGTCATTACCAAGAATTAAAATTCTGTCTCCTGAGAAATTCTTATTATATTTTGCATACTGGCTTGCTTGCAAAATTATATTTTCTTTCGCTCAAAACCCTTCATATTTTGATTCACAAACATTTGCAGCTCCCCATGCAGCTTTTACCGCCATTTTCTCACGTGGTGCGCAAAACTATCTCTCTCAATCCAGATATTGTTCTCAAGTAATTCTATTAAATAGAGGTTCTTGGCTTCGTGACTAAGTACTTAAAGGAAGCCTATTCAAGGGCGTAGATGTTGGAGCCATGTTCGCTACCGCTTTTACAGGTTAAGAGCTTCAACTATGGCATATACAACTCGAAGAAGATCCCTCGAGGAAATGTTATCATAATAAAACCCGCTGAATGTAAATCATATTATGCAAAACCGTAACCTCGCTTATGCAAAAAATGTAACGCATTTTGTCAAACAAATTTACAAACCTAGTCTATCTACTCAATAAGCCTCAAAAATCTCCCAAACTCTTTCCCTTCCAGAAAGCTAGCTTCACTGGCTTAAATCTTAGCTTGCAAAGTCATCTCAAAAGTTTGATGCATGTTCTTTAGACTAATCAATATCTTATTTCTACAACATCTTTTAGTTGTTATATATTCTATTTTTCTCTCTCCTCTGGACTTTGCTTAGTAACGGGATGTACCGAAGTTATACACTGTTCCTCAATATGCCTCGCCACCTACAATGGTACCTACATCTATCCTCGCGGTGCTTATGACTTGAATTTCAAACTCCAATAATACGTGTTATGCAACTGTGGCAATATTGTTGCAATGGAAGAAAAGGAGGGAGACAAGTCCTTTCCATGTCTCAATGCTGCATTACCTTAACTTTTGACTTGATCTTTATCTTAATCCTAGATGCCCATGTTTCACAAGCTAAAGGCTTTCTAATATTATACATCTCCCATGCCGAAGATTGCATGCTTTTGAATTAAGAAGCACTTACGTGAAATATATTCTCAGCCAAAACACAAAGAATTATTCCTTTATCTCAATTGATTAAACCTCGCGAAAATTGTGTAATCCCTTTTCACATCTCTAACATGTAGCATCGAACTAGAAGAAACTCCAAACCGTTCAAGCATCAATGTCTCTCCAACTAACCATTTCCCCTTCGGGTCTTCAACCAAGAACCACAAAATTTTGACGCCTTCTTCCAGTAAACTCTCCGCTTATTATGGCATGAACTAATTAGTACCTCTCTATATGTAGCATTTCAAATAAGCGATCGCTCTTGAGATTTTAAAGATGCAAATGCCTAAATATTCTCGTCAACAGAAGAGAGCAAATCAAGTAGCTTTGTTTCTACTTTTAAGGATATAGGGCTTCCATCTATAACGCAAAACAAATCCCCATGTGGATTCTCTAAGATATCGGGACGATCGCATAATAATTTCCACTATTTCAAACCCATTTAAAGATGCTAAATGTAGTCAAGTAAGTATTTTAAGAGTAGGATTTACTTCCTCGATTTAGATTGATTCGTGGCCGGGTAGCCACATTTGCTTATATATCTTGAAGTTGAAGGCCAAAAGGTATGTAGAACTAAATGTGACAAGACTTTCCCAAAACCGTTAAAGATGGGCCGCATTGACGAGGCGCCAAAAGAATGTTGCTCCAAAGTCGGGCCTCGAAATAGGGCTTTTCACAAATCGTCCACAGAGATATGCGCTCGGGCCGACATATGCCAACAGGTAAAAAGCTTAGGTATCTTGAGCAATATCCCTTTCCTTTTTATATTTATGTAAACAACTCCGCTTGAGGCTAATAGCAGCCTTGGCCCGGGTAAAAATCGAGGCCTAATCATAAGGCTCAAATATTTGCCTCCCAATAAGATGGTGGATCGAAAATGGCAGGAAAAGAGCTCGTGAGTAATGCAATGGCATCTACCGCTTACCTAATCCTCAAGTATATTATGTGGAGGTTTCAAAACATCGAGCTTCAATCGATTCATGAGAAAATAGAATAAGATTTGCTCAAAAGATTTTGGGTGAGCTTTATGCCAAATGCTAAAGCTACTCGATATGGAACCGCTAAATCTGCACGATACCGTGAGCCATTGACAAAGAATAAACAAACCATCTCCTGTGAGGGGAAGTCCGTGAGCAGTCCAAGTGGTGTTTCTTTGCCGAAATACCATCATAATATTGTTGTTGATTAGAAATCTTTCTACCTGCTGTCATAAGGAAATTACACCATCTAGTTTAAAACAATTCTCGCGACTTCAACAAGTCAACTCACAAATTTGAGCCTTAAGTCCAGTTGATTATCTACTACACCTTCCTCGGTCTGCGGATATCCCCATTGGACACGCCTTTGATGTTAGATTGGCAAGAGACTTCTCGAGGATTGATTTTTACCTTTAATGGATGCCCATTGCTTCAGCCTTCCAATATCAACTTCAGCTCTGCGATATTTTAATCCGTATGTTAGGCTCCTTTAAGCTCTCTGCAGCTTTGAGTCTTGGCTTCTAAAATTAAAATACCCTCACTTTAAAGATTCATGAACCATCACGCTTCAAATCCTCATTTCGAGCTATTGAATGGAAATAACCTTGCAGTAATCCTAGTCTCTACCGCCTCGTAGAGGAGAGTTCGGGAACATAGACTAGCCAAAAAGCACCTTCGATTATTTTAAGATTACGGCTATGACCTTCCCTCTGTGCGCATCATGCCATACCTCAAGCATTCAGAACTCAGGCCATACCCAAAGCACTCGAGACGACACCTCAAGCTTGGCGCTCAAAGAACCTAATCAGCACCTCAGGAGATGACCGAAAGCATTTACGTGCGCCAGCTTTTAGCCATCAAAGATACAGTATATGCCAAGATATACTTGAATATGCCCACATACCATTACAACGCAGGGTTTGCTCCCCCTAGGGCAACCCAAAATGTTTGTGAGGACTGCAATGGTTTGTAGCCCTTTGTGATTGGAATGCCCTATGAAAGATGGGTGGATGACTACTTTAGGATTGGAAGGCATTTTTTAAAGGTGTTTGAGGAGCAGTGCATTAGATATGCATAACCAAAGACTTATAAAATGAATGAGACATTAGCTTCTATAGGTCCTAATGTTCAATGATGTAGGCTTATTTGGAGACCAAGCAATTTCCAAATGTAAGTGCCCAAAAACCTTAGGGAAGTTGAATACTATCAAGAAGGTAACGTATTGGTTTTTGAGGGTTTTGTTTATACCAGCCCGCTTTGCTAGGAATTTCCGCCACAATGGTTTGACTTCTAGGTCACATTGCAAAAGTTGAAAATTCCTTATAGCAGCATTTCATCGATACTTAACTTCCCGAACACCAATAAACATAAGAACTTTACACACATTAGTAGCCAAATCCTTATTCAAAGGAGCTTCCACCTAATCGGCCACTCTCAGCCTAGCAACATCAAAGCGCTGGAACATAAAACATAAAGACAAGACGGCATATATGGTAATCATTTCCACTAGTAGCTCCTCCCCGAGCTACCGTAGATCTCAATATGATACACCAGCTTAGTTTAGGATAGTAAAGAGTTACTAAACAAGATCAACAGAACTCTTAGAATCGCATTCAAAGAACCAAGAGTTAAGCAAATTTTGACCCCCGTGCACTCTTTTCCGCCATTTCTCTCTCATTTAGATGAATCGTAACAATTGCCGCGACTAATCCCTCAAACTAGACTCCAAATCTGGCTCAGAAGTAAAATTCCTACCAAACTAATCTATGGTTATGATATGCCGCTAATTAAAGTTTTGTCTTTATAGAAGTCTCGCGAACTTTAGCCTTCTTTGGCCCGGCTTTGCCTTTTGTCTTGCTCTCTTGCCTTTTGTTACCATGATATACTAATTCTATATGATTTGCCCAATGTAATCATCTTTGGCCACTCCCCTCGGTCATTGCTGATATTAACCTTTAAATCATATCAATTCCTTCCCTTCTGAGCAACTCCTAATCTCAGCTTGCATTGAATACAACTTTCAGTTCTCGCTAACATCCACTTTAATATGAAGATTATTAGCCTTCATAATTTTTATGAACCATTGATGATTATAATTCCTCGCATACACTCGTAATATAATATTATTATCAACTCACGGGTCACCACCTCCTCGGCTTCCACCTTGGTTCATGATACCTCCTGCTCGCGGATTTTGTGTCTGGCTCACCTACACGAGTTTTCACATACTAGTGGTTTTCACATACTAGTGGTTGCCACCTACTGCGGGTCAAGAATTTTGGTTACCACCTACTGCGGACCAATTTAATTTTGGTTGAAGCTGTTCCACTGACCAATTATGTTCTTGGCTGCCATGTGATCTCCATCTACTCATGGGTCTCATTCTCAATATGGATACACCTACCGTGGGTCACATTCACTTGTGATTACCACTTCCTCGTGGGTCATATCCACTTGTGATTACCACTGTGGATCACATCTGATTAGCACCTACTGCGGATCACATTCAATTGATTACCAATCTTTTACTCGCAGGGATCACTTTTGAATAATATACCCCTTTTAAATTGATTCAAAATATAGTGGGTTCTCCTACTAAAGCAATTCAAGTCTTACATGGTTAAATAGTATCCAATTGAAGTTTTCCCTCAAGAATAACTTCATTCTTAGAATTTTGAAACACTGGGTTCCCTTTTTCAAGCAGATAGTATCATAAGTCCCACATGCATCTCGACTCCCTACACTCGCATGTGTATTCATACAAAACTATCTCCCATGACATGAGTAAAATTTTAAAACTATTTCAATCAAAACTCGAAATCATCCAAGTTCTTATTTCGGTTGGAATATTTCCCCTTGTTGCTTTGTGGGAATCCCAAGAACCTTCAAAACACACAGTCAATCGCTTCATGATCACACCAAAGATCATGACAATAGTTCCCACTACCCACAATTCCAAAGAAAATCAAATTGTGCTTCCTCGATACACTCAGATTAACTCCTCAACACCTTGAATAAACATGAGAATTTCTGGCAATGACAGTAGCCAAAGCCTTATTCAAAGGAGCTCTCCACCCAATCGCTACTCACTTAGCAATATCAAAGGCCGAACATAAAGACAAGAAGGCATATATGGCAATCACTCTTTCCACTAGTAGCTCCTCCCTCGAAGCTAGTGTCAATATGATACACCAGTTTGGGTTTCTAGGGGATAGTAATAGGTTACTAAACAAGATCAACAAATTAAGCTCGAGGAAAATAAATAAATTTCTTAGAATCGCATTCAAGAGCCAAGAGTTAAGTAGCCTTTCTTTGACTTCTGGCCGCTTCTTCAAGTATTTCTCTCATTCATAAGGAATTGGAACAAATGTCGCACTAATCCAAAAACTAGACTGATCCTGCCCAAAAGTAAAATTACCAAACTGGAATCTCTTGTTCTGAGATATCGCCTAACAAGTCTCCGTTCCTTTTATAGAAGTCTCAAGCGACTTTAGCCTTCTTGGTCTCTACTTTGCCTTTTCTTCTTTTCCTCAAGAGTACGCTACACACTTTATTACTCAGCTTAGAAATGTAATGCACTAGAGTATTTCAAAAATTTCCTTCTTTTTCTTATCTTTGATCTAGTGCAATCACATTATCTAATACAGCCCTACTTCAATAACAGGTATTAACCATTGCCACAATCATATGATGCACTATTTAAATAGAGTCACACAAACATTGCATTCCGATAGCACAAGCATATGTTACAAACTTGGCAATGCGCCCCTTTCCTTCACCGTGGTGTGGAACTCAATCGGTTCCCTGCATTTAAACCTTCAAGGTGTTTGCAGTAGTTGAGATTCCGGGCAGTTTCAGTTTCCAGATCTACTATTTTCGCCAATATCTAATATCCCACAGTCGTATCTTGAATCACGGGCTTGCTAAGTTTTCACAAAGGATTATCCCACAGGCGTTCTTCTAATTCACGACCTTTGACCATTAAGATAATATACCTTAGATATTATCTTACCTTAATAATATTCTTGAACTCAATGTATCCCTATACAACCATACTGCAACTGTGTTATGCTTCTAACCTTTTTATGATCATGCAGATCATCTTGCTCAGTAGCTGCATCACATCTTCATATAACATGAATATCTCAACAATTCCCTTCATGTTATATCCAGATTCCTCGGTCAAGATTTCGAGTTCCTACAAATCCTCTCGCTAAAATCTGGCTTCGCATATCCGGCAGTTTCCCAATTGAAGTATTAATATATGACATCTTTATTATGCCTTTGCTTACTACTTCTAATGAAATGTAATTCCAACTCGGGAGTATGCTTTGATCTTCATGTAGAATAGATCCTTTTTGACATTGCAATGCAACTTGTGCTCGCCACAATATACTTCCCCGTATTTTGGTTGAGGAAACCCAAGCTCAATAAGTAACCTTCTTTCCCACACAACTTCTTTTTGCACATAAAGTAGTTGCCGCATACTCACAAGACTTTGACAAAAGCTATCGAAGTTCTCGCTTCTTACATTTCCAGCGCTATTGGTCCACTACCTAACATCATCATTAAATAGCCTCGATGTTGACTTCTTTTGTATCCACATCACCCCCACCGCATCACAAGAAGACTTTTAAAATTAGATTCCTCGTGTAAAAGTCACCCAATATCCATCAAGCCTTTAAGGTATCTAAGTACCCTTTTTGTCGCCATCCAGCTGACTATGTCCTCGATCATTATTATATATCTCGGGCCGACATTTACAATATAGGATATATCTCGTCTTGTATAATCGCCACATAGGATAAGCATCCTATGAGGGACCTATATGGGGTATTATCTATTTCTTCCCTTTCTTTGTCATTAGCCGACACATGTGCTCAAATTCAGCAGCACTGAACTGGCCGGGTGTTTTACAAGTATTACATCCTTTCCATCTTAAATTTTTAAGCATATTCTCAATCAGTTTTCCGAAATGTAATCCAAAGTCTTGTTTGCTCGATCCCTTTTAACTTCCAATTCCCAAAAATTTCAGAACTCCCCAAGATCCTCATTAGCCATCTTGACCTTTGTTTTAATATATCCTTGCAATGTTGGGTGTGCTTTTTCCCCTTTGCTATCATGATGTTATCATCCACATAAAGTGCAATAATGCACCACTCATTTCCAGCTTCAAATTTATAGAGGTTTCCATCATTCCCTAATTCTGTGAACCTCGTTCAAGAATAAGAGTCCATGCACTTGTACCATTCTTAGGTGATTGGGTTTCTTGAGACCACATACACACTTTTCAACTTCCACACTTTATTCTCCTCTTCAAACCCATGTGGTCGCCTCATGTAAATATCTTCTTCTTAAGTTTAGTATTTAGAAATGTGCAGATAATATCCATGGATGTCAAATCACAAGCATTGCAATGGATAATAACATCCTTATACTATTCTATTTTACCAACTGGGGAGAGAAGGTTTCTTCATAATCGTCCTTTCCTCCTCAGAAACCCTTGAGCAACTAATCCTGCCTTGTATTTTGTGCTTCCTATCCGGGTCCAGCTTTTAGCTTGAACAACCATTTATTTCCCAACTATGTTTTTCCTACAGTGTCCACTTAGTTCAAAGGTTTCGGCCCTTCTAAAATGATGCTAACTCTCATCATTCATGGCTCTCAACCATTCTCGATGACCATAATTAATGCTTCATTGTAGGACTTAGGCATTAGTATCTAAGTGCATTAAAATTTCCAACAACCATGAATCTCACCTTCTTTTCAAGGAGTCTCTTGCTTCTTCCCAAAATTTCATCCCTCCCATGTTGATTTAAATCCAAATTTTGTGTTCTCCTTTGCAATTTCAGTGCTCTGCCTTTGTCTCTTTTTCCTAGCTTTGTTTGTTGGTATTGAGTCAACCGTGTTCAACCCGCTAGCTTTCAGTTGTTTGATCCCTGTAATTTCGCCAAGTTGTTCCATTTGTATCAATACCCGATTTTAGTATTACTACCAAGAACTTCTCGCTTGTTAGTTACTAGATCCTCATCTTCCGAAATGCTTGTCTATGTCTTGAAGGGTACACTTTCCATGGTTTTTCCACCCCTCGTAATTTCATTCTCTCGATATGCCTTTCTTCCTTGCATTCAAAGATTAAGCACTACCTACATTCACCTTTGTAATATTTCTTATAAACTCATCTTCATCAAAAGATCATATTCCCTCATCATCACAATTTTTCTCTTTGTGATGATCAAATAACTCAGGCCTTTGATTGTACATCATATCCTACCATGTATGTTATAACAAAAGATTTGTCATCAAGTTTTTCTAAGCTCGTCTGAATATGCACAAAAGCCAAGCAAACTCATATATGCCTTTAAGTTTTCATAGTGTGTGGTGCATCTCTTCCGCACTATGCACATTTCGAATCCCTTTGCCGAGCAATGAAGGCAATATATTCTCAAGACATGCACAGCCTTTAATCGCTTCATCATCCTAAAGAAAAATTGGGCAATCCTGCAGAATTTTGCAACATGCTTCTCAATGATTCAAGTGATCGCTCTATTCTTTCTTTCCTCGCAATTCCATTTTGTTGAGGTGAATACCTACAAGTAAGCTGCCTTTTTATTCCTCCTTTACTCCTTTGTAATAGGTTTTAAATTCACGAGATGAATTCTCCTCCTCTATCCGACCTCAAGCACTCGACCCTCCTTCCTGCTTGTTGTGTTTCACTTCATTAACAAATTGTTTTGAAGATGTCACCTACGATCCTTTTGTCTTTATACAATAGGACAAAGCTCCTTCTTAACGGGGAAATCATCGACATAGTCATAAAGTACTTTCCCTCGCATAAACCGGTCACATCTGGGGCCTACAAGTCTCAGATGTATCAAATCTAATAATCTTTTGCTCTTTTGAGGAGTTCTTCTAAAGGGCCCGCTATAAGCTTCCTAAGATACACCCTCAGACATTTGATCTTCACATCCCATTGAAGTTTTAATATCCCTTTTTTCTATTAGCAATTCAATAGTCTTTTTGAGTTTACATGGCACACTCATCCAGTGATGCCATTTTCTTAGTGTCAGTTCACAACATAATTAATGCCGCTATAGCATGTCACATAAACCAAACAAATTTCCAACTCTTTTTCCCAAGAACATAACTTTATTATCCAAAAGAACTCGCGGCATTGAAGTTTTTCAAATAGGACCTTATAGCCTAGGTCAACTAATTGAGAAATTGATTGTAAATTTCTACCAACCTCGTACACACAAAAACATTTTCTAATTGAACTTTTCCTTCCACAACCCAACATCTCTCTATTTCTTTGCAGCTCCCATTTCCTAGTTGAACATACAACTCCTCCCTTCCTCTCTTTGGGTGCTTAGAATATTTTTGAATTGGGCGTACCACCGCCTTTCAAATTAATCTAGTATCATAACATCATGGTCAACTCTTTATTTTTAAGAGAATATACTGGCATGCATTCTCCTGATTCTCATCAATCTCCTCTTCTTCAATCTATGCTTTAGTTTCAAACTTAACCTGTGGGATTTCCTTTTCAAAATTTTCTGCTTTCATAACCTTCCTAGTCTTTTCCCTTCCCTTTATGCCCTCTAGGACTTAGGTGTTCTGCACCATGTGGCTATTCCTTTCCTGCATCAGCTTAGAAGCATACAACATTTCTTGGACTCTTGGGACAACTGGCCTTAAGGTGTCCATAGTCAGTCACAGCTTATAAAGTGGCCCTATTTTCTTTTATCTTTATTATTTTTCTTGAACCTTCCAAAGATACAAGACTTCGACTATCCCTCATCCCTCATCTTGAGCTTTGCCTTTGCTCAAATTCAAATTCTTACCATTTTAATAAAGATGCTCCTTCGACCTCGCAATGTTTCTTATCAAGGTGGCAAGATGAGCATTGTGGGATACACGCCTTGATATGGCCAAATAGCTGATATTCTTTTCATTTAAAATGACTCCAAAGACCTTCCAACTGCGAATGATTGAATCAAATCTTTCAAAAGAAGTCAAATACATTGTCCCATTTCATGCACCCCCAAATTTCAATTGTTTTTCTGGATATCAATTTGGGAGGAGGTCTTTAAGCCATACCCTTAATCATGTACATCCGCCATTTCCCTTTGGAGATTTTTACCCCGAAGCTCTTTTAATTCTAATAATGTGCCCTACCTTGCAGCAAATGATTGCTTGAGCTTCCATCACTTCTGTTTTTCTTCACCACTTACTGCTTCTAGATGAGCTCATCAAGCACTTCTAGATCCCTCTCCAAGCAGCTGGGTGGTACCTCCTGCATCTCTCCAACAATTTTAACCTTCTTCACTAGAACTAGAATTCCCCCCTTTGATTGCTTATCCCTGCACTCACATCATGTCGGCCCAAAGGTTTGTCGCTCAATCAAATACCACGCTTTTTCAAACTCTAGAACTTCCTAATATCAGTCTTTCCAAACTTGAAAGTCACTTTCACCTTTAAAACCCCAATGGAGTTTAGCAAGTTAGCACCAAATCTAGTGGCCATCCCTGAAAGTAACTTGGCTCGACATACCAATGAAGAGTAATGCTACACACTTTATTACTTCAAAGTTTAAAACAAATTAGAGTATTTCAGCTTCCTTCTTTTTCTTATCTTTGATCTAGTGCAATCACATTATCTAATACCTCTATTTCAATAATGTAGGATAACCATTGCCACAATCATATGATGCACTATTTAAATAGAGTCACACAAACAGACCATAGCACAAGCATATGTTACAAACTTGGCAATGCTCTTCCTTCACCGCAGTGTGGAACTCCAATCAAACCCCCTGAGATTTAAACCAAGGTGTTGGTGTAGTTGAGATTCCAAGTAGTCGAAGCCTGTGATCTTATTTTCTTTGCCTTATCTAATATCCTTGGCACAGATCTTCAATCACGGCTTGCTAAGCTTTTCACAAAGGATTATCTCACGCTCTTCTAATTCACTTACTCTTGGACTCATTAAGATAATATACCTTTAGATATTATCTTACCTTAATAATATTCTTGAACTCAATACCCCTATACAAACTGCTATCAGAACTGTGTTATGTTTCTCTAACTCTTTACAGATCATGCAGATTATCTTGCTCAAAAGGTCAGATCACATTCTCCTATATAATATGAATATTCAAACACTTCCACCCATGATATATATACTAACTCTATATACTTTTGCCTAATGCATAATCATATTGGCTACCCCCTGAAGCTCATTGTTAGGGATATTAACCTTTAAACCATATCAATTTCTTCCTTCTCGAACTAATCGAATCTCAAATGTACTGAATACAACTTTCGTGATTCTCGCGTTAACATCCATTTTAATAAAAATCATTCTTAAATATGAAGATTATTAGCCTTCATAATTTTTGAACCGACAAGCATTATAATCATAAGGCTAATTATTATCAACTCGTGGTCACCACCTCCTCGTATCGCACCTGGTCTCATGGATACTCTTTGTTCAGATTTTTGCAGTTCCTACTAATGCACTGTGAGTTTTCACATACTAGTGGTAGTTCACAAGTATCAGTGGTTGCCACCTACTGTGGGTCAGCACTCATGGGTCACCACCTACTCGTGGACCACAATTCTAATTCTGCCGTCACCCACAGGAATTGGCCTGTTCTTGGTTGCCACCTCTACTGGACTAACTTCAACTTGAGATCCCCAACTACTCAAGTGGGTCTCTTTCAGCTGTGGATTACCACTCTACCGTGGATCATATCTACTTGTGATTACTTTCATATCCTTTTCGTGGATCATGGTCCACTTGTGATTACCTCCCACTCGTGACTACATTCACTTGTGATTACTTCACCACCAGATCAATACTTTGAATAATAATAATATAGAATGCTTTTAAATTGATTCAAAATGTAGTGGGTTCTCCCACAAAAGCAATTCAAGTCTTGGCATGTTAAATAAGATTCAATTGAAGTTTTCTCCTCAAGAATAACTTCATTCTTAGGAATTTTGAAACACCGTTCCCTTTTCAGAGATATTGCATCATAAGTCCCACATGTATCTAACTTCCTCGTTAATTGCATGTGTATCTACAAAACTATCTCTATATGACATGAGCAACCTAAAAACTATTTCAAATTAAACTCGAAATCATCCAAGTTCTTAATTCGCTGGAATGTTTCCTCTGTTGCTTTGTTGGATTCCGCGTTATCTCCTTCAAAACACATGTAATCGCTTCATGATCACAATTCAAAAGATCATATGACAATAGTTCCACTACCCACAATTCCAAAGAAAATCGAAATCAAGGCCTGATACCAATTGATAATGAACTTTCCTAAATACCTGAATGAACATAAGAACTTTTACACATTAGTAGCCAAAGCCTTATTCAAAGGAGTTCTCCACCAACCGGGCCACCTATCTAGCAATATCGTTGGAACATAAAGACAGAAGGCATATATGGTAATCACTTCCATTAGTAGCTCCTCCCTCGAGCATACCTCAATATGATACACCACTGGTTTAGGGATAGTAATAGGTTACCAAATAAGATCACCTAAGCTCTAGGGAAAAATAAATAGCTTTTTAGAATCGATTCAAGAGTCAAGAGTTAAGGGCTTCTTTGACTGGGTCACTCTTTCTCAAGTATTTCTCCTCTCATTCATAAGGACGGAACAAATGCTGCACCAATCCTAAACTAGACTCGAAGCCTATTCCTTAAAAGTAAAATCTCGGCCAAATTAGCATTAGTGATCGTATAGGAGCCTAGGCTTAGAACTTACATACCAAGATTTCACTGAAGTTTAAAGACAAGCATTTCCAAATCCCCAAGCAATTTAGGATCTCAAACATTTCATCTATGCTACTTTGACATCTCAAGCCCCTCCTTCTTATTTCGCGACTATTTTTGGCAATTCTATTAATTTTGATTCAAGAGCTTAATAGCATATATGCACCATAAATATGGGTTCTCCTCCTGAAGTAAATTCAATTTCTACCAGACTGCTCAAGTATTATTGACTTGTTTAACCAAAGATGTTGTGCATTTTAAGCAAAACAAAGCTTCAAGTATCGCTGAGCATTGCTTTCGTTTTGGCGTGACCACCCTCAGACCGGGTAGGGGATTGGCTGTTCTCTTTCAAGTTTCACTAACAAGTCATCAGCGTTTTGGCAATTTATCCAAGTATGGATAGAAGCTACAAATCCGTGTTTTAATCTGCGCCAGGATGGTTGTTTTGGACTATTTGAAAAGACGAACCTGCACCGCAAAGGTTTAGATGTGGCAGATAATTGTGTTCTCCAAGCTCGACATCCCATTGCTGGCACCATTGTTTTCCAATTTGCCCCTCGAAGAGGCGATTGATCTTTGAGGAGATTTTGATGTGCTTCTTATGCTTAAGCAGTTGTTTTACCTATGAGTTCCCCGCTATCTCACAGACTTTATTCATCTTTGCACTTATACTCTATTTGACCTTGATTAAATGAAAAGTCTAACGCTCTTCAACAAAACCTGTGGGATCTTTTAAGGTAAAAACAACATTTTAAAATGTACACAATTCGCAAGATTTCAAGGTCATAAATTTCAAACATGAGTTTCAAGCGCCTTTGCATATTATGTGCTTTACCATTCCAACTTTATGTTAAACTCTGCACTATAAAGACATCTTTTGTTTCAAACATCCTAAGCAAGAAAACGTGAGAAGGCATATTTAAAAAGAAAGTTCTATAAATGGATGATGTACTCGCGAAATCAAAACCAAGGTATCGAATGTTATCTTGATAGAAAGAATAGAATTGAATAGACGAACTTCCTCATCCAAATACCCAAAATGCATATATCCATCTCAGAAAAATAAAGTCAAGAGTCCACAGAGGGTCAAAGAGACCTACACTTTAGAGAAATACTCAGAGACTCCACTCCAGAAAGCAACAGATCAGGTTAATAAGGTGCACTTCAAAACACATCTCCCACTACTAAAGGTTTCCACCCGAAAAGCTCCTCCTGACAGCTTCCTGGGCTTCACCGAAAACCCATAATTTATTTGTGTGCCAACTGAGTATAAACGGCTTTTAGAAGGATCTCATTTCTAAGTCCGCTAGGAAGATGAGATAACAAAATTTTCGCATTCCTTCCAAAATGAAGAAAATAGTAACGCCATATATCCGAGCCTTCAAATGCAAAGTAGACCATATTAGGAAACCCCGGCGGCGCTTTCATGGCCACTGGAGTCGTCCCCGCCTTTGCTAGGTCTTTTACGATCCCACCTTAGAATGGAAGGTATCCGGCAGTTTTACTAAGCTCTAATCCAAAGAATTCCTTCCTACACAAACCCCTAAAGCCCTAAATGTAGCTTTAGATTATTTTGAAGGTAATTTCTAAAAGAAACTAGAGTCTCGCAATTCTTCCCTGCCAGTAAAAAACAACGTATAAAAAAATTGATGCACTCTAGAAATACAATTTTAGTATGACCAATAAGCTGCAAAGAACAAAATCATGTGAAAACCATATATAGAAAAAGTGTATAAAATATCAAAAGTTAACCCCTGCTATAATGCTAGATATTAGACTTTTAAATATATATCTCCGATTCCCTTCGCTCTTCCCGACAAGTCTCCGACCATTCTCAATCTCTTTTTGTGAATTTAACTGAAAATTTTACCTCAAGATGTGGTCCTCCCCAGCATTAACACTCCATGTTCTTTGAAATGAAGACTCACGTACCATTATCCCACTTTGTTTTCTCTCGCCTATCTTCGATTATCACCTCATTAATTTGCTCTAGACCTTTTATTTCCTTTATTCAATTTTTGCTATTGCCCGCTTTTCGGCTTGTCTTGTCATCGCTGTCCCTAAAGTATCCTTCCCCATATAATCGATTTAACTTCCTTCGCAGCTATAGCTTTTGTTGCTTCTTCCAAAAGTCCTGGTGACCAGAAGCATAACGCGAATTTTGAGTCCCACTATATTTACGCAATAATTCCTTCTCATTTAACCCTCCATTTGAGTAGATGTGTACTAAAATTTAGATGTGTAATCATAAACTAATCTTACAAGTTCGCCTGAATAGATCCCATCTCGCTTTGACGCCAATATGGTAATTAGTCAGCCGACAACCTTCAAAAGCTTTAAAGTTCTTCCGTCATAATCTTGGGTCCATTCTCTTCCTCGCTACTTATGTTCTCAGGGCTGTCCGGGCTGATATTTATTCAAGCGACTGCGAACTTCGCTTTCTCGCAATCTTCAGCCGGCTTCTGCTGTGGAGGATTCGAGGCGTGCCTCGGATGGATTGTTGCATTCGCTGGTACGTAAGGTCGCAAAAATTTATAAGCCGCAATGCATTCCAAAATTGTTCATGATAACCGAAGATACCCAAGAGTAACCTCAGAAGTCAAAGATGTAACAAGAAAACACATATTAGAGTTAGCCTACACGCCACCGCCATTAAATAAATTAATAATATGATCGCATGGGCTCCATGGTCACCAAAAGAAAACAATGTATCAATCGAAACCCTCCTTACCTGAATGGAACACGAGAAAACCATCCCGAATTAGTGTCAGCCGGAGGCTACATATCGCCACCGAAAGAGACAATGAAAGAATAAGTAACTCTGGAGGCTACAGCATATGCCGAAAGGATCGAAATACTGAGTGCTCTGAGGCAACAAAGGCCAATGCCTCGAAAACGAAAAATGGGCGTTCATATGCACTTCCGTTGCAAGATAGAAAGAAAACATGGAGGCTATCACGGCCCGGATGATCCCCCTCGAGAGGTATAGAAAAATAGATGCAAACACAAAAGATGATGAATTGATTAGAAGGAAATGGAGCAACTTCCTACAAAGGAAAAATGAGAAAACAGGAAAACAGACGTGAGATATTAGAATCTTAACAAGCTCGACATATTGGCTTGAGGAGAGGAGGCCAGCACTGTGGTTTCTAAACGAGGAGAAATGGAAAGGAACTCAGAGAATTGGCGACTAGAAATGAGGAAGGAGTGAGTATAAATAGGGAGATGCAAGGAAGTATCCCTATCCATCGTTTCCGCTCTATCATATCGTGAATAGAACCGCGGCATTCTATGATGGGTCCTATGATACAACTAGTTGGCCGGAGAAGAGTAATCTACCTCAAAAAAGAAATGGAGCCAAACTAGGGACGACAGGGCAAAGGCAACGAGGGGAGAGATGGACAAAACGATTAGAAATGCACTGCTAAAGGCGCATAACCGCTGGCGTAGGGCAAAGAATATGATATATGAACACCAACAAAGGGAAAAAGGAGAACTAAGGTGAATCAAGAGGAGATTCCTGGTAAATATATATGTTAAAGCTGTAAGAAGGACTAGCTTAAAACAATAGTGCAAATAAGCCAAAGATAGCGAAGGGTCATGGACTAATGAATTAATGGAGTCAACCGTAAAAGAAGTAAGGCAACAAACCGAAAACAAGGCAACTAGATGCAAAAGGTAAAGGGCATGATGCACACTTTAATTAAATTGGGAGCAAGCAAAGGGAAGCAGCCAGAAAAATAATAAAAAGGAACTAGGAACAAGCTACAAACTTAATCTAAAAAATTTGACAAGGAAAAATAATCAAAAAACATAAAGAAATAATACGATAATAATGTACATATGCACCATAGCATCCAAAACCTCCAAAATCTAAATATAGCAGTAAGCAAGATCTGATCAACAAAACAAGAAACCATAATACTTAACTCGATAATACGCTAAACATGCTAAATAGATCAAATTCATGCACGAAAAGCCATGGCAGGATTAATGGGACAAAAGAGGCGAACCTTTACAAACAAATATAACGAATATCCAACGACAACTAAAGGACCAATCTAAATGGAAAAAATGCCAAAACAAGACGCTTTAAGTGAAAACAATGAGGGCAAGAGGAGATGAGTTTCAATAAAAGAGATAAGCTAAGAAATTGCTATATACTAGATTAGCTACTAAACAATCGAGCAAATGGGTCAAGATTTAAAGAGACCAAACCGGACCTAAAAAAATAGAAGAGGCTACTGTGATAAAAGAACTCATGACTGTGAAGGAGCATGCAAGGCACAGAGGGAGACCTCGAATTGGACATATGAATGTGCATACAATAGCTAGAGCCGATTGGGTAAATGGACAATAATAGGCCAAATACATAAGGGATAAGATAGTTGTCGAAAGCAATATGAATATGTAAAATAAAGGTGGAACACGCCTATAATGAAGCCGACACGCAGTCTGGAGAGCAAAACCAAATGAGAAAGTCCAAATCAATGAGGCAAGTGAGATCAGAGATTACCGTGGCTAATGGCCAAATGGGGTAAAATGAGCCGAGAACAACGTGCAAAATGAAGCAAAGGAGCACACACGAATATCTAAAACAAGTTTTAGGGGATGTATATATACAAAGGACCTGTCCACATGAATGATAAGATAATAAAATATTGGACAAAATAATATCCGCAGTTGCTAATGTGGGCCAATGGGAGCAACAAAAGTGATGAATTAATGCGGACTAAACATCTCAAGTAGAACACCACGAAAAGGGGTAAAGAACAACATGGAACATAGTAACAAATGAACTAATAAGAAACAAAGGAATCGTGAGTGAGATAAATCCAAAAACATGATCTAACATGCAAGGAACAAGAAAGACAAAGGCCCACATAAGCAAAGGCTCTAAGGAGGGCGCAAGTAATAATCGTGAAGGAGACAACCTAAAGACTAAGAGCAATGCCACTTTTATGTAAGCAAAGGACACGGAACATCTAATGTTAAAGTTTCCAAGGATGCAAGATGTACATAGCTGCCTATCCAACACATGAACGATAAGAATCGTGGCTAATGTTCCAAACAAATAGGCAGCAAAGAAAAGAACACACACCGTGGCCCGTGAGCAAATAACAAAAGTAATCAAACCAACGTGACCAAAAATGCAAAAAGAACAAAGGGCAATTCAAAACAAAAAGAACAACATAAACATAGGAACATAGGAACAAATGAAGCAATGCACAAGGAACAACTCGAACATAGAAACAAATGGGTTAAGGTCGCACAATGAAACAAAATGGGTTTCGGAAGTCATACAACAACATGCCGAATCATTTATGATAGAAGACCGTAATATTATATTGAAGCCCATTTATGTTTCTAGGCTGCCTATGTCTTGTATTGAGAAAGAAAAAGCAAGTCAAGCTTTTATTACCAAATGTATTTTTGGCCTTTGCATTTTTATCATTTTCAATTGGCGAAACAAGGAGGCAAATAAATACTCTTCAAAGCAAGAGAGTTTTTTACCTAGTCACATGTTATTTTAGAGGTGGTTCGCTGTAATCGGTCCAATTTTTTTATTTGCTACTATTATGACCGTGGCTTTTAACAAAAGAGTAAATCCATCTTCTAAAATGGTGATCGCATCTATATTTATCTTTGAATCATTTGGCTTAATGCAACAAACACATCCTTAGATGGATTGTTAGGATGAAATGCCACTCTTCTCAACTAGAAGTTTGTGACTCTAATAGTTCCACTTGAGGAATCTAAACGTAATCAATTTTGTATGGCCTATGTTGAAGACCACCACATTTTTAGAATTGGTGCTAAATCCTACGTGTCATTTCGAAAGCATTTGGAATAGAATAGAAGAGATTTTAACATCCATGGACTAATAAAGTTATGGGACTCCATACAAAATGAGTTGATTGACAGATATTGAGATACCCGCATTCACCAAGCAATAGTTGGATGGTCAATATTCTAGAATAATCAAGTACCTCCAACGATAACCTTCCACTTCTTTGAATCGGCACTTCTCTCATTTTGCATAACTCCTCCTATGCTTGCAAAGTCGATGAGGAGAGAGCCGCCTTGTACCAAGAACTCGTACCTTTCGGAGATGATTGTTTCAGTCAAGAATATGGACATTCGATGAAGTGCATCTTAGAATCGCAGACTAGATGATGGTGAGGGCTTACTCAGGTCTTTACAGCCTCTTAATTCATAATCTAAATACAATGAATATCTTCAACTTCAACCAAAAGCCCATGTATGTCTCACCGTGATATTGATAATAAGAGATACTTCTATTTGGTTAGGATCACTTTCATATAGCAAAAAGTTTACTACCATGTAAAAATTATATTCTAGAGCCAAATTAATCAATGTTGGTTTATCAAAGTCAAACGGTATTTTAATCATTCTATTACCCAAATAAGTTAAAATGATGGATAATGATGGATAGTTAAGCATAAATACATAGCAGCATTACTTCGAGGTGCTCGATTAATATATACTTACTCTAGATTGTTACAATTTTGAGCTAAGCCAGCCTAGGTAAAGCTCATAAATTCCTCACCATCATTGTTAGCTTCTTTGCCATTAATTTCTGCAACCGGATTTTGACATTATTAGGGATCATCATGTAACAACGCATTTGCCTCCTTATGGCTCAACATTAGTCTATTGTTTTGTAGATATTGGCTTGTCGCTGAATTTGATCTCCACTTTTCTACTTCACTGCTATAATGCAATGCATATGAAGTGCACTTCTAGCAACCTGCCCTCCCATCAAGAGACAACCAGCTTATCTTTGAATTAATCTATAACATAAGCCGTCCCAACCTTCATCTCTCCAAAACTCTAGCTTTTTCCAAGCCCCGCCTTTCCGCTAGTTTTCCTCCATTTTTGCTTAACGTGAGCATACCGATTTTCTCGTCATGTTCTTTGTTATCAATGGATTCGTAGTCCGCGCATTGTATCATGTTTAGCTTTGTTTGTGCTTTTATGATGTGGATGCAAATCTTCTGTCGATTGTCAAGGGATGCCTGTATTGGTTGGCGCGGTTTTGGAAGTCATACAATATGTCAATCATTTATGATAGAAGACCATAATATTATATTTAGATTCCATGTGTTTCTAGGGCATCTATGTCTTGTATCGGTGAAGAAAGGTCAGCTTCTTTATTACCAATAATGGATTTTTGCCTTTTGCATTTTATCATTTTCAATTGGTAGAAACAAGGAGGCAAATAAAATAATGTTCAAAGCAAGAGAGCATTTAAATTACCACATGTCATTTATGTAGTGGTTCATTGCGAATCGGTCCAATTTTTTTATTCATACTACTATGAGTATAGCTTTTAATGTAAGTAACCATATCTTCTCGTAAAATGCAGGATCGGGCATCTCTATTATCTTGAATCATATTTGATGGATGCAACAAATAACATCCTTTAGATGAATTGTTCATATGAAATTAATTCTTCTCAATCGGAAGTTTGTGACTTATTAGTCACTTGGAGGAATCTAAACGTGGCTAATTTTGTATGGTCTATGTTGAAGTTCAATACCATATTTTTAGAATTAGTGGCAAGAATCCCAAGGTGTCATTCTTCGGTGCATTTGGAAACGTAATATCAGATTTTAACATCCATGGAGACCAATAAGCTATGGGACCCATACAATGAGTTAGAACAACCCAAAACATCACCAAGTATAATGAAAATATTATAAAACTTGGGCAGCCGTGATGAAACTATGGCTTAGCCCTTTAGGCTAATTGCTTCATCTTTATAATCGCCTATCTTGGTCAGTTATGAAGGGAAATACACGCCATATTCCCTCTCCAAGAACTACAACCGCTGAGATAAAATAAAGATGGGGTCAAACCCCATTTTCCACCTCGACATAGTTTTCAAACTATAATGTAAGTCAATCTACTTATACTTCACAATGTAGCAACAAAATTGCAACAACACATACACTGCAAGAATATATACAAATAGCCCCACCGTGATCCTCTCACAGGTCTACAAGCAAGCACAAGCTCATCCACATATACGCGACTCCACCTAAGGGTCACAACATGAAAAAGGATAAAACAAAAGAGCAAATGCAAATTCAAGAAAACAATTTGGGATGATTCATAACAAAATAATTGGGGATTTCCGGAAACCCCCCGCCATGAGATGGTAGTATCAATGTCTTGCCATGAAAGTAATGAATACCGTTGTAATTCCTAGAATCGCCAATACTATTGCAACAAATGTAAGGACTACCATGGCAAAAAATCGGAAAGAAAATGACTACGCCATTATGCTCATTTGATACTGGCTCTCTGAGTTTGATACATGCTAGATGCAAAAAGAATCATGCATCAATCTTGCTTTGATGCAGAAGAACGGTACAATCTCACTTTGCCGCATTGTGGAGCAAAAAGCATCAAAGGAAGTGGGTTTTGGGGAAGGGGGTTATAATTCGTGACAGCCTAATGAGGTAGGTTTGAAGCATTGTAAGCTCCACAATGGTGTGATTCCTTCATAGTCCAAATATAGACTCATCGGCTCCGTGGATCCTTTTAAAAACTCTTCGTGGCTGAAATCGGCTTGGACACCATACGCTTTCTAGAATCTACATTGGTTCTTCCAGACTGCCTAACTCGCTTGGTGAAAACCCACCGCCATATACACGCTTACTACTATGACTATACGTATAACCATATCTTCGTAAAATGGTGATCGGGCATCTCTATTATCTTGAATCATATTTCATGATGCAACAAATAACATCCTTAGATGGATTGTTCATATGAAATGCCACTCTCAACCGGAAGTTTGTGACTCTAATAGTCTTCACTTGGAGGAATCTAAACCTAAGCAATTTGTATGGTCTATGCTGAAGATCAATACCATGTTTTTAGAATTGGTGGCGTAACTCCATGTGTCATTTTGTGCATTCGGGAATAGAATAGAATAGATTTTTAACACACTCAATGAGACCAATAAGCTATGGGACCCATACAAATGAGTTAGAAACAACCCGTAACATCACCAAGTATAATGAAAACATTATAAAATCCTTGGGGCAAAGCCGATGAAACTATGGCTTAGCCCAGGGCTAATTGTTTCATCTTTATAACGCTTCATCTTGGTTGCAGAAGGGAATATGCCACGCTTCATATTCTCTCCAAGAACCACAAATCCATTGTTAAAAATAAAGAACGATATATATAATAGAAGAACAAAATTGCAACAACACATACGTAATTGCAAGAATATAGCAAATAGCCCTAATGCATCCTCGTGTCATTCACAAACACAAACTCATCCACATATGCCTGATCCAAACAAGAACCTCAAAATGGATAAACAGCATAATGCAAATTCAAAGAAAAACTATCGATGATTCAACAAAATAATTGGGATTTGAAACCCCGCCATGAGATGGTAGTATCACCGTCTTGCCATGAAAAGTAATGAATACCGCTGCACCTCAGAATCATCACTATTGCAACAAATGTATGACTACCGTAAGGTAACTGAAAGAAATGACTACGCCACTCACTAACTGGATAATTCGCCTCTCGTGAGCTTGATACATGCTAGATGCAAAAGAATCATGCAACAATCTTGCTTTGATGAAGAATCATGCTAATCTCATGGCTGACAGGGATAAAAGGCATCAAAGGAAGGGGTTTCGAAGGGGTTATAATTCGTGATACCACGAGGTATTGTATTACATTGTAAGTCTACAAAGTAGGATTCCTTCATAGTCCAAATATAGATCTACTCTGAGTTCGCCGACGCTTTTTAAAACCTTCTTTCTCGTAATGTAAATCCGCTTCGATCAGTCCAAAAGAGCCGAGTACCGCTTAGAATCTGCGATTGGTTCTTCTCAGATTCTGTGGTAACTCGCTTTGGTGAAACCCTACTAATGCATCCACGCCGCTCTCCCCTCGCCCATCACCACACGCTTCACAAAACCCATCAAAGACTTCTAAAAGGAAAATCCTTCGGCCCTACGCCAGACTGGGACAGTCAAGTATCCCAAAGCCTAATTTCCTCGGGACGTCAATAATACTTTAAATACATTTTAATATTCCCCCTCAACCTTCCAAAATCTTTATGCCAACCCAAATCAACAATTGCCCAAGATAAACATAACCGGGCAATAGTTGATGGTCATCATTTTAGAATAATTGTTGTACTTCCAATTTATAACCGCTTCCACTTCTTTTAACCGCGACTTTTATTTTTTTATACTTACAACAAGATTTTACAAGAAAACCAGTAAAACAAAAAGCAATGTAAACAACCAACAAAGAACTTCAAGATCCGCCTCTCCACCCAACCGCTCGTGCTATCACAAAGAAGAAATCACATTCGGCTTCCACAACCGCATCTAATAGATTCAACTTAAGATACTAGTTCGTCAATCTCGACCGCAAACAAGGCGTATGACATCGCTAAAACTCAATCAAAATTTATATCAAAAATAAGAAAACAGTACTTTTATAAGCACGATCGACCTTTTCCTAGCCAAAATATATTCACAAAGGTAAACAATCATTGCAACGATTTTGGCCAAAAATATCAATACCGATTTGCCTTTGGCGTATTCTCTGGATGTGCCTTTTTTCAATCGAGCATCTGCTAGTCCCCTCGATGGCTGCATTTGAACTATTTCACCGAAAGGGTTCGCTGACCCATTATCGCCTAATTTTCATTTTAGTTTTGGCTTTAAACCAAATGGTCCAAAATGAATTCACCGACCCGCTTTAATTTATGTAGTTACAATTCTAGAATAAATTAGTTACTAGTTTTTAAAATATTTAATTCCGTGATGCGATGGTCTAAATCGCCCCCGAAATACTTCACCATATCAATTCCTCCCTTCCTCCGATTGATCCTCGATCAAGGGAATTATATATGGCAATTTGACTCAACCAAGTCCATGGTTGCAACCCTAGTTGAATCCTCATTAACTGAATATCTTACCACAACCAAATCCATGGAGTTGCAACCCGATTGAGTTCACACAATCGAATATATTCACGCAAGTTCTTTAGGGCTATAAATGATCCACTCTTGGCAGTGCTAAAGCTTCCTTACGACTTAAACAATAAACAACTTAAACCAACATCTATGCCGCATATAGTTGTTATCTTTAAACTTAAAGTTTACCCTATTCTCCTTCACGGAGCTACCATTTAACAACCCTATTTCAACTAGACAATTTGGTAGCTTTTCTCTTTTCCTTTGCACTTCATTTAAGTTACTTCATTGTTCGCTTTTGGTACTGATTCTCCAAATTTCTAGTTGTTCTTCCAACTCGCTATCAATGTAAGATCCGGCTGAACGAGGATTTGATCTTATACTCACCGCCTCGATTCCCTTCGTCTAATCGCCAAGATATTTATCCCAGATAATCTCTACATATACGATAGTATATATCGTGACGATAATATTTTAATTATTATTCCTTTCAGATCCTTAATAAAATAATTCCACAATCGCATCTCAAAATCCCCCAGTCCATACACTTCTAGTCGCTCAATAACATCTTTTAACATTTTAGTTCTCCCTGCTCCTTATTTATCCGTACTCCATCTGCTCAACTCTCCTTTAATCAAGCAGTTCGATGTTCATATATCATGTTTTGCCCTCAGATAGATATCCCGCTACTCCATTGGTCTTGCTTCATTTCTTCTTTGTTTATCCCTACCCCGATCTATTTCGTCATCTTTCTTTATCGCTTCTTTTGCCATTTGTCCTCACATCCGAAGTTTCTATTAACGAGGTGTGCATTCCTCATCTATTAGCCATTTCGCGGTATCAGAATCCATCCTATCGCGATAGCAATAGAGCCGACATTCCTCGATGAGCACGCCTCCTCAAGATCTCCCATTTATACCATCATTTCTCATTTCCTAACATCAAGATTCTCTCTTGAGCTCTCTTTTATCAACAAGTGGTTCATCTCTCTCTTTCTTTCAAGATGATATTTATGTTAGGTCCTAAGCCAACAAAGTTAACAAATGGATCTATATATCATGTACCTTCATGCATACTCATTTCTTACCTTCTAGCCATAATTAGAGGAAAATGTTCACTCTCCCATCGTAATCTCATAATCTCCTTCACTTCTTTGTCATGTTACTAATCGACGCGCTTAAAATGCTACCTTATCTATTCCTTTATCTAGATTCCATCTTTATCTTATTTTATCTTATCTCATCTCTTCTCATCTCATCCTAGCTTATCTTATCTTATTTTCAACCATTAGGTCATCTCTTAGATTGATTCAATTATATGGCTCAATATTTAGTCGTAATTCACTTTTGTCTGCCTCAAACAATTATCACCAGCAACAAACATATATTAATGGGTAAGAATTTTAGTAATAAAAACTAACATTTTTTTATCTTGCCAATTTTGAAGTTAAATTTTGATGATAACCTTAATTTAATTGGATTTATCAAGACAAAAAAAATTGTATGGCAAAATATTCTATTTTGATGCCACTATTCTCCTCCTATAGTTTGTGCATGAATATACAAAAAAATGCAATGCTTGTTGAGTTATTTACCTCTCTTGGTGATTTTGAGTTTGGGGGGGAGTAGGAAAATAAACAATTCATTCTCTATAATTTATGGGGTATAATAGATGACATATACGGCATATGTTATGACTTATAGTGCATGGTATAATACATGTCACATACAATATATATAAAATATAAAACTCATATCATACATGAAAATGTAAAATCTATATCCAATACATGTCAATGATACAACAATATAGTACATGACATACAAGACTTATGGCATATATATGCTATATTATGCCACACATTATAAGATACGTCACATATGACATCCCAAAGCTCGAAAATCACCGGAATGAAGCACAAGATCTAGTTTTCTCTCTCACACATAGATGGCACATAGATATATGTGCTATGTCATACATCATAAGATATGTCGCATATGGCATATGCCACATTTTATCATATTATATACGTCATGTATGTGACACAACGATATAGGCTATGACATACAATATTATATACATGGCGTATATAATATATGTGTTATGCCTAGGTCATAAGATATGGCGCATATAACATATGTCATATTTTATGACGTATAGCATACATAACATATGAGTATTATATACATGGCATATATATAATATATGTGTTATGCCTAGGTCATAAGATATGTCGCATATATTTTATGACGTATAGCATACATAACATATGAGTATTATATACATGGCATATATAATATATGTGTTATGCCTAATTCATAAGATATGGCGCATATGACATATGTGATATTCGTATAGCATACATAACATATGAGTATCTAGGATGTATATGATATATATGTGATGCCACATAAGATATGTCACATATGACATATCTTATCCAAAATTTGCCCAATATATATGACTTTCTAGGGTAAAGCAGGTGCATCAAATAAATTCCTGCATACATTCTCACAAATGCTTCAAGTGGTAGCAATAGCATCTTACATCAGTGCTTGATCAACATGAGCTATCATATCAAGGGCGGGTATGTTGATATGCACAGACATACATGCTGATATGTACATATTCTTTAATAGATCCATTACTATGAAGGCATTCCCTTCGAAACCCTTCGAGTGTGCTATTTTTGATCAATAGTATGAGCTTACTTAGACAATAGTAATCAGTTCAATTGATTTTGATAAAGCCAAAATGATTGGTAGGTTTGCATTGATAATTTAGACGAATAAATGGCAGGTTATATTTATATGTACAGTTTGATCTTAATGGTGGCACAATAGTTTAGATATACATCGATCTTAAGCTATTAGAGCATATAAATATGATGATTAGGCGAGCAATGTTGGTATGGTGTGTGCGTCTCATTGACCACTTAGTCTTTAGCGGACGTTAATGCGCCTCCTGATCTCTTTAAGAATTATAATGGCAAATATTATTTTTCCATCTAATGGAAGGTCCAAATTTTACTTTCAACATGGATCCACTACAAATAGATCCACTATTAATTTCAAATCTATCATAAGATGCCAAGATAAAACTAAATCTCAGATCTATCTTAAGATGAGCCTAGGCTGCAGTATGGGCCAATCTAAACTTCCACGTGAGTTTCAAGAAATAGATCTCGTCATTTTGACATCTATCCGCGCATATAATTTATTGATACATAGGGCCGCGGTTTCGTACTTGCTCGATCTTGAGCATCTGATGCCTTGTTGTAGCATTTTCATCTCCTTCATGTCAAGGAATGTGGAGTTTGTCACATTCTTGGGGAATGGCTTTCTTGAAGCTACATCCTTTCATCGGCATTATAAAGAGAGAAGTAATGGCCGGTGGAGTGCTCATGGATAGAAAATAGCATAAAGTGTAAATGTATTGAACCAAAGGTGAATAAGTAACCTTTTAAAGACAAATTTAATTTCAAGTAACATACATCTTAAGGTCTTCATTTGTGGATTAATATGGATAATTTCCACTAATTCAACATGTGGGTTTGAGAGTGTGTTTGGAAGCTATTGATAAGCACTTTCACAAAAGTGTGATTCTGATATGTGTACTAAAAATGGCCAGTAATTCAAAGGCAATGCATTCAACTCACCCCTCATTAAAGGACAAAATTGATTACTTGCTCTTGATAAGGTGCTTTCATTATTATTCATCTTTAGAAGTTTTGGAAAGCGAATAGAGATGTTTGACTATTTGTTTTAGAACCTATCCATCCATATAATAGAATATAAGTGGAGAAAGAGTTATTGGTTTAATTCAACCCTCTGTTCGCTACTCCAATGTATGCGTGTTGTAATCTGGGTCATTCATTTTAATCTCAACATTCTGCAAAAGTCACGTAGTAGAGCGGCTATCCTAGTTGGTAAGTGAAGATATTCATTTGTATAGTACAATTTAGCACACTCATTCTTAGAGAAAAATCATCCCACGTACTTGCTTTGTAAGGGGTAATGTCGGGTAATGGTTTATCGAGAGCCAGATTTGAATTGGGTATAATATCTTGTTGAGGGATAATCCATCATTACAATACACATGGGAAGGCTATTACATTCTATAAACATATATGCGGCCTAAATTAATTGACATTTGGCAGGGCTGAAACCGAGACTAACATTCAGACCTATAATTTCAAATGGTTTTCCCTTGGTACAATGCATTGGAAATATAGTTCTCATGCTAGGGGTTGCTAGCCTTGCTTACCCACCTTGTTGTAAAAAAATGTGAAATAAAATAAAGATATTGGACATTTTCCACAGAGATTGCATTTTTGTTTCATGTTGAAGACCTCTATTCTACAAATTTTATAGCACATATTTTTATACCAAAGTATGTCATGCATCTTGTTGTGCCGCGTGCTCGGGTTTAAGAGTTTAGATCTAGTGCGAATTATCTAAATTGAACATGACTACAACATACTCTAATTTAGGACCGCCCTGATGAGATTTTGGTACATATCCGTGAAATAAAAGAACATATGTGTCGCACTAGTAGTCAGATGGCTTTGTTACGATGCTATAGATGTTGCTACAATCAGCATCAATCCATCACCAGTTGCATCAGTAATATGACCAATATTAATATCACCACACAATAAGGACACTAAAAGTCTTGTTATTGGCATTAGAAATAATAGCGTTATTAGTTATGTCAATAGTTGTGTTGTCATACCCAAGGTCACGGGTTCAATGCCTCATTGTGAAAGTGGTCATGCAATATTGTAAAGCTGATGGAGGAAGGACCCACTTCAGCCATGTACAGTGGTGGGTGCAAGACCCATCTGAGTATGTTGTAAATTGTTCCATAAGCTACGGCTTTCCGCTGACGTTAACATATCATCTATCTGTCTTGTCTATTCTATTCTATGCTACAATAGAAGTTGCTATATCACCTTTCCTTTATTTTCACCTCTTATTTCTTGTCAAGCTTTATGCAGTTTAATGAGTGTTTAGTTCAACATCACCTATTGTATTGTATATCTCAAATATTTTTTAGTAGTGCAAAATGTATATTTATATGAGTTAAATTTCATAACATTAAAAATTGTATTCTATACGATGTATGTGTAGTATTTCTAGATTGCATACCATTCTATTCTTATTCTCATATATACATTAGGGCTCCCTTTTTCGTCTATTTATTTTATTTGTGCATGCAAACATTGAGCCATTCCATTTTAGGTATTAGAAAATAGTTTCATTTGTTTATCGAGCTATGGCATACAAATATTTCGTTGGATGCTGGTTCAGCTATAGTAACTCTGATTTGCAACTGCAATTATAAGGCTGAGAAAACTATTTTATTTGGAGATGGGTACTTCGTTATAACTTAAAAGCCAAGAAGCTCCAAAAGAAAGTAGTAAATTGCCTCGTTATCGTGGTCTTTTTTCTAAAGAGAAAGAATACATGCCTGCCATGAGAAAGCATAGATTTAAAATCAGTCAGAAACCTCACAACTCCATCGTTTTTCCTTTTTACGACATTTCAACATCAGCATTACCAAATGAATTTTCAATGCTTCTAGAAAATAAAGCAATTGCACAAGGATACGAATGATTTTATCTTAGGCAAAATTGAACATGGATTAGAACATTTATTTATAGCTAAACTCTCGACTCCAAAAGCTTAAAAACTCTTTATTTCGGCGATGACTCGATCTGGTTATTATAGGTCTTCACCAGCAAATTTTGCAGTGATGGATCTCCTTGCAAACTTCTCTATCATTATCTATATTTTCTTAGCTTGTTGTTTGTTTCTATTAGCATCAACTTCTTAGATTTAGAGCTGTCTTGCTCTTGATATAATTTATGCTTGCAATTCAAAAATTCAATACAAGAAAAAAAATTCAAACATCAATTATGAAATGGATCTCTCCTCTCAGCTGGGAGATACGGATTAGAAGATCTCAAAGACAATAATGACAAAGAAGCATAAATCATGATGTCTCCTCCAAAATAAGGAAACCCTTATTTAATGATCAATTATTTCCAGGGCGGCTTTTCCTTTTTTCTTCCAAGTTGCCTTTCTCTGTGCCATAAAAGAATGTTTGCCCTTTCGCCATAAAAGTATCCTCTTTTCCATAAAAGTGTCCTTTGTCTTTTATAACAGCTTTTATCTTTATATCAGCAATATAAGTTATTGGTATTATCTTTCTTTGCCTTTGCCGATCTTAGATTCGAGTCCTTAACCTCTAGCTCCCCATAATTTAGCCTCAATGTTTATTAATGTGGACCACTCCCTCGAGCTTTGGATTGACATTAACCTTAAATCATATCAGTTCCTCCTCTTCTTGAAAGCAATTGGTATAAAAATAATAATTGGGTACACAATTATAGCGCTCAGTAGCTTCAAGTATTAATATGAAAAAAATGATTTCTCATAAATCTAAGAAACCATTAGGAATATTGTTATTTCGTTAAGGCCACTCACTTAACATGAAATATCATCAACTCGTGGTTACTCATGGCTTCTATCTTTGGTCATTTATTACCACCTTCGTTGTTTTTGTGTTGATCTCTACTCCTGGTTTCAACAGCCTAGTGGCTACTACCTACTGATAGTTTTGACAGTGGTTGCCACCTACTCGTAAGCCACTTTAACTCGTGATTGCCACCTTCTCATGGATCACCTCAATAAATATCACAATTGAACTATAAAAAAAATCTTAAAGAAGCATAGTGAAGCCTACACCATTCATCCGGAACCTGAGGCTAATTCCCTAGATGTAAAGATGGAGGTGGTGGAATAGGTAAGGAACTTGGTATTAATTATTTCTGTAGCAAAGACTAGTCTTGTAGATGCTCCCTTTTTATTTGAAACTCCAGTTTGATAGATGAAGGTATTCCAATCTGTGTTGCTACTTTTTCGCATAGTGCTCAAGGCCTGCAAGGATTGTGCTTTAGGAACGTCAAAGCGATTTTATATCACAGGAATTTTAACAAGTTCAACTCTGATTGATATGATTTATGCTTGGAATTTAAGAAAATACAATGAAGAAATTTAAACAATATATAGAAATTCTATAAATTGGAGCTCTCTCCTCCCATAGGGTCTTGGGTTGGGGGTGTGGCTAGAAGATCTCAAAGGGTGTGAAAAAGAATAAATCCTGATGTCCCCTTCAAAATAAGAATTGTTATTTAATTATTCCCGGGCTTTCCCTTTTCCCTTTTTATATTTGCATCTCTTTTATTGTCCTTAAGTATGTTTTGCCTGCATACCCCATCTAGACATTTGGTGTAGTGGTAGCACATTAGTCCTAGAACAAATATATCTCGAGTTCGGGGCAGCTCAAAGTCACATTCAATGTAAGGTGGTTGGGGGCATGACTCAACAATTACACAACTAAGCAATGTTAGAGTCGTGTATGTGTCATATGTCCTAAATGATACTCAAAGTCGCATTCAATGTAAGGTGGTTGGGGGCATGACTCAACAATTACACAACTAAGCAATATTAGAGTGAATTATTGTAGTATGCGTATATCACAAAGGATAATGCGAGTGGCATGGCAGTAAAATTGCTTTTCTTTTAAATACAAAGTTTTATTACGTACCCGTAAAATGTCCTTTACCTTTTCATGAAAATTTTATATTTATATTAGCAATATAGGTTATTGCATTGTCTTTTTTTGCCTTTGCCATTGTTGTGATCTTAGATTCTAGCCCTTAACCTCTAGCTCCCATGATTTAGCCTCACCAACATTAAATAGCCGAGTACTCCCTAAGCACTTTGTACTTGGCGATTGACCCAGTGTAGTTCAAGCGTGCACACATCAGTTTACGTATTCACAGCGGGATAAGCGAGAGTGCTTTTGAAAAGAAGCAGTCATAAATAATGTTCTCTTAGGAAATCATTTTTGAAGGGAAATTTGGGACTTTCCTTTGCTACTTAATGAGCATATTACTTATTTATAAGATAGCCGTTATCCAACGAATAAATTACTAATCATATGTATTTTATTAGCATGATGAGTTTAGCTAGATTTGCCCAAAACTAATTTCAAACTTTCTGTGATTTAGCTGAGTTCTATAAATCTTTTCTCTCATACTATCTAGCATTTAGCTAAGCTAACCCAGAATTCATCCCAAAACTAGCCTAAAAGTCATTCTAAAATTTTCTACGGTTTAGTATGTAATTGATTATGGGAGGCGGAAAGTCACTTTAACGGCGCCAAATGGCAAAGTCATTGAGATAACATGTAAAGAAGTCACCCCAATCATGCAATGCATGTTTAATAAGAGGTTACTTAGATCGTGAAAGGGCAAGTCACATGTCTTTGAAGCTAGAAGTTGAGAATTTGAAAAGCAGAGAGAGAAAAAAAAGATAGAAGCATTGAACAAGTACAGCCGAAGCCAATAGCCAAGCTAGTAAAAGAATTCCATGATTTGTTCTCGTATGAGATCAAGCAACTTCCACATTACAGGGGAGCCAAGTGTGAAATAGCACTTGAGCCAGGAACCAAGCCAACAAGTAAGGCACCTTACAAAATGTCACCTCGAGGTTAGTGAGATTTAGAAGCAATTCACGGGGAGTTGCTGGACCTAAGGTTTATAAGACCTAGCATCTCTCCGTGGGATACCAATCCTATTTTTCAAGAAAGAAAGATGGAAATGCATTGACTCACAGATCAATTGAACAAGCTTACACCATCAAGAACAAGTATATGCATTTCGATCAAATGATTTGATGGATCGTTGCGGAAGCAAAGTTTTGGAGCTTGAGGTCGGGCTACCATCGGATCGGGGATCAAAGATAGGCATTCCATAAAGGCTGCATTGAGGGGCCAGTATGGCCATTCACGAGTTCATGGTGTGATGTCATTTAGGTTGTCCAACATCCAAGCTGACATTCCACAGAGACTTCGGGAGCAGTGTTTTGCATGAGTTTCTAGACACATTCATCATAGTTTTCTTTGATGACATTCTAGTCTGACCAAATCCTTGGGAGGCATCCCAACACTTAGGAAAGGTACTTGAAAGTTGAGGGAGGCATCAACTTTGTAGTTTAGCGAGGTCACCAGCGTAAATTAGGGCAGCAAGTACGGTAGAAGGTTTCCACCGATCTGCAAAGATTGGAAATTTGTAATTAATTGTGACCACCAACATCCATGAAGTGAAAGGCTTCTCGACTTAGTAGGGTATTACGAAGCCGTGGGAACTTTGCAAAGTGGCTGACACCATTACTTGAACCTCACCAAAGCTGAGAAGATAAAAGATTGGGCAAGTCATTGTTGGCAAAAGAAGGCCCATCTGCGATGTTGAGACGTTGGAGGAAGCTTTATTTGATCTGTATTGCTAGATCAGGAGGAAGATAAGATTTGTGAGGGCTCACCAACCCGCGACCGAGGAGTTACTTGATGGTGAGGAGCATTGAGAATATGGAGGCGCTATCTATTAAGGAAGGAAGTTCTAATTAGATGAGACCCGCTCCGAGTCCTGATGTATCTTTACCCAACCACATCTCAACGAGACAAAGGGAGATGGATGGAGTTCTCAGTCACGATTTTGACGCCGACCGCCTGAAGCCGCGCAGCTCAAGCATTGGTTGCGGGCCGAGTTTCAAGGCACCCCATATCAACCTCACAGTGGCAATATATATCAATTTTCGGTGTGGTCCAAGGTGGCACCATCCTCCCAGTGGATCATGGAATAGCGTGGACCAGCGGAGGTCGGTGGAAATCGAGGAGGAGTCCGCAGTATTGGCCTTCTAGGACTAACAAGGTGGCGTTACAAAGCGCTGCCTAATGACACAGCTGGTGCAATTCGCGAGATTCCTTTTTGAAAACTTACAAAATTAAAACATTTGACCTGGCACATAAAGCAAGTACCAAACAAAGGTCACGGCCAGTTCAAATGGGGCAATATTAAAAGCGAAGGATACATTTTGCTTTAAAGTCACACTAAAAAATACACTTTTAGGATCTGAGAAATGCAAAGAGGTAAGAATCTATGCATAGACTTTAAAATTATATTTCAATAATTGAGCGAGTAATATAGGCACACATAATAATAAACTTCTTTTACACACATTACTTAAATATCAAGGGGCGTCCTCCTCAACAAGTTCTTCATAAGATTAAGTAAGAGGGAACCTTAATAGAGACATGAGAATAACTTCCTCGGTGCAATTATTTACACTGTTCAAAGAGGAGATATACGCTGGAGCGTCGGGAAAATCGTCGAGCCGGTCAAAAGATTGGGTTTAATGGTAGCCCGATTATGTGGCGAGCGGGGTACGTATAACTGAAAACGAATGTTAATGCGATGCATATCACGTGATGCTGATGCAAAATTTTTACGACTATTAGTCATTAGAAAACTCGACGAAACGGCGGCGATTAGTGCGACTAAAGATGCAGCGAGCAAGTTGACTAGTATCTGGCGTGAGCGTCGGCCAGATATCTTGACTATTAATCACGACTATTTAACGTCCAGGACAAAATGTCCGACATATTACGTCAGTATTAGATCAATTTATTAAATCGCACTTATATTTTTCTTGAATCATTCCTGGGGTGAAGATTGGCTTGTATGTTTTGTTTGAATCATTAGCACTTTAATGGCATGCATGAAACCACAATAGCACACATCAAGAAGGAACTAATGAGGAAGCACAAAACATCCACACATTTTTTTCCTTTTGACAAAATAAAGTAAGTTATGAGATTAGCAATAAGCAAGGGGTAAGTTATTGGTTATTAAATCTACTAGACATTGCACTTCAAACAAAATTCCATCACACATCACACATCACACATTTTCCCTTTTGGGGGCCTTTGCTAAGTCCTTAGTAAAATTACATGGGCTTCGATTTTTACCAAGGTGAAATAATTCAAAGTGCATTTAGAGTGCGTTTTAGACGCTGGCACCTCAACGAAAGTGCACTTCAAACAAAAAATCCAGAAGTAAGTTATGGGAATTAGCAATAAGCAAGGGGTAAGTTATTGGTTATTAAATCTACTAGGCGATTGCACTTCAAAACCAAATTCCGGTTCAGTTTAGTAAGGTACATCCACCTCGATTTTTACCAGGTGAAATAATTCAAAGTGCATTGGGGAGATGTAGACATGGCACCTCCAAAGTGCACTTCAAACAAAGGAATTAGAGTAGAAGTTATGAGGTGTAATGAAAGCAAGGGGTAAAGTTATTGGTTAATAAAATCTTCTAGACATTACTTCAAACCGAATTCCAGGTCCTAGGGTTATGGGAATTAGCAATAAGTGACAATATCTTTGCTTCCTTATTTATCAAGGCAATGTTCTTGTGATGCTGAACCTATGCACTCTTTAAAACCATTTCAATGAAAATTACTACCATATGGAGCTAACTAGTTAGATCCTTAAGGTGTCATGGAGTTTAGATTGTAGAAAAAAAAAGAGGAAAAAAAGGTTTAGGAAAAAGGGTCTTCAAAGCGTGGCGAAATATCCCACATGCATGTTTTCAAATTATGGAATCTCATTTTAAAAAGGTTAACTTTCGTTCTAATAACATGTGACTAGCACAGGTACATGCACCTTAGGACACCCTTGGGAAAGTGGCAATGAATGCGTGTAGGGGAGTTGCGCCCCAATGATGTTTAAACATTGCTCCATTACACTAATAGAAAGTGATATTAGGGCATCTAAGTCATAACAACCTATACACCCGATTATACAGTGTAGGATGGATTGTAGGCAGCATGCAACATGGTTTCTCATGGGAGAATGATAAAATTAATGAGATATGGGACAGAACATGTATGGTTTGGATCTCTAGAGGAATTTGATAGCATATGGTTTGGATCTCTAGTAGCCAAACTATTTAATTGAATTACTTCGTTATATTTACGTATGGCAATGAAGCTAGTCACGAATGGTTTTGTATAGGGATGCAATATTTACCCTAAAGGAGGCATTCTCTTAAAAATATTGCTTGGACAAAGAAATACGGAATTATTATTGAACAAGGTAATATATTGACTTAAAATATTTGCTAAATGGTTTATCTACACATATATAATCTATTATGTAGATAGGAATACGTGTGACAAATACATTCCTAGCAGTGTATGTTTTCGGGACATTTTGCAAGAAAAGAAAGAAAATGAAAATGATGCTCAGGATCACGAGGCTTATCTGCTTATGTCCATGAGTCAGTATCATAATAAGGATTTTGCAATGCAAGAAGAGTTTGAATCAGATCTCATACTAAAGAATATGATAGATTTTGGTCGATATAGAGCCCAATGTGAGTTTTTTACAAGCCCAGTATCTTTGAGACCCGGTCCTTGAGAGTAAGAATGATATGGTGGATCTTGAAGGGATTTGGAAGAAGCGGGGGGCTAAACTTCCAGGATTATCTAGGAACTCTACAAATTCCGTTGAAATATATCCCAATGATTGAATTGGAATTATTCAATGTTAGAATGTTGGATCGTGAGGAAAGCGAAGTGATTATTGTAAAAAGTCTGTCCCAATTCCATTTGTTTTATCAAAAAAAGAGCGGTAGGTGTGAGGCTTTTGAATGGAGAAACTACAGAATTTTGAATCACGAAGGTTATGGATTATGGCAAAAGCGATGTGGATCATAGTCTGTTGATTTTTGACTAGATTTGTGGAAAACTTGAGAATTGTCAGTGCATTTTTGATGCAATTAATGCTTCCTTATCACCCACATCCATGGTAGCTAAATTGAATGGCAATAATTAGAAATATAATTGCTTGAAGAAGCGATGCAGAGTCCGAAACGGCATGAATCCATGGCCCGGTGGAAGCGTGAATTGAAATGAGCGATTCCAGGAGCTATGGCTTTGAGTTCCGAGCAGGTTTCTCGGGAAAATCGCTCCTAAATGCATACTATTACGAGGTTATACTCTTGCAATGAATAGGGAGTTCCCGATCCCTTGTTTGGAGTGCGGACCTATAAATGATGCCTCTGCTTAGGATCTGCTAAGCGCAATTTCGACAGCTTGGTAAGAATTGATTGGAAAGAAAAAAAATAGAGGGAAGATAAAAGATTGGATGCTCGAATGGGCGATTCTTTGGTGATGAATTTTGATAATAGTCCCCTTTCTAGCATGCAACCAACCCAATGCACCACACCATTCCATTGCCCATCTTTTTCCCAAGCTTGGAATGCGATGGCTATGCGCTATGGATATGGAATGTCACAGTTTGAGTATCTGAGAAAGAAGTGAAAGGTGCTGTCCTACGCTTGCTTAAGTAAAAGCGTGGCCATCGTCGATTTGTAGCTGGCCTTTACAAATGGAGTGCCCTCTGTCGGTTTTGTGACAAAATCATAGAACAAACTTGACACTCTGTCAGTTGCATGTTACATACCCAACAAAAAATAGGTTTGTTTTTGGCAAAGGAGAAATTTGTGGAGATGGATCTTGCCATTATACTTTCTGATTATGTTGTGGGAGGAGAGAGTAAATATGGGTCCCATCTTTGTATTACTTTTGCTTAGTAAATTACATAAAATGCTAAGCTAGTTTTAGGAAACATTGAGGTTATTAAAAAATATTCTTTACTACACTTTGCGATTGCTGTTGACATTGCCACGGTCATTCCTCGGCCCAACCCATTGGTTCTCTAGTTCTCTAGAAGCCCTCCATCATAAGATGTCCCTTAAACTTGCAACTATATCTAGCACCCAACAAACTAACACCTAAGTTGGGGTTGCGGATATCAAACCGGGCCATTTAAAATTGATCTAATTATATTACGAGGGGGAACAACTTTTGTGAGGCTACATTAATAAACACATTAAAGCCCTTCCCATAGCTTCAACTGGAGCATTACTAATTCTAAACATTACTAACTTCATTTCCATTAGGCAAACCTATAAAAGATGATAAATGTTTAAAATGAGACCTTTGTTATGTTTCTCATTTGCTGATTAGATACTGCCGTGGAAATACTATGGTTGTTATGAACCGAAACTCATATCAATAGATTCATAGACAATTCCATGGATTTGACAGCAATGGCTCTAGGGTCAAATCCTGTGTGCTGCTTAAACCCATAGGCATTTATTGTAAGTTGTTTGCTTGAGTTGCTGTTTTTGTAAAAATTACTTCCCAAATGTCTTAGAGGAGTCCAGGAAGAGAAATGTTCACGGCGGCCAGCTTGCCGCGATACCATTGCTTGAGTTTATTCGTTTGCAACGAAATGATGCACTATGAACAGCCTGTGCAAGGCGATCAGCGGAATCTAAATCATGATTCAAGATGGGTTTGATTCTTGCATTACTGTGTACACAGATCAGAGCGATTATTCAGCGAGTATTCCAGGAGAATGGAGCTCATGGGCTCTGGTAGGATTGGGCTGCCGGATTTGCAGCAACGATCAGTTCTGCTTTTACATTAGGGCATGTACACATGCTTACTAATTTGAAAATCAGAACGAAAGCCTCAAGACAGATATACGACATGCTGCAGCCAGACCACCGTTTTAGGAAATGGACTGACATTTGGGAACACATAGGTTGAACATTTGGAAACAAGAAATCAATGTCGCTTTGTTCTGCTGGGTCCATCTGGCGCCCAGAGAATGAACAAAAGAAAACTAAGTATAATGTAGGGTGGCTCTGCTTGACAGAGGGTTTAGCCTTCCCACATGGCTAAACCCAAGCAAACAAAGGTAGGATCTGATGGACTTAATCAGAATATAAGTCTTGATCTGGCTGCAATGTTCAAAGAAACATCTTATATTCTTCATTGTTTTTGGATCTAGCAAGATCGTTTGGATCTGATCAGGCTTGCATGCTTTGATCTTAATGCACTATGCAAATGGGAGGAAAACAGTGGCACATCCTGCAGCCAAATGAAGATGGCACTAATAGTGCTGCTGCTCCAGAAGCTGTGGACGATGCTCCATTGGATGCTGACGATTTGAGAGTAGAGGAGCTTCAATTCAGCCAGGTTTCTCTTAGCAGTAGTTTCCATTTTACGTTGCTTTTTTGCATTGAGCAATCAATTTTAAAAGTTTAGACAGGAAATGTCCTCACTACTTTGAAGGCATAAACAGATCTGCCCTAGTTTATCTACCTTAATCTGTTGTAGGAAATTCATTACACCTACTTGGCGTAGAATTATTCTCTTAGGGTACCTCTCTTGGATGGTTCCTTTACGTAAAGAGGATATAATTAAATTGTATGGAATAATTATCATAGAGCTATAGATTTACTCTATCATATTCTGCATGCCACCACTTGAGAAGGTTAAGTATAATACCCTGCTTATTTGGAGACTCATATGCCACAGTTTTCTTGAGAATAGAATTGGGGAAATGAAAAGTGGCCTGTATAACTGGTATGCAGATACAGAAAATGCAAGGTGGTATAAAATCCATAGGAGGCCCACCAACATTTTATGGTAGAATATAAAATGGTTGTTTTTGATAATTTAATAAATACTGACTTTTCCGTAAGCATGTTGACATGCAAGGCATAATTAGATGTCTATATGAATTTGTTGCTTGGGGCTTAAATTCAGGCATGAACATATCTTCTAAGCCATTCTGCATTAAATCTTGATCACGGTTTGTCAAATACAACTGCATGACATGCAAATGAAGCTTGCCATTAAATCCTTGTGGACATCAAATACTTGTGGATATGTAGAGTGGGGATCTTGCATTCCTTGAACTGGATTATAGTTGGGTATCACTACTTTGTAAGCGTATGCAGATATAAAATTGATCATGGTAACTGTTTAAATTGGATTATGGTTGGTGAGAGGCGATGAGCCAGCCGCAAGACCACTTTCTTATATTAACCTTGCCTCATTACCATTTCTTTCAATGTTTGAGTCTACTTTGGATTTACAGGTAACTTGATCTTCATCTCAATCTTTAATATTTTGGATGTTTGGATGCATATTTTACATGGCGAGTACAAGCATGCTGGATGGAAGATTTGGCACATGTAGACCCAACAACCCTAAACTCTACTGGAGGCTCAACATATATTTCTGAATTCTGTGAGACTGTATCATTACACTTACAAAACAGAGGGTACCCATTTCAATTCTGTCTTTATGCTTAAATTATTGCTCATAAGTTTTAGGCACAATAAATAAGACATTGCATTACATGATAAATCTATCTTGAGATAATGTTTGTTTTTAGGCTATGCCTGATTTCTGGAAGTTTATCATTTGAAGAATATACGATTTTTTCCACATTTCTGCTGTTGAATGGTCAGATAGAGATAGCATGTAATATTCATAAGGGAATATAGGAAAATGCAGGTGTGTTTGGATAAATGGGATATTATGGATCGCGGTCATTTGTAGTTCTGAGATAGTTTCTATGAAATAAAGGATGCATGATACAAGAACTCACAGTATATTCTGCTTTGAATATAAGAATACAAAGGGCTTTATATTTCTTAAGGTATTGCAGGAAAATTTTGTTTAATGATGAGCTATGACATATTTGGTTAAAAGGCAAAAGTGTACACGCATGCATCTCAATAGCATGCTTGTTTGGATTGACAGTTTGGACGACAGAAAGAATTGATAGAAACATCACAATTGGGAGTATAACTTGCATGTATACATTGTTAAAAATATGATGTTATGATGGTCAATGTTGTAGATGGAATCAGCAGCATTTCAGTGAATAATACAGGCTCCTTATGGTGACACATATAAGCCCGGATATGAAGTCGTTAGCTTATGTGGATATGAAGTCTAATTAAAGCGCATTACATTGAGCGATTTTGAAAGCTATTAAAGGCACTATAAGATGATTTTTAGGATGCTGACCATTGGTTCCTTCGCGGAAAAAAAGGCAAGAGGCTGACCCATAAGATCATCGTGAGAAACTTGAGCCACGACTTTGTGGATGAAATTCAATGGCTAAAAACATTACTTAATATAAGTCAATTCAAAGCGTTTGAAGTACTAACATCACGGAAACAATGACACTCTTGTTCTAAAATTTTCCGAACACTTAGGAAGTATATATCTTTCGAACTAGCGGAAGTAGATCATTAATGTGTATATCTTGTAATGTGAAGTCGCTATTATTCTCTCTTATTGAAATTTGCAATTAATTGAATTGACCTCAGGCTTATCTATTCTTATCGACTATTGAAGTAGCTTCGTGCAGTTATATAATAGCCGGTTTTCATAATTTGACTAATAGGTGACCATTGTTTGACCCGATATCATGACTAAGAATACGACCTCATCTCCACCCCTAAAGCATTAGTATAAATGACTAATGCCACGACTCTGTCGACTAAACCTGATTATTAATGGCGATCAATGGCGACTAATAGCTTGACCATAGAATTACGCGTCTGGCCCGGCCTCTTAAAGGTAGCGATTAACGACTAATCGTTTTGGTAAAATTTAAGCGATAACTTTCGATGCAAGTCGACTACTAAAATTTGTGATTTTTACGACTAATTATGGGCCTATTAACTTTGTGATTACTCGGCGCAACTCGATGTCATTATTAACTGTGATTACTCACGACGCAACTCGGCGTTGGTGATGATTTATCGGCGCATCATCACGGCTGTCGTCGGGTAATATAGTCTGACCCTGTCGTCGGCTAAAAGCATCGACCCGGTCGGCTACAGGCATTCCAATACGATTTGTGAGGCTACGGCCGATTTACGGCGTCTAGCGAGGCATCCTCTTGTAGTATTGGGGCATGCACTAGCTATAGAAATTCTTAAGCGTGTATTCGCAACATTACACAACCCAGGTTGAATGATGCCTTAAAGTTGAACAATGGTCCCTTAGCGAATAATACTTTATGAGAGTACATGCATCAGAATGTGAGCAAATAGAAACAAAGCCACAAAACAAATTGGTCACAACACAACCAAAGACTGTGGAAAAAAGCTTGATAAGGTTGAGGAGGAAATGTTGGTGGAAGGCTATGCACATAGAGGAGCCAACTAGAAGAAAAAGGTTGTCATGTTATTGCCTTTAAGGATAAAAAAATTGCCAAGCTAAGCGTGCAAAACCTACAAGGTGGAAAGAATATATCCAAGCTTTGTGCACGTAACCAACGTTGAAAGAAAGGATATAGCTAGGGCCAGTTTTGTCGACTACGCGTTAGGACCTTTTCAAACCATAAATGCAAAAAGAAATAATTGAAATGTATGCGGGCAAGTTAGAACCAAAATTAAAAGGATGTGGCATCAATGACTGAGTTGAATTAAGAATATCTAGGTAGAAATATTGGGTGGGATGTGGCAGTACAAAATTAGTAGGTTGTTAAAAAATGGGTAGGTAGAAGTTTGGTAGGTAGAATTACACAAAATTAGTGAGGTACGTTAAAAAATGGGTGGGTAGAGTTTAGGTAGGTAGTGTCTATGCGGCGCAGACAAAGTCTTATGCTATGCGGCATAGGAAAAGACTTTTTTTCCCTCAATTTTTCGCTACATCTTCAATCTTCACAACAATTTTTATTTTACATTTTGCATTTACAAAGCATTCTGGCGGTTAAAGAAGAAGGAGGAGGTAAAATCTGTGGAAAAAAGGGGCTTTTGTGAGATTTTTGTGGCTTTGATTTGTGGCCAGAAAAAGCGAGTTAAAGAGGTTGGATTTTGCGGCTTTGGGTTGGATTATTCCTAAAAAATGGGGCAATATTTTGCAGTTAGCTGGTCGCAGCCCTTTTCCTTTTCCCTTTCCTCTTAGGACATTAGAGTATTATGGCCAATCATGATGGTGGGAAATTAATTGTGATAAATCTCGGTCTTCGGATGCAATTAGTTGATCTCAACCATCCAAATTAGGGTTGATTCATGACATACACTAAAACTTTATAATATAAGATAAAAGGACCTGATTAGGCTGGATGTCTTCATTGTCAGTATTATCATCATCCTCCACGAGGAAAAGACATGAGTCTGATTTAAATTATTCTTGGTAGATGACTCCAAACCCTTTAGCATTTCTTTGCTATTACCCCGGTGTGAGTGAATATACTTAATGCACGGGTGATTTCTTATCCTTGTTAGGATCAAAACCATGCTGCTTGCAAAGCTCCAATAGCTGTGCCATTGAAGGCTGAGTGCTGACATGTTCCAGCCCATTTAGATAGTTCGAAACAAGCCTTAAGTTTGAGATTGAAGAAATTATGAGCACTCATTCCAGAAGCCTTTAACCGGAGTTTTCTAAGATCTTTATCGAGCAATAGAAATTTGTTTGCAGTATCAAAATAAGACGAAATCCTCTTTCACCAAATTGTCCCCTATTTTACGAATACCATAAAACCACGATGCAGCTAAGACATGAGCTAAGGTGCTGCTAAAAGATGCAGCTAAAGAGATGCGAGGAGATGTTAAGCCATGGCTTCACTATTCAGAATGATTATTGAAAATGGCTTGTGTTTCTGTCGCGCTTAGGACCACCTAAACCACGCATTGAAAATATGCAGCATGCATTCACTGAATTTGTATCTAGAGCGCTTCCACCCGACCTTTTAGGAAGATTACCGGCCGACAAAGACGGAATCGACCCGACCAAAATCATTTTCTTGACAAAACCCTTGTTTCTTCAAATGAATCGTTCTTGACCAAAACCCTTGTTTCTTCAAATAGGATGTGCCTATATAACCTTTATTTTTCCAACCTGCAAACTGGCTAATTCAATAAGCTAGAGACATGCATAAAGCCCGAGTTGGAGCGAAAATTTTTTCGCTACTCTATGCATGCCCTTTTTGATGAGTTCTCTTTACAAAGAGAATGAATAAATACCACAAAAAGGATTCTTATATTATATGGCCTCCCAACAAGAAATTTTTATGCTATGCTCGATTAGACCAATGAACCTGAGGCAACAAGATTTTTTAATTTATCTTTGTCTTACTGAGGAGACATAGGCAATAAGATTTTATGTTATGCTATGCAGCATAGACATAGATATATGAATTTTATTTATGTTATCTTGTGAACCGCAGGCATAGCATTTTGCAATTTTGTTTTAGTTGTGTTTTATAATTTTGTGGCTTGCCTATCACAGCATAGCACATGGTGGATTCTCAGCAGGCAATAGAATGCACGACTTCATTTCCACATTTTAGCTTTCACTATTAAAACCGAGATTAAATTGGTTCTTTCATTTCCCACTTTCCATGTATTCAAAACCACTTAAATTAGATTTTATTTTATACCTAAATTAGGGATGTCAAATTAACAAGCCACTTTTATAATTTTGGCTCCTAAATTGGCACATGCAGTAAGTAAATTTAGAGGTGCATTTTTTAAGTGACCCCCAAAAGTGGCAAAATTTAAAGAATTATTTTAGGGAATCTTTGAAAGATGCTTTTTATTAGTGCAAGCGCCAAGTCATTTAGTGCTTGTTGTGGTCTAAAGGGAAGGCAGCGGTCCCGGAGGTGAAAACACAGGTGGAGGGACTCTAATGGAAACGCCATGGAGAGTGAGCCATGCAGGTAGGCGTGAGAACAACTGCGCTTTGCTCCACGAATTCCACGAACAAGGTCTTGATCCCACTTACTTGAGAATTGTCGGCCCTATGGGACCAGTGAGAGTATAGGCGGGAGGATTAACCCAGCAGTGGGTATGGTCTTGCTTTCAGAGGCATGAGTTAGTTAGCAGCCTCTAAGAGTCGCGCATATACTCATCTGGGCAAGCGAAGATCCTCATGATAAGCTAAATTTTCGCACCTATTCCAGTTTACGCGCCCGCAGAGGGTAAGTATTAAAACAAGCTTCGAGGCATGCTTCTCTTGTCAAAGTGTGAGACCGATCATGATCCACAGCGTAAATCTGGTTGGTGTCCAGCAACAACCCGGTGAGCATAGGGGTTGCATTGAAAATTCGATGTTCCTCATCACGAATTTGTCTTGTGAATCGGCCAGGATAAAAATCGCAGAAAAATAGGCCATGTCGGCTGAACATTGTGAAGATGACCAAATGGGATCTTCACAGTTAGTTGATCAAAGACTAAGAGAGCATAGTAGACGCTGTCTTGACGAGAAAGATCCGGCCAGTTCTTAGAAATCGCATTGCGTAGTGGTTGGGCATTAACACGGCCCGTGCAACGCGCCGGAAAAGGTGGCGTCGGGCAACCACATAATCCGGATGGCGGTAGAGATGAAATCCGCGGGAATCGCGGCTATGCAATATCAATGCCAGCCCTCTTGTTTATTTTGAAGCGTCTTGGCCGGATTGAAGCGACTTCTTTGAGTTGATTTTCGGTCGCGGATGATTAGCCTTTTCGGCGAGAGCGTGGTTGATCAAGGCCCGATGCAATGAGAAGCGTGCCACATGTGAAGGATTGCCCGGGGTATCACGATGCGTGGCAATCTACGTGTCATCAATTAATTTTTTGTACACATTAGCCCACATGGTGGTCACGAAGAGATGCTTGGTTACTGCGGTGACCAATTGGCCTTGGAGAGAATTTTCGTTCGCTCTTTAGGCTCTTCAGTTAATTTGTAATTTTGAGAGAGCTTTCGGTGTACATGGTGTGAAGGTCGGTAAGAGGCTTTATCCTTATGCATGAGAGTTGATCCTTTCTTTGATGCTGGCAATTCACGAATGTCGATACGCAACTCGGCTGTTGATCGATAGCCGGGCTTGTCTGGGCGTCTTAGAGATCTTCAAGACTGTAAAAGAGCCTGATGCTTTTGTTGAAGTTTGTCTTCCAGAGTTGAACTTGCGTGTGGCGACGAAGATCCTGTGAATGGCTCCATTAGCCTCCATGTAGGCTTGAACACCGTCATGAGACTTCTTGTGGAATCTGAAGCTTAGAGAACAACGGCTTGAACGGAATCTGAGGGCTTGGCGAGGAAGGTGAAGTGCAAGGCCACAGTGATGGTCTGTAGCGTCGGGAATTTTGATGAAGTGTTGGGCATGGATTAGTGGAGGAAGAAGAGACGATGGCTTTATCACGTGGCGTTGTTTGAACATGACCGAGGAGAAGAGGCGTGAAGTTTATTTCTTTGGTTGTGAGGAAGGAATGAAAGGATTGATGAGTGGATGCATGAGAAGTGGAAGGGACCACAGGCGGGTGTGAGAGGGAATATAATGGCGGATGATGGCACGAGGAGCACTTACGAAGTGTCGAAGCCGGGGAGGTGGGTGCTTTGCTGCAGACGATCAATTTCATGGAAGTCGAGAGGAAATAAAATTTGGCCAATCAATAGGATGGAGTGGAATAGATGGCCCCAAAGTAATAACAATATTATAAAGCTGTTTATTGATATGGGTATTTTTGATGGAATACCCATAGAATTTCTTCCTGAAACTTTACAAAGAAGTATAAGTGGGTCTTGGCAATGTTGGTGAGTCGATGCATGTTGGCTTGATAAGAACTGCGCCATCTTGAGTGACATCACAGTCTGTAAAATTACAAGATAAAGAAGGTCATTAAGAGGAATTTGGAATACTTCCGAAATCAAAGCCGGAGCAAAATGGTGGTTACCATCGGCCAGGTAGTGAAAGCGATAATCTAGCCAGAACATTGATCATGTGGCGATAAAGCTGCTTTAGTTATAGAGTTGGTCGGGGAGTTCACAATGTGGAGAATGCATAAAGCCCATGGCATTACATATGACTCGACTGGACACAACTGGGAGCATCATGAAAGAAGTTGGTGTTAGAGAAAAGTCTGATTCAAAAGTAGGATCCTTTGGAGCGAAACTTGAAGTTGAGGAATTGGGTGTAGTGGCCATGACGAAAGAGCTTGGAGAATTTGGAAGGCGGATGTGAGAAATACGGTCACGGAAGCGAAGGCAACGAAGAGGCGAAAAGGTTTTAGAGCACAAGTTTGTGGCGAAGGCGTGATGAGGGATGAAGCGGCAACCGTTGATGGTGCAGTGAAATAGATCTGAAGAAGCGATTGAGAGGCAAAATTTGGCTAAGTCCCAAGCGGTGAAGGGGCTATGAGCGGAGATGGGAGGGCGTGAAGAGCGATCGGCCCGGTGGCCGGTGGCGAAAGTCTGAAACATTTGTACCGGCGTGAAAAGGAAGAATGTCGGTATCACGACAGCTTCAGTAGGATATCCCATAAAAGGAAGTGTCGAGAAGGTACCATGGCTAGATATGCGCGGGAGAAAAGGTGCGGATTTAGAAATGGCCTTGCATTTGCAACCCACATTAGCAGATTTGATGAATTGGTCCCGCGTCGGCCCGAGAGCTCCAAAGCGAGTTGGGCCATATAAGACGGCGATTAATTGAGACGCAGTGCGATCATGGGCCAGCCAGATGCACTATCATTTGGATGCCAGATGGATTACTTGTAACTATGGACTGTGGAAATCACATAGCTGCGGCATCCACATCAGATAGATGATGCGCCCACTATGGCGGAACATCTGACCGAACTAATCCCACTCCAGAAGTGGTGATGCATACTGCTAGGATCGACGATCGTCTACTCGAATTACTTTCCGTGCTGACCTGCACTCGAACCCGGAGTAAGGGAGTTCGTTAACGAATTTTGTAAATAGGGCTCGCCCATAAGCGGATAATACATAGTGATACCCACATTTTGAAAATAGAGGCCACACCCATAAGCGGAGTAGATAGGCTCACGCGCCCTCATTTGTAAAAATTTCCTCCTATAATATAAATATACGCTTTAGTCCTTATTTGTGGATTGAGTCTTAATGCATCGGGTGTATGGTATGCAGCGTATTTCTTTGTATGAAATTGTTTGGTAGCCATTAGCAGTGTAGGTAATGGAGTGCCATCTAATTGAGTCGACTTAGAAAACACTACCACCCCAAAACGGTCCATGTTGTTTTCGATGTATGCGCAAAAAACAACACCAAAAAACTTCGTGTTGTTTTAATCCCGGATTTGCTAGAAATGGCGGTAGTTTTTAGCAAAATTTTTATACAACGTTTTGTTAAAGTCTACGTAGAGTTTTTGTCAAAATTATCTGCGATAGGAATTACATGTGTTTCAACATGTTGTTTTAAGAAGTAATTACCGTAGTTTTCAAGTGTTGCTTCGTGAAAAAGACATGTGGTTCTTAATAAAACTTAAAGGTCCACATGTTGTTTTTAAGCATTTGTTTACAAAAAAAAACAAAAAATTACAACTGAAAAACTACATAGAAATTTGTCGAACTTTGCTAGGAAACTGCGTAGTTGTCTACACCTTTTTAACTATATTGTTTTTAGTTGTTGGTTTCAAAAAATGATATGTGGTTTAAAGAAAACGAAATGTGGTTAATCAAAGGAAACTAGGTGCTATTTTTTAGTATTGTTTATCACCAAAATCCATGTGGCTTTTTAAAATAAAGCATTTTCAAAGTGTAGTTGGCAAAAATTAACCGTCATTTTCTTAAGGGTAGCGGTTGTTTATTTATTGTTTTGGGAAAAATAAAAAACCACCTTACACCATAGGTTTAAAATTTACAAAACAACATGCTTTTTGCAAAATACATTTAAAGATAATATTGAGAAAAAGCACTATGTTATTTATACTAATAATTTATTTATAAACCACAGGTACAAACTATTGTTAATTTCTTGCCTTTTGGGGTCGAACCCAAATAATTCCATTAGGCATAGAGTAGTTCTTAAAGCATATTATGACTTCAATTATGTATGTTTGTTCTTATATGTAGTTATTATTAAACCATAGAGTTCCAACACTGTGTATTTATGAACTTTTGTGATTCCTAGACATAATAATCATGATAGTAACAGTTACTACCTAAACAATGTATTTTTCAATGCATGTATTTCCAATCATGTATTTTTCAAATTATGGAATGATTCCAGAATCTATATTCCAATTACTTAAACCTTGTTCTTTACATACTCACACTTTTTCCTTGTCCTCACTTTATTACACTTAGTTCCATGGGATTTCAAAATCCCTGCAAAGCTCCATTGCAGCTGGGCCTAGGCCAACAACCTTTGTTTCACAGTGCATGCCTTTATTTTTATTTGTTTCCCTAACTAAACTTTGTCAACCTGTGAACAAATGCAAAATGCAAACCTGTGAAAATGCCAAAAAATGGAAACATATCTTATTCTCTACTTACAATATTATTTTGCCAGGGCAGACCTTTGTTTTTTGCTGTACCTTAGCTAAACCTTCTGGAACCTATGAAATTAATAATGCACGAAAGAGATGTTACAAGAATGGTGTCACATGAATGCAGATAAAGGAAATAATGGTGTCAAGTAAATGCAGATGAATTTTTTTTACATGCGACTGGAAGGACGCCATCTTGTCATGGCTTTCTAATGCAGGTTGGGTTTTAATGACGGCAAAACCCAGACCTCCTCTTCATCCTTCCAGCTTTGAACAAATTGAGAAGAAAAATAGCATCAGACCATAATATACAAACTCACCTCCTTTGAGCAGATCACTTTTGAGCAGATTAAGTTGAAGATTTGAGCAGGCAGATTAAGCTAAAAGAGTTGAGCAAATTACCTAGAGCACCAAATCACTGCCTATTTGACATTCCAAGCCTCACAGGAGAAAACTTTTTATCTGCTAGTGTGTTGCATGAGGCCGCTGGCTATCTAGCTATGGTGCTGCTGCAGCAAATTTCTCAGAGCTTAGTTCTACGTCTATTAAATTGGCAGCGACACACTCCAATATGGCCAAAAATTTAAGCTGCATGTATTCAATCTGGTGATATATCATTTCCTTCCAGCCATAACCTATTCACATGATGGAAAAAGCACCATATGTTCCCATTTCGGGATGGGATAATCGGCCCAGGTGATATCTTTTCAGCAAATAAGATCATAAAACTAAAGCGCTGATGCACCCCGGTGGATTCCGCCTAGAAAAAAAGGGTGGTGAACCCTACATACGTCTGTGCTACTGCATTGCTCCAGAGATCTGGCCAAATGGGCTCCACTGCAAGATCAGCCAATCCTAAGATCTAAGATCTGTAAGACTACAAGATGCGCACAGCTCCAAGAAACAAGGCGGCAAAGCAATAGAGTGCAAATCGGAAAGAAACAAGAAGAAGGAAGGCGCCAAAATCGACCTGCCTGCCAATAAAGAGAAAATTTAACCTAGACCAATAGGAAGTTAGGACCAAGATCACGATCTTGGCCATTCATCTATGTGTCATCTCTGCCGTTGAAATGATGCACAATAGGATGTGAGGACCAAGATCACGATCTTGGCCATTCATCTCTGCCTCATCCCTGCCGTTGAAATGATGCACTAGGATGATTCATTTTCGTTAATTGTTTTCTAACGTTCTTGTTACCTTAAGGCCAGGCCAAATGGAAAATCAAATTTGTGCCTTGTGGACTTTTTGGGCATTTAATATGTATCACACCTAGGGTGCCAAACATCCAGTCAGCGTATTGGCACCCTAATATTTTTGGACGGGGATTTCGCTTGTCCCAACTTTTCTAAAGCAACATGTGAGACAAAATAGGGAAGAGTGGCCTTTTTAATCGGGGGAGAGCTCCAAATTTTGCAAATTGCAAAAATCGCCCAGATTGATCATTTTGCTTAAATCAGGGTGGCTCCATAACTCATTCAAAACAATAATTTGGATTTATCCGAACTTCAGATCTTTCCTTTGAACATATGGAGCTTCAAAACTCATTCAAAGTCGTTATATGATAAATATGGGGGTGGGACGAAGTGCTTGGGCTCATATAAATAGGAAGGAAGATTGATACCTCGAAGAAGAGATATCGCCCAACATCATAAGAACACGTTTCTTGCAAACTACATGTCGATTTTATTTTTAAAGACTTGGGCAACTGTGTGATATGAACGTCATGGCAAAACGAATTTCCGATTGTCTCTGGGTGCCCAAATTTACCAACGATTTAAGTTTGGGCACCGATGAGTGTAATTTCACCCTAAGTTATTTAAGTTATTGTTCTATATTTTATAAATAAAGCTCGTTAAAAAGTTTGTGCTCTTTTTTCATAATAATAATGGTGATACACTTTTTTAATTAGCATTGAGGAATGGCATTTGGGATGCCATTTTGGCATCTGGAAGGGGCCTCGCAACTGCGCGATTGGGAACAAGTCTCCTTCTTGTGCGGAATGGTAGACCAAATGTCATTCCCCCCAAGATAGAAGTTGGAGAGCGGTTTGTATTCCATATTTTCAAGCCGTGGAGGCTGTAGAAATCGTTGTGACAATCTAATACGGAGCTGCTTTTTGCATAGATTCATCATAAATCTTGATAATTTTCAGGATCAAGTATATATCGGAACAATTATAGAAATTTTGTTGTGCTTTGAGATATAGCGGCAAAAATCCTTAGCAAAAATCTTTCTTTACCTTGCTTCAACAAAAAACTTTTACTATTAATCACCGGATGAGCGTAATGAGCTTCCCAACGTCCATTCCATGATGGATTGAGTAGACAGGATGGTGCCACATAACTACACCACATCCTAAAAACTGCGATCCAACTTCTCTTGTGTTAATTTTGTTGTTTAGCTTTAACACAAGAATGACAAGTGACAACATCAATGAGATTGAATATATAAGAGAAAAACTCTTTTCAATTCTAGAATGTTAGATAGATTGAGTTCTTGCTTTAAAAGCATTAGGCTCTAATAAATAGAGTACGTTTTTAGAATTGTTAAATCAAGCACGAGGCCTTGTTTGCATATTGTTGTTATTGGTTGTAGTTTAAAAGGGTTGGTTTTAATGGGCTTTTAAATGATCATCTTCTTCTACTTCTTTGCAATGTATATATGCATTGCCAAATAAGTTTAGCCTATGTAAAGTGCATGCCCTCTTGGACTTTACAACTATTGGAACTTTTGTTAGCGTCGCGAGGTTCTATTAGAACTTCGTCCACGATTGCATGAGACAAGCATGTCCCACGAGAATCTTGTGGACCAAATAGCATGTCCAAACATACCATCAGCGAGAAATTATTGCTGCGAAACTGCGAGACTTCGACCTCGAGTGGATTTGTTGCCGGATACACACTTAGCGGACATAGGTCCTCAACCTTCGCGATTGCCGGCATCGCGAGATGAGGGATTGCCTAGCTCTGAGGCGGCGACACATGTGATGCACATATAGGCGGATGGCATTATCTCAGCACATTAGGTTGGAGCAGCATGACTCGATAGTCCTTGACACCTCTTGATGGGATGTCATTTTCAACCTTCATGCATTGTGCCATGGCAATCACCTAAAAGGCACCATCTTTTACGTTCGAAGGATCTTACCCCATGCTGACTTTGGGACTAAAAAGAGGTGTGTCGAGTTTGGAAAGCTCACGAAAAAAATGGAAATTATAAAGTGGAGGTCGAACTATCTATCTACACGGTGTTTGACTATCATTATACAAATTGTGTTAAAAATTAAGTTTCATCTTTCTTTTTGTAGTATTATTTTGCCATGATAAAGAAAAAGTAGAATCATTTTTTTATAAGCAATAAGATAAGATAAGATAGATAGATAGATAGATAGATAGATAGATAGATAGATAGATAGATAGATAGATAGATAGATAGATAGATAGATAGATAGATAGATAGATAGATAGATAGATAGATAGATAGATAGATAGATAGATAGATAGATAGATAGATAGATAGAATTTTAACGGGAGGGAACAATACAAAAGGGCAGAAGCCCGCACTGAACAAGGGGCTAAGGCCCAAACCTGGGGTCGAAGCCCCATCACAAGACTAACAATAAAATATTAAGATTTACATACAAAACACAACCAAAGAGATCATCCAAAGCGTGGAGAAGCGGTTAGAAGTATCCCAACCGGGGTTTTCGGCCATTGATCAAGAACAATTCTTTGAGCCTTTCCGATATCTTGCAAATTTGTTGGGCACGGGCTTGTGACCTTGCATAGCACGTCTCATCGCAGTGAGTGAGCTGAAGTGGTGAGAGGTCCTCTTGTATAGAGAAGTGAGTGCTTTGGAGGTGCACGCCATGTTGTTGCGAGAACATAAAAGTATATCCGAGGGTGCAAGAAAATGCACTAAAAGATGGTATGGCTGGTCAGCAGGTGAGCTCTCACTTTTTTTTTATGAAAAGATCATGGGCTTGAATGTGCATGATGTTTATAAAAAGTGCTTTCGGTTGCATTGGTATCGGAACCAAAAGATATTCCTGGACCCCTTGGCCTTGAGGTTTAGGAGACATAGAGAGAGGGAGGGAGGGAGGGAGGGGAGAGAGCATGTTGGAGCCTGGGTGGCATGTTTGAGCCCACTTGAGCATAGTTTCAAGTTGGCCCAGTGTGCCATCGAATGATCCCAAACAATCTTACTAACGCAAAAGGCTCTTGACTTCTAATTGCCACCTTGGGAGGAGGATAAATCCAAACCGCTTTGCATGGAGTTCCTATTGCTTCACATCTTCAAGCTGCAGCCTCTCGACCATGTCCCAAGTGCAAGCGACCAAAACTTCGCAATCCATAACGTAAACTCTACAATAACCTAGCAACACACGGGGTTTTACATTTGGGATCTTTGAAGCGTGGTTGTTTTTATGGATAACTAGGTGCACCATTTACGAACATGCATGCGAGCTATGGCAATCGAAATAGAGTTTGGATCTATCGGCTATCGAGCGATCCCAAACAATCTTGCTCTTTGCAAAAGCTCTTGACTTCTAATTGCCACCCGGGAGGAGGATAAATCCAAAACCCATTCATGGGTTCCTATTGCTTCACATCTTCAACTTCAACTTCGACCATGTTCCAAGTGCAAGCGACATGGACCATCTTCTTAGTCAAAAAAAATTTTTGTGACATGGATATGACATGGTGATGATGTGGAGGTGATATGCAAGTGACATCCAGGTGATGTTGATGATGTGTGATGATGTGGAGGTGATATAATGGAAACTATGATATGTATGCACAATGGTGCTTGATTTTGAAAATTTTAAGCCAACTTTTTGCCTTTTCTAGAAATGTCATGTCAAAGGTGTGCTTTCTCTTTCTACCTTTGTTTTTTAGAGAGAGAAGATGGTTTTGGATCTTAGAAATGGCCAAATTGGATGAAACTTTAGCAATTTTTGATGAGTGTAATGATGTAGAGGTGATATAATGGAAACTTTGACATGTATACGATGGTGCTTGATTTTGAGATTTTTAGACCAACTTTTGCCTTTTTAGAAATGTCATATCAAAGGTGTACTTACTCTCTCTATCTTGTTTTTTAGAGAGAAGATGGTTTTTGGACCATAGGAAGGGCCAAATTGGATGGAACTTTAGCAATTTTTCATTGGATGAATGGTGTAATATTGGCTAGGAAAAATATTGGCCAAAGAAATAATATGAAAGATTGAAGAAACTGCAAACCCCTTGGTTTTAGTACTCAAAAGCAAATTCTAAGGTGAGGAATAGACTTATTTATGACTCAGGTTATTAACACGTATTGACTTATGTGTATGGTTTTAGATGAGGTTGCTAGGGGCAAAAGCCGGCGAGGAGGTGCCATCTTCGATCTGTCATGAGGTATTACATTTTGTATGTCAATGTAAACCTGATTGGGTATCTTAAAATTGCTAAATTTGATTGGGTATCTTAAAACCTGCATGCTTAATTTGAATCAGTGTTGAAGTTGGGCCATTTTTCTTTTATGGTCGAGCTGCGGAAGGCATAAGGTGACACCATTGAGTTTTTGCGATGAAGTTTACATTTTAATTTGGTTGGGAGAGTTTTCTAATGGTTTCGTTAAACGAGTTTTCCAATGCATTTATCTTAGCGAGAGTTTTCCAATGTAAACAGAACGTTTTGATGCTTTGCGCGGTGCCTACTCCTTACATAAAGGTTGAACATTTGTGTTATGCGTATCCGGTAAAGTTTTTCTGGTGGCCAAGATGGCAAGCAATGGCTTTATCATCATAAGAAGATGCAATGGACTTGCTCTCAAGTATAGGAAGTTTTAGAATCCTAATCCCCTGTTTTTATTATTTGTTGTTATTGCGATGAAATTTTGCCTTCCACCAACGATGCTTAGCTCATGTATCTTAGATGCATTGTGGTTTGCTATTTTGAAGGACAAAAGTTAGAAACATGCAAAATGTTGTCGATTATAGTTAAGGTTATCATTAAGTGTGACTGCAGACGCAAATACAAACAGATGATGGGGGCTTTTCGCCATGATTTGGGGCTTTTGCATGCTATTCCCTAATATGTACATTCAATTTTAGTTTTTTTTTATATTGAATAACGGATGCATGACCATGTGCTTGAGATTGATTGACATGTGTCGCTCTCTTCACGTGTTTAAGTTTGCAAAAATCGGGCTATATATTTTATGATGAAGTATGCAGACCTTTGCTGCTATAGAGAGCAAGTTCACCATTGCTAACAAAGAAGCACATCGGTCATCTTCTTCGTGTGGGGAGAAACAATTACAGTATATGCACTTATTTGGAATTTTGAAGCGGTGCAAATGTTGGTGCTTGCAACTCACGGAGCCTAGGTGGCATGTTGGAGCCAGCGTGGCATGTTTGAGCCACCTTGGCATGTTTGAGCCTAGGTGGCATGTTTGAGCCACCTTGGCATATTGGACCCCTAGGTGGCATGTAGGAGCCCAGCGTGGCATGTTTGAGCCACTTTGGCATGTTGGAGCTTAGGTGGCATGTAGGAGCATGGCATGTTTGAGCCACCTTGGCATGTTGGAGCCCTGCATGGCATATTTGATACACCTTGGCATGTCCGAGCCTAGGCGGCATATTGGAGCCTAGGTGGTATGTTTGAGCCACCTTGGCATGTTGGAGCCCTAGGTGGCATGTTGGGAGCCCGTGGCATGTATGAGCCACCTTGGCATGTTGGAGCCTAGGTGGCATGTTGGGAGCCCGCGTGGCATGTATGAGCCACCTTGGCATGTTTGCGACCCTAGGTGGCATGTTGGGAGCAGATGGCATGTTTGAGCCACCTTGGCATGTTTGAGCCTTGGTGGCATGTTGGTGCCTAGGCGGCATGCTTGAGCCACCTTGGCGGGTTGGAGCCTAGGTGGCATGTTGGAAACCCACATGGCATGTTTTGACCACCTTGATATGTTGGAGCCTAGGTGGCATGAAGCCCATGTGGCATGTTCGACCACCTTGGCATGTTTGAGCCTAGGTGTCATGTTGAAGCCTAGGTGGCATGTTTGAGGCGCGTTGGCATGTTGGAGCCTAGGTCGCATGTTGGAGCCCATGTGGCATGTTGGAGCCTATAGGTGGCATGTAGGCCAGCGTGGCATGTTTGAGCCACCTTGGCATGTTTGAGCCTAGGTGACATGTTGGTGCCCTAGGTGGCATGCTTGAGCCACCTTGGCATGTTGGAGCCTAGGTGGCATGTTTGAGCCACCTTGGATCTAACCTTTGAAGGTATTTTTTCATGAATGTAAAACAATACGATACATTTCCAAATTTGAGCACACAAACAATATTCCAGGTGGTGGTGCTTTGCTTAAGAAATAGCCTCAAGAAAACCTAAAAAAAAAACATACTTCCTTAAGAAATAGCTGCGTAAAAACTATACCTAGTTATAAACCACACCACTTCAGAAAACCACACTTCTTTAAAAAACAGCCACTTAAAAACTACACCAACTTAAAACCACACCTAAAAAAACTAAAAACAACTACTTAAAAAACTACACCTAGTTATATAAACCACACCTAGTTATATAAACCACACCCGCCGGAAAAACCATACTTTATTAAAAAACAACCACTTAAAAACTACACCCACTTATAAACCACACCTCAAAAAACCATACTTTCTTTCAAAAGCGACTACTTAAAAACTACACCCCTTATAAACCACACCTCAAAAACAACACCTCAACTTAAAAAATCACACCACTTGAGAAAACCATACTTCCATAAAAAGCTTGACCACTTAAGAACTACACCCACTTTATAAACCACACCTCAAAAAAACCATACTTCTTTTTCAAAAACGGCCTACTTAAAAACTACACCCACTTATAAACCACACAATCAAAAAAAACAACACCTCAACTTAAAAATCACACCACTTGAAAAACCATACTTCCATAAAATGCGACCATTTAAGAACTACACCCACTTATAAACCACACCTCAAAACCCATACTTCTTTCCAAAACATCCGCTTTAAAAACTACACTCACTTATAAACCACACCTCAAAAACAACACCTAGACTTAAAAAATCATACCACTGAGGAAAACTATACTTCCTTAGAAAATGCCTACTTAAAACTACACCTACTTATAAACGACACCTTAAAAAACCATATTTCCTTAAAAAATAGATACTTAAAAACAACACCTTATTATAAACCACACCTCAGAAAACAACATCCTCCTAAAAACAATTCATCTTTAAAAAAAAAAACTACACTTCCGCAAAATGAAACCACACCTAAAAAAAAAACCACACCTTAAAAAAAAAAAAAGCTATAGCTCCTTAAAAAAAACCTACACCGTCTTCTTAATAAACCACACCTCCACATAACCACATGTAGAGTTTTTTGAACAACAACATGTGGTTTTTCTTTTACTGTTGTTTTTAAGTGTGGACCCAGAATTGGGGTGGTAGTGAAACACTGGGTTGTACAACTTGAACGATTTGATAACCAAGCCATCTGAACTTTAACTTCCCTGGAAAATTTTTGTAACGAGAATCATAAAGCAAAACCAAATCACCTTCTTTAAAACTTTTGGTCTTCAGATGTTTGTCATGCAAAGATTTTCGCAACTGTTGGCCATGAAGAACCCGAATATAAGCATCTCTCCTAAGTTCATCCAATTGTTCAAGCTGGTAAACTCGTTCTTGAAGAGCTGCAGGTGGGTTATGAGTGGTAGAAAGTTGAAAACGAAGTGTCGGAAGAACATATTCAAAGGGCATCAAGGCTTCTTGACCATAAACCAACTTAAAAGGAGTGTGACCAGTAGCAATCTTGAAACAACAGCTGTAAGCCCAAAGAACAGTAGGAAGCTTGTCTTGCCAGTCTGTGCGAGAAGCGTCACAAATTTTCTTGAGAATAGTGATGAGAGTCTTGTTTGTGCTTTCAGCCAAACCATTCCCTTGAGGATAGTAAGGTGTGCTTTTGCGATGATGTATCAGCAGATAATCCGTCAGCTCCTTGATAGTGTGATTGACAAAATGAACATCTCGATCACTGACCAATTCTGTGGGACAGCCAAAACGCGTGATGATTTGCGTATAGATGACCTTGGCTGTTGCTGCCGTGTTGTCTGGAAGTGCGCAAGCCTCCGCCCATTTGGTAGCATAATCAGTGAGAACCAAAATGTAGCGGGCACGGGTGTGCCGCGCAGGAGGGTCGATAGGTCCCACAAAGTCCATTCCCCATTTGCTGAAGAGAAGTGGCGTGGCGACCGGCGTCAACGGGAGAGCGTCACGGGCCGTGGGCCGACCCACACACTGACATACATCACACGTTGCGGGCATGAGCGTGAGCATCCTTGAAGAGCGTGGGCCAGAAATAACCTGCGAGAAGTATTTTGCGTGCCGTGGTGTCACCATAAAAATGACCTCCACCTAGCCCTTCATGTGCTTCTCGAACAATATCAGGCACTTCATGAGGAAGAACACAGCGTCGGAGAACTGTATCCTTGCCACGTTTGTAAAGATGGCCTGCTACCATGGTGTAGTCACGGACCTCACGGAGAAATTGACAGTGACGGGATTTAAGTTTTTCTGGAGAGAGCGTGGGATCTTCGGAGGGCAGAGCACCAGTGAGAAGATACTGCTGGTAGTTATGAAACCAATGTGGCGTGGCCGTGACCAAAAAGAGCTGAGCATCAGGAAAAGCATCTGAAACTCCCGTGGAGGGATCATCTGTGTGAATGCGTGAGAGATAATCCGGGACAACATGAGATGTGCCTGCTTTATGAACAATTTCAAAGGGAGCAAATTCTTGCAGAAGAAGGACCCATCGAGTAATTCTGCCCGTGGCCGTGGATTTGTTGATCAGATAGAGAAGTGCTTGATGGTCCACAAAGAACTTGATCTTAATGCCTAAGAGATAATGATGGAAACGTTGGACACAAAAAATTAAGCCCAAGGCCTCCCGCTCAGTGGCAGAGTAGTTGCGCTCAGCAGGATTGAGTTTTCTGCTGGCATAACGGTTTGGTTTGTCTGTGTGCGCATCATATTCTTGAGAAAGTATAGCACCAATAGCAAATGCGGAGACATCAACATGAACATGAAAAGGCTTGTCCCATTGAGGAGGAACAAGCACGGGGGCCTGAGTAAGCAAAATCTTCAACTATTGGAAAGCAGCATCCGCCTGGGAATTCCAAGCCTAAGTGGATTCATCACCCGTGAGTTTATGAATGGGATCAGCAATGGCTGCAAGTCCAGGAATGAAGGTGGAATAATAATTTACCTTGCCCAGGAAAGAACGTGTCTCCTTGATATTATATGGTGCTTGAGCTTTAAGCACGCAACTGATTTTAGCAGGATCTGTGGTGATACCTGCCTTACTGACCATATGTCCTAACAGAACACCAGAGGTGATGCAGAAGGTGCATTTCTCAGGATTGAGACTAATGCCAGACGCATCACATTTCTGAAAGACGAGCTCTAATTTATCCAGGTGGTCATCCATGGAACTGTAGGCGGAAAAGTCACCTTGAAAAATCTGGAGAAAGGGTTTCTCCTTCATATATTCATGAAAAACCGAGAGCATAATGCGTTGAAACGTTGATGGAGAGTTTGATAACCCAAAAGGAACCACTTTGTAGGCAAAAGTGCCCCAGGGGTGGTGAAGGTAGTCTTGAGTTTATCAGATTCTTTGATTGAGATTTGATTGTAGCCAGAAAAACCATCCATGAAGGAGTACATTTCATGACCAGCGACCTCTTCCAGGACCTGGTCTGTGAAGGGAAGTGGGAAATGATCACGCTCCGTGGCCTGATTGAGTTTTCGATAGTCCATGCAAACGCGGATCTTACCATTGTGTTTGAGGGCAATGACAATGGGGCTCACCCGTTCAGAATGTTTGACCTCATAGATCAAACCAGCAGCTAGGAGTTTGTCAATTTCTGTCTTGACTCAGTCATGGTAATTGGGGATGAGCCGGTACTGTCGTTGCTATACAGGACATGCATCTGATTTGGTAGGAATGGTGAGTTCCCCCAAGTTTTTGTTGATACCCCGAAGATCTTTGTAGCTCCAGGCAAAAATGTGTTTGAACTTTTTGAACAACGTGATGGCCCGTTTGCGATATGTGGTCGGGAGATTTGCAGCAAGGCGGACAGGCTGATTGTTGCCAACATCCACTATCTCCACATCAGGAGTCTGAATGTGTGGGATAACTTTCGTGTCTTGAACAACATGAGCAGGAGGTTGAAACATGACAAGATGAGTTGCACTCTGCGTGGTGAAGAAGAGTGGTTGCTGAGCGCATCAAGCAATGGTTGCTTCATGACGGCGTGTACGTCCACTGTGTCTGGAGGAAGTTCTGTATCCGAAAAATGATCGATACGTTGGATGCGATTGCAAGGAGCCAGATAGGGGTCGAGTAAAGCAGCCACAGCCTGGTCCTGATCAAGAGTCATCTCGCCCCAAGGATCAGCATATTCAGGGTAGGATGACAGAGACAGACTCGCAGGAGGAGCCTGAACGTGATAAATGTTCTGTGCTTCGTCAGAATCGGTGTCTAAGAGAGAAGGTTCAGCATGTTCGACCGAAATGATCTTACCAGTTTCCAAATCCATGGTGGCATTGAGGTGACCATCTGTAATGACTAGCTGGTCCGTGGCCCAGTAATGGATACTTTTGGCCTGACGGAGAAAAGGTCTGCCGACCAACATTTCATAATCACCTGGATCTTCCCCTGCTTTCCAAACACCAAATTCCAAGGGGAATCGGAGATCGCCTATATTGATGTGAAGAAGAGGCGTGACGCCTTGAGGGCGCGTGATATGGCCATTAGCCAATTTGATGTCATATGGAACACGATAAAGTTGTTTGATGCCCATTTGCTTGCGGAGTTTATCCGTGATGAGATTGACAGCACTACCCCCGTCAATTTGAACATGGTTGACTTCTTTGAGCAACTTCTTTGAGAAGCTCCACCTCTGCAGCAATATTCGGATATGTCTGAGAGCGTGGAGTTTGAGATGATGGAGGTGCATCCTGACGCTGCTGAGCTCTGGTGGTGGCATGTACATTAGCCAGTGTGCGTCCTTCAGCAGCTTGCATGAGATTTAGAATACTTTGTCTGACTTTGGGCATGACATGAGGCATGAGTTTATCCAGATCTGGGGCAAAGTGAACCTTTTTGTCCTCAGCATGAGGGATCGTGTCAACTGCAAAAGCAGGTTGCGTATCATGAGGAAGGATGGTCAAGGGGCGTGACGCCCTGGTCTGGCGTGAAACCAACCCAACCCAATTTGACGGTTGAACTGGAGGATTAAGAGCCTGATAAATCTCTTCCTGGGCTTGTTGATCCATCTGAGGAGTTGCTGGAGTTGGTTGATACCTTGATTGTTGAGGCACACGTGGTGGTTTTCGAAGAACAGGCCGAGGGCCCTGTTTGCCATTTGTGATCCAAAGTTGATAGGCTGTGAGGCGGACTGAAGTGGTTTGAGTCGTGCCTGGAAGTTGGACTTGAACTTGAGGAAGTTGCGGGCACGCCGTGGTGGTATGACCCCATTCCAAACAATGATAGCACTGAGCTTTAGCAGGATCAAAAGCAGGACGGTTGCTTTGTCCCCTTTGCTGCTGAGATTGTTGATACTGTTGAGGTGGTTGTGCTTGAAATTGCTGAGGTTGATAGGAAGTCTGTTGCTGCGGCGTGGTCTGGACTTGATAAACCATCTTTTGCCGAAAAGGTGTAGGATGAGTACGAGTGCATTCTTCCGTGGCATGATTGCACATATTGCAGCGTTTACAATGAGGAGGGCCACTAGTGGAGTTGCACTCATTGGCCAAATGACCTTGATATTTGCAGATGTGGCACCAAATTTGACTGCGTGGGGGATTGGAGTGTTGAGGCTGAACTGCAGTTTGAGGTACATTAGAGAAAATATGGGTCTCTTGGTGTCCCCCTAAGAAATATTATAAGTTATTTTTTCTATTTTCCTAATTATATTGGAGAGCATTTATCCTTCATAAATATAGAATCCAAGTGTATCTTAGAGCCCACGTAGACCTATCCCATTATGCCACGTCATTTGGAGAGAGAGAGGAGGAAATCTCGATTAGGGTTCCTCGAATCCGTTTCGTGAGATCTCGAGCGTGTCTCGAGAGATGCATACGAGATCTCCCTATTCAGCGAGGTGTGCGGTGGTTTTCAAGGCAGCCGGATGCGATTTGAGCTTCGAGATCAAGGTTTAGGGTTCATGTGGGCGTGTGAGTTCAAATTTGAATTTCCCTCATTGCATTTGCTCTCGAAATTTTTGAATCATAGTTCAAATTTGAAATTCCCTCATTGCATTTGCGGGAAAAATTTGAATTGCAGTTCAATATTGATTTTCCCTTACTCTAAAGTGCTCGGAAATTTTGAATTGTAGTTCAAATTTGAATTTCCCTTTTGAAACATTTGAATTCGATTATAAAATCAACAATGGAGTTTACGGGATGGTTTTACGCTAAGCTGCAGTCATTGCCATGGTTCAAATGAGAATTACCTTGCCTTCATCGAATTTGCAAAATCTCTTTGTCGACAAAGAAGAACATAATGCTTTGAGATTGAGTGGAGCCAAGCATCTTTGATATCTGGACGATGGGGAAATTTACCCACGAAATCCATTCAAGGTAAATGTCCAAATTTCAATTGTGTGTCAAGCCTTGTGAGGTTTGTTTGTGTGGGAAAGTCGGGGCTGCTAGGCTATTGTGAGAGCACTGGCACAATCTGATTTGCAATTAATTTATCAAAATAACAATTTGTCACATTGCTTGCATTTGAGAGACACGGAGTTGTCTAAATTGAGAGATCGATTAGAGCGACAAAGAAAGGAAAAGGATAAGCGAGGTCAGCCCGACTAACAAAAAGGAATTCTCAATTGGAGGAAGATATTGTGATGTTTCAAACAATGTGTCAAGCAATTCTGAGTTTGCAAGACTTTCGGCAATGGCGAGATGCTAGAAAGAATATGAAACGATGTCGTGTCTTTGCGAGAGAAGATTGGAGAGATCAAAGAGGACTGTTCTTGGTGCTTTCGAGAGAGAATAAAAGAATTCAAGCCAATTGAAACACTTAATATTAAATGTGGGGCTGCTCGAAGGAGAATTTATGCTATGAAGCAAGTGCTACTGATCAAGTAAAGGGAAAGAAGGGTGTGAGGAAGAATGTTGGAAGCATTGTAAGAAGTATTGCCACAAAAGAAGAAATACTTTCAATGTTAAATTCACCGAGAATTCTGATTTGAAGAAATCTGTTATGGACACGCTTCTTCATGAGGTGAGTTCTAAAATGGATGCAAATAAAATTCAAAATGTATGTGATTCTGCTTTGGAATTAGTACAGTGCTTATAGATTGCTCTTCAAGCAATTCTGGGATGCATTGAACATGGTTGGGACAAATAAAGTTATGGTTCCAAGGCCACACCATCTGAATCTTGTCGGGGCAAGGAGAAACACTATGGTTGAAGAGATCCTTGGAGGAATGCACTCAATCAAGTGTGAAGCACCATTCACTATTTAGGGGCCAAGATCTAAGAAAGGTATCCCCAATGACAACAAAATTATAAGTCTCCATGAGAGAAACAATTTGTGGTTTGACTTGGGAGCATTCTGAAATTTATGGTAGTTTTCTATAATATACATGAAGATAGCATTCAAAACGGCCAATTTGGAGGTTTGTTTGAAGCTTGATGAAATGGAACTTAGCCACAAAGTCAAGTATGAAAGGGTGTCTTTGTGATCATGAATCGGGCATTTCTTTGCAGATTATGAACAACAAAAATGTTAAAGAGGAAGGCTAGAGACTCGAGTGGTTTTCAATCCAATCCAGGAGCATCACGTGGTGGTTGGGCCTTTTCCAAGTTCATAAGGAGAACAATGAAGTGCTGAAATGGGTCTTTGAAGTGAGAGCAGGTATACCTATGCTTGTGGACGGCTATAATAAAGGTAAGAAGGTTTGTGTTGAAGGTTTTGGTTCTTTTTTGATTAATTTCCACCGGCATCAGATCTGGAAAACTGAGAAAGCCATGTATAATATTAGGTCTTCTGGTGCAAAGACTTCTCGAATGTGCTTGTATTCTTTGTGAGACTTTGAAAGAAACAAAAATGGCCCCTCAAAGAGTACTCTCAAATGTAATCGAGTTCAGCTCGATAGACACCTAAAGGATAAAGATCTGATCCCAATTTTGCCTATTCCCTTGGATAGAGTTCACATTTGTACACCGCTTGCGCTCTTGTTAGAATAGTAGAAAAGATGATTTGGCTTTCGAGTTGTTTGTGCGGAATATTAAGGATGAGAAGCAACGGAAAGAAGCTATTGAGCAGTGGAGGCAGTATTATCAAATGGGGATTGCATGGTGGATGTGTGAAGCTGGAAATGGATACTAAACAGTCCTCAATGGAAGAAGCTCGGTTCCGACCAAGGTGTCTATTGGAGGTGAGAGGGCAAAGCACTTTCTATGCAATGAAAGTGCCAAGGTAGGTGTATGGGACCGAGGGAAAAAACTTGTAGATGCGAGAGATGGAATGAGAACCACTAATGGAAGAACCAGAAAAAGGCATGCATGGAATGCCTTATCCAACTTAAATCTGTTGTTTTAAACAAGCAGTGCTTTCTTCTTTGAGCGAAATTTGGAATTTCAGTACATTGTTAATGCATTTACAAAGGCATACATAGATGCATGGGGGAGAGCGAGGTTACACATTATGTGCATATAATTTTTGCACATGGGCCTTGGTTTTGAGATAGGTATGGCAGCTTGGCCATATGGAACACACAAGGCATGGAAAAATCACATAAACAAGCCAAGATGGTTTTAATAGGAAGACTCAACGAGGCGGCGGTAATCTAACTTTCTCGTCAATCCAATCCATTGGTCCAAATGGGACAATGGTTCTATAGAAGGAGTGCTAGCAAGACATGAAGAGAATGTGGCAAGGCGTGCCTCGCCAATTATGCATGATGCAATGGCGGTTGCTATGAAGAAGGCGTCGACAACGGGCTTGGTCATCAATCGAATGGCGAGGAACAAACTAAATGAGTGGAGAAGCAAGAGACAAAGAATTGGAAAAAGGTATATTGTTATCTGATTTCTTATGAATCTCAAACTTTATAGCAAGCTGCATTTGTATGATTTATGGCATATCTTAATTTGTGCATATCGGGAAACCCGTTGTATAGTTGTATTGTTGTATCGGATTTTGTGCATATTCTTGTTTCAAATTGTGCGATTTTTGTATCAACCATCTATCCCAAAATTTTTGTATCAAATTCTTGGGATCAAGCTCTGAAACTTAACAATTAATATCAGTTCTTAATATCAACAATCAATAGCAGAACTTAACAATCAATATCAGTTCTGAAACCCATCCCAAGGTCGAGTTCTGAAACTCTAAATAGCTGTATTGGTTGAATTATCCCACATGCTTAGGTGTTAAATAAACTTAGTCATATATAAGGTTGCTGTTTTCAATTTTGTATTTTCAATTGCAATACTTGTACGAACATCAAACTCCCTTTTGTATTTTCAATTGCAATACTTGTATGAACATCAAACTCCAAAAACAATTCTAAGTTTCCATAATACTTGTTACCATATTTAAACATAATTGTGACCATTGCTTTGCATAATGAACATGCTAGTTATGCTTTGCAAAGATTCACCATAAACTTCATAAAGTTCACTTATAAAGTGTATGGTTCAATTTTGATAAAGTTCATGGTTCATAAAGTTTATGGTTCAATTTTGAACCATGAACTTCATACATATTTCCAAATGTGACCATTGACAAATAACAAATGTGACCAATAGTACACCAAACTTGCACAACCCTAAACCAACAATAAAAAAAAATATATATATATATCAGTTGACGAAGCCATTGATTGCATGGCACGCCTTTTTAAAACGATCTGGTGCATTTTCGTATGCATGCGAGATCATTGCACTTTCGATTGGCCGGGTGCTCTTCATCTTCCTCCCAATTCCCGAACCATACCCAGCCGAGAATCGTAGCGAGCATGGCGGAATCAAGATCACCGCCCGCGGAGTTCCCATGGGCCGAGTACGTGAATTCTAACCTTGTAGGGCAAGAGGATCAAGTATGTCGATGATTTTTAGGTGTGTGGAGGTGGAAGCGCCTAGTTCGAAAGGGGGCTGTAGTTTACGATAAGGTTCAGTGATGGCTAACCGTCCTCATTCGGACCATGGCTATACGGAGATGGTTATTCAAAGGTGGTGGCAATGACACTGCGTATGGAGCTCGGGGATGCAGCCTCTGGGCGTGCCTAGGATACCCCGTGTTTTTTTTTTTTTTTCGATGTTGTGCTTTTGTTTTTCGACCATGTATATGAATCTCCATAACTCATCTCCATAACTTATGATGCTACCTCTTTTTGTGATGGAACATGCACGCTATGTAATACAGGCCTTTTGTAAATTCGTCCATGAGGCGGTTGTTTTTGGGAGTATATAATATAAAATCGGTCATGTATTTCTTGTGTATTTCCTTCCGATTTATGAGTTTATTCTTCAATGTCTTAAATATATTCACCATTGTGTGCTTATGTTCAAGTATTCTCGGTTTTTACGAAACTCTCAAAGTTTTTGGGAACATGTAATCTAATGTCTATTTGCATGCATCTTTGTGTGTACATTCTTCTTATACGCTTTTCGAATATATCCTTCAATGCATTTTAAAGCGTGATGTGAATACTATTGTCTTAAAAGGCTGTCAATGTTCATTGTCAATTAAATGTTTAAGTGTAAAATTTGGATACCATTGTCTCTTGAACTTCTAACTGTCATTGAACTTCAATGCATTTTAAGTGTGATGTGAATACTATTGTCTCTTGAACTTTAGTGTAAACTGAATACCATTGTCTATTGAACTTCTAACTGTCATTGAACTTCTAAAGTTCCAGCTTGTTGACTAAATAACCATACATTTTAAGATTAAAAGTCGAGCAAACATGGTTATTGAGCAAGCACGAATATGAAAGCCCTTCCAAACCCAAGTTACATATAAGACAGTAATATATCTAGCAGTAATCAATCTTCTAAGACATGTGAATAACAAGCACTTGAGATTGCAGCAGTTCACATTAACCAAAACACTGCCAATTCAGTGTCATATCAAATCAGAGTCTTGCAAAACAGCAAAGTCTTTCATGAACTATTAGTCTTACATGGATTCAACAAGTATTAGTTCACAGGAATGGTAGTGTCCAGCTAAGTAGATATTGTTAAGTAGCAACAAAATTTAGATAAAGCTGCGAGGAATTGAACCTACAAAACCATTAACCACTTGAGTTTGCGGCCAGTTCACATAAGCGACAAAAAGGCTTACATGAACTAATCAAGCCAAATGTTATAGCGGATGTATTTTTGGATTCAACAAGTATTAGTTCGCGGGAATGGTAAAGTCCAGCAAGAAACATATTCTTAAATAGCAACCAAATTTAGACATAGGCTGCAGGAATTGAACACGCAAAACCAAGCTGCCTTTCTTATGTTTTTCTATCCATTAAAGCAACAAGTATTTGATGCACAATGTAGATGGAGATTTACATTCCTTGCATTTCTGAGAACACTCCCTTCTATAACCAATCTTTCTATCATTCAAAAGGAAATAGAAGTCACCATTCATTGCACATGTATTCAAGAACTCCGACATTCATGTAAAGTCCATTCTTCCTCAACATGCGGCACCTTCTCCAGCTGTCATCAAAACCAATGACTAAATCCATAAGGGGTGAGTTTCGTCCATGATCTTCTACTCGATCTCAAGCCCGGTGGCATTTCTCCCATACACGCTTCCTTCTCTCAATAAAAAATTGATGTATAGCATCGGCTACACAACTTGTACTGTTTAACACCATAGAAATCAGAAATGTATTCAATACAATGAGAATCTAGTAAAAGCAGAGATATATGCAAATGTAAAACCACGATGCTAAAACTTGCCAATCCTCACCTAAATATAAATGTGTCATTTGCAGGAGTGCACCTTGTGATTTGCTGCCGGTTTCATGATCCCTTTCCTTCCAGCGGCGGAAAATATACTCTCGGACTATTAGAGGATACACCTCGGATTGTATAAGTGCGTGGTGCAATCCTAATTGAAGTTTCAGATTGAAATAAATAAGAGAAAACATGAATTGGAAGAAACACTTTAAATGAGCATCTCACTCCTCCTCTTTGCCTAAGATTCTTAAATACTTCTACGCCCAAATGATCTCGGTATCTTTGTCAACAATTTGCGATCCACCAAACTCGGTACCCATAAGTTTGGATCGGTAGATCAATCTCTACCGACTTTCCTATCCCTTTACCGATATCTTTGTAATGATATGCATGAAACCATATACCTCTTTCTTTCAAGCTCCTCATGGTGAATCCTTGAACAACGGATGACCAATTACGCAATGGTACACTTCAAGTACACTAGTTATGCTCTTGTTTGAAACAACATCGATAAAATCGAGGAGCAAAGCGAGTTGGGTTCAAAGAAGGAAAGGAATGCTTCATTGAAATAGACTCCTTTGCCATGTCATGTGAGTCGTATGCATGCTCCACAACCGGATCCATTACAACCTTACCTCCGGGTCCAAAAACAAATTCTTTTACTCGTCCCTTCCAATGGGAATTTTGAGCAGTCTAAGCTGTTTAGCCCTTTTTTGACACCATGGTAGCCACTGCAGCGAGGCCTCATTGTCACCGGGGAACCAATTCTCGAGATGGAGCTTCTCCCATTCGCCTTCTTCATTCTTGTTATTGCATAAAAAGCGGTCCTTGCTCCGATCTTGGCATACGAAGCGAGAAAAGAAACCACGAATCAAAACCATGATCACAAAGAAATCAAATGCCAAAACCGGATTAGAATGTTACCCTGGCGTGCTTGATCGAGTTGAGTTTAGGCTAAACTTTGTGTGAAGGCAGACTTGAGAACCCTAAACCGGTTTCGTCTTGTCTGAAACTACTAATTGGGAGCTGTGTTTTTTTTCATGCATTAACTATTGGATGCTCGATGCAATACAATGTAGTTATTTCACACCTCACGTAAACAAGATTCCTATATATCTAACAATATCTTTAGGGGATTTCATGCACTATTTTCTAAATATTTGGGGCATCCCCTTGCCATGTAGACATGCCATTTGAACAAAGAGCAAGCCCCTTATTGGTGGATTGCAAAATCTGATGTGGAATTTCAAGCATTTTTTATAAGGATATTCTAAGACCCCATATTTTCTCTAATGCCATGACAGGAGGAATGAAGGGTAGCTCCTGGAACGAGAGGAAACATTAACGGAATGATTGACAAGTTCGATGGCCTGCTCCAAAGTCTTGGGGCGCAGGTATTCAGTCATGAGACGAATAGCGAGAGGAAGTCCCTGGAGAAACCAGACGAGGATCTGGCTTTGCGTGGGGTACTCTTGAAGTTTGCTGAGGAGAATGTGAAGACGAACCGCAAAATCCCGGGCGGATTCCGTGGGCTCTTGCTGAAGATCATTGAGTTGCTTGAGAAGAAGTTGATCATCATCTGTGGTGCCATAATGAGAAAGAAAAGCAGTCTTCATGTCAGTCCAGTTTTGTTTCCAATGGCTTTTGTTTGCCATGAGCCATTGATGAGGGGATCCACGCAGCGTGGTGGAAAAGATATGGAACTTTAGTTGAGGTTGAGCATGACCATTTAGGACAGCCAAAGCCTCAAATTCTTCCATGTGGGCTTGAGCACTTTGATCCAATGGTTTGCCTTTAGTACTGCCAAAAGTGGGATAGGTCAGTTTGAGAGTCTGAAAAGAAGAATGTGACTGGCCTTGTGTATAGAGAGGCGGTGTATAAGGAGGAACATAATGGGGCAGAACTTCCATGGATTCCGTATGAGGTGGCAAAGGAGCAGAAAGACCCTGAAGATGTGCAAAAGGAGGTTCCTGTGGAGGAGGACCTTGGGGTCCGTGGTCATGAGGTTTGAGATCGGTAAGAGTGTAAACTGGAAGAGTCTATTGAAAAGAAGGAGATTGAGGATATGTCTGAACCTGGGAGGGCCGAAAGAAACATGGGGATATCCCATTCCACCAGGGGGAGATGATGGTTGTGAAGGCAGAGGAGTATGGCCAGAGGAGATATGAATGTAGGAACTCTCAGGAGTGTGGAAATAAGTTGGAGGTTGCAGAACAGGTGTATGATGAGGTGACTGAGGTTATGAACAATGTTTACACGCTGGAGGAGAGCCAGTACGAGAGTGAACACGAGGAGTAGGTGGTGCCGACTGAGCTCGTGAGCGAATATAGCCTCCCTCAATGTCATAACCAGTGTCATACATATCTCGAGCAACCTCACGACGTTGATGGCGCTCCAAACGAGACGCCGTCTGGCTAAGAAGCTCCTTTGGGGTGTGTGACGTTCCAGCATAGTATATCGCCCGGGGCGTATACCGTCTTGCCTGCGTCGCAGCGTACCGCCACTCGGTGGCGTGTACGCTAGCGTGTAGCCAGGTGAGTAGCCCTAGGGGGCAACTTGCCAGAAATATGTGCAACTATTAATGTGCACATTTTCCAATGTACACATTAATGTGGGCACACATTTCCAAGTGGACACTTCATGCCAAGTGGGCCACACCCATAGGTGCAATTAATGTGCACATTTTCCAATGTACACATTAATGTGGGCACATTTCCATGTGTGCACATTTGGCCACCTAGCCCTTAAAGGCAAGTGGGCCCATTTCCAATTATCCCACATGCCAAGGGGATAATTGGAAACCCTAGCCAACTCCCTTGTCTATATAGGGTAGGAAACCCTAACTAGCCCAATTTTCGATTTTAGGGCTTTAGAACTCTGTTTTGGCTGCCTCAGCGGCCAAAAACCGCATCGAACTTCTGCTGGGAGAATTACATCCTTAGTTTCCCTTGATTCGGCGTCTCGGCGGGATGGTCGAGAGCTCAGTCGGGGAGGAGCCCCTCAAGGATCAGGTATTTGGCCAATTAGATAGTCTAAACCCTATTTTAGTCATTAAATGAGTGGGGTTTAGCCTATTAGATTGCCCATAGCAGCCCTCTAGATCTCTAGATAGCAGATCCTAACTAAAGAACCTAACTCTATGTTGTAGATTAGATCTAGTTCTTTAGTTCTCTCGTGAAGTATATGGATGATGCATCTCTATGAGCTCCTTGTATTGGGAAGGGGGTAGAGACCTAAAGCTTTGTAGTTGATGCTCCTAGAGTATCCTCGCTAGCTGCTTGTAGATTCGGCACGTGGCGCAAGAGCCACAGGGATGTGGGTGAAGGGCCGGGCGGGCGAGAAGGAGGTTCTTGTCGACTCATGAAGCGGTTCCTCGGTGTGTAAGGCCCTAGGGGGAACCACTGTGGCTAGGTCCAATGGCTTGCCAGCTGCGCGCGGGCAAGGCATGGGCTCGACACCCGTGGGGTGGTGTTCACCTTCCGGTGGGTTGGTCGAATGCAGGCGGTGGCCCTCTAGCCACCTTGAGTCAGCATGTAGATCTCGGAGGGAGTGATCCCTACGCCCCCCGGGCGGGAAGATGAGCCCGGGAGTAGCCCTCTTGGCTATGCATCCCGTGGGCTTCTGATCCAGTCCCGACACTTTTTGGACCCACTCGCAAAGTGTGCAATGGGAGGGGCGGATGGAGTGGACAACCCTAAGCTATGTTCATATGCCAGCCAAATCCATTGCCATGAATTACATGCGCAATGAACTCACGGAGACCAGGCCGTCAGTCATCCCTTGAGTCCGAGCCTTGGGTAGGATTTCCTATGTCTGATCTTGACCTTTGTCTATGCAGATATGTGGAGGACCATCGCCCGTGATGGTCATATGATGTTGATGTATGTGCTCTTGACATGTATGTTTTACGCTTCCGCTGACTAGGTAGGCCCGAGGGGAGGCGGGGTGCAATGACCCTTCCACTCTTCCCACTTTGGAACCCGTCACGGTTTGCGGTGTCATGTGGAGGGCCCCTGTATTAGCATGGAGCTGGTATGGGGATGAACTCCTGTTTGTATACGGTGAGTGCACCGTATCATAGTAGAAGGGGGCGTCCACGATTGGTATCAGAGCTATGTTCTTGGAGACCAAGAGCAAAGCAGCCCATTCCCGTAGCACTAACTTGATAGGATCCTCAAAACCTCGAAAAATGAGAAATTTTTTCTCATTTTTGTAGTTTATGCTAAGCTAGTACTTGAGTTAAAATGAATAGAAAGCGTAAAAAGACTAAAATCGATGAGCCAACATCAAAAGTAGGGTGGTCTCACACGTCGGCGCCGGAATGATTTCTACATTCTAGAAATCCGAATTTTGGTAGCGGCGATGAGACATTAACATTGACACCAAAAAAAAAAAAGTTGTAAATTACAGTAAAATACCTTGATAACTCTAATTTTAAGCTAAGAATTAGTAGATTTAGCATGATACATGTTAATTTAATAGTGGGCCCCACCATGTCTCACACGTCGCGCCAGGACAGGTTTCTAGATTCTAGGAATCGGGCTGGGCGCAACGTGTGAGACCTTGCTTAATTAGGTGTTTTTAGGTGCTCTAGACAACCCAAAAAGGTAGTTTAAAAGTTGACCTAAAATTGGCCCTATAAATAGACCCGGACCCCTCCCATTTTTCCTGTTCTTCCCTAGAACTTCGCTCGTGACTGTCAAGGCGATCTCCTGGCGCTTAGCTCCGATCGACAAACCGTAAGATGATGGCCCGCACAAAGCAGACTGCAAGGAAGCCTAGCCGAAGCGGATCCTCCAGCGCCCGGTAAATCAGGCCCTTCTTTCACACCCGGGATTAGCCGGGAACGCCTTCTCCACGGCCAATCTTCGTCGGCCGAGGGAAGTGGTGGTCGGACCACCTGAGAGCTCTTGGAGGGATGGCCGGCCAGGCGTCATGAACCGGATCCTCGGCGAAATTGCGCGGAAGAGGAAAAGAAGTGGGCAAAGTGGCGGGAGCAAATACCGGGGAGGGCGCCAACCCGCGGGGAAGAGCAGAGGGAACAAAGCGGGGACCCATCAACGTCCCGTGAGCAACCCTGCCGAGTCCACCCGAGGAGGAGCGGGGAAGAGAGGAGCGGCAGCACCGGAACTCACCAGGAAGAAGAGGCCGACCTCGCGCGACGCGTCGCCAGTCTAAGTAATGGCCAAGGGCGCCCGCAAGGGGAGAGGGACAAAGAGCGGGGAAGACGACCACTCACGGCTGGGGCCGGACCCAAGAAGAGGAGGCCAAAGCCGTAAAGGCGGGGCAAGAGGAAGGCGGTAAAGGCCTGAAGCGAGCGAAGGTCCCGATCATCAACGAGCCGTCGGGGGGAGACCCGCCCACCACCGAACGACTTCGGATGGAGATTACGTGCGGCCTTGAGGCGGGCAAGCTCTTCAAAGCCCCGGTCGAGGAGGAAGAGGTCCCGAGCGCATACAGCCCAAGAAGGGGAGGAGACCGGACAGCTAGCGAAGCCCCACCTTTCCGGCGTGGGATAGAGTCAAAGCCCAGCGGCGCAGCGGGAAGCATATGTGATAGACCCCTAAAGGTCTATGGAAGAGGATTAGGGAACACAAAGCTTATATGGCAAGGTGGGGCGTACAAACGATATTACCGGGAACAGGGTGTGAGAACGATTGAAGGCGGACACCGACGAAGAGCCGCATTAATCAAGCCCCCTCCACCAAAACCCAAGCCTCCCGAGCACCCGGGGAAGAAGCGGAGCAAAAAAAGAAGTTTGGAAGCGGGGGCACTCAAGGAGATCCGCCACTTCGGAAAGAGTTACTGGACTCCTGATCCCCGGCGCCCGTTCAGCGTTTGGTCCGAGAAGTCATACAAGAATACAACAGGGACATGCGGCGTGACCGGCGAGATCTTTCTTGTGTTTACAAAAGGCGGCGGCGAAGCACACATAGTAAAGCATTTTGAAGATTCAACGGCACGCACGGTGCCGCGAAGAGGGTTACCCTCATGAGGCGGGATATGTATCTTGCCGGGCACATCAAGGGTGAACGCCCTTGAGTTTTGTAAATAAGCGGAAAAATTTTGTTAATATAAAGAAAATTTTGTGTAAATAAAGTCTCAAACCCCGTTTAAATAGGTCAAGATATCGATCCCTAGCTTTTGTTTTAAGTAAATTGGAGCTTTGAGCAAAATTGAGACGATGTCTCACACGTCGTCGCGCGGGACAAATTTCTACATTTTAGAAATGTTTGGGCGCAGCGTGTGAGACCATGCCCAAAATGCCCAAAACAGCTCCAAATCGACCAAGTAAGGGGTCAATTGCGCCTAACTTCGATGAGTTTAGTGGAATTACAGCCTTAGATCACCTAAATTGAGTAATCCTAGCCCAATGGGACCCATGTCTCACCGTCGGCCGGAATGATTTCTACATTTTAGAAATCGGGCTGGAAGCGATGAGACCTAAACCTAATTCTTCACCAAATGATCTCCAAGTTGTACGATAAGTTCGATGAGTGAGTCTTAGCATGCTCAAACTCTAGAAATAGTCTTCAAACTTGCAATTGCATCCCTTAATAGGTCGAGAATTGCCTAATTTTGATAAATTCTAGGCCACCCAAAAATTAGGGTTTCCCCTTTTCTATAAATAAGTCCCCATTTCTCATTTGGCACCACCGCAAATTTGCTCCCCCCTTTGCTTAGGCGATCTTTTCAGCTCCACAGAGGCTTACGCATCCGTCGATACTCCCTTCCTTGCTAGATCAATGGCCCCGGCTGATTTTGGGCGATGGTACGGCGCCCGGTGCCCATCTTTCTTGGGCGGATGTCAGCGACATCTTCAAGTCTTTGTGAAGGAAATCGACATCAAGCTCTGGCTGAATGCAACCCCAAACATATAGGCGGTGCTAGCGAGAATTTCAGGCTAGGGTAGGACCCTCCCTTGTTCAAGTCCCCTTGCATAGGATACTTCGTCCCCGCCCATCTCTTCAAGCGGCCTTGGGCGATGTCCCCAACATCGCCAAGTACTTGACTAACAAGGGCAAAGGCTACCGACTACATGGTCACGGCGCCAGCGGGACCAAGTACTTCTCTTACACCGCCGCCCTAGCCATCTTCTTATCCCACCGCCGAGGAAGCAGATGGGGGCAGCCTCTATCCCTCCGATGGAGGTAGACCCCATAGCAGTCGCGGGAGGAAGAGCGTATCTTTATTTGCGGTATCAACGAGGAAGCAGGGAAGCAAGAGGATGAAGAAGAGGAGCCGGACGGCGAAAGGATACGGAGCTTCGACTCAAGGGCGAAGAACGGCGCCAAAGCGAGCGAGGCCTGATCAACTTCCGAGCAGAGCGGCCCGGGGGCATCGAAGTCGCTCCCCACTCCGGGCTAGGCATCACAAGCCTAGCCCGATCATCATTAACGGAGAGGAGTATCTACTCCTCAGCGACATCGAGAACCTTCCGAATCACGAGGGGAGGGGAGCTCGGGTTGGACGAATCGCTCCACCAAGCTGCGACAAACCGACATGGACGACTTCATCGTCGGGGAGCCTCGGGGCACCGGCGCAAGTGAGGGAGGCCGACACCTATTGCGGGGAGGCGACCTCCGATATCGAGGCCCTCTGAAGATAAGGCAAATGATGGACCGGCGGGAGTCGCCACCAGAGGAGGAGTTCCTCGCCTCCAAGAGCAGATGGGGATCCGTGGGAAGACCACGAGCATCCTAATGCCGAGTCCTCCGATATCACCCCTGCCAAAAGGAGAAGGAATCGACCTCAGGAGGCTCGACCGCACAATGGAAGACTACATGGAGCTGACTGAAATTGAGGTCAGATGTAGCACGCCCGGGGAGGCCAAACAAAATGAGGAGAAACAAAGCGATGGCGACACTACACGATAGGTCGCTCGGTACTACTTGCCGCTGCTGATGGATGGGAGAATAGCGGTAATTCACCGCAAGTTCAGTCAGAGGCGAAGAAGGAGTGTTCATGCTGATTGCACTCTCAGGCTTCGGCAGGCATGCTCGAATAGCAACAAATGTCGACTATGCTGTCTTAGTCAAGAGGGCAATGGCACTTGACCTCTTCGACTTCGCCATACCCCACCGGCGTCGGGCCGAGATTGGCGATGATCTGCGGCCCTTACATCCGACCGCGGGGTAGAAGACCCTGGTGGGGGCCATACTGAGGGGAGGCTTCGTCGGCAAGCATCATCGGGGAACTTGGGTCACTTTCGGTAGGGGACGGCCCAAGTTAAGAAGTTTCTTGAAGACAATCCGTCGTCTTACCGGTGATTTCAAGACTAGTTAAACTCTTGATCCGGGGAGACTTTTTGTATCGAAATATTATATGATATATGAATATAAATCTTATTGCACTTTAAATACTTTGTTGATGTATTTTTGCCCCACAACTATACCAACAAACATAAATAATGCAAGAGAACAAATGAAACTAATCATATAGCCATGAATTGCTTGTGGATGCAGCTAGAGGCCTAAACGCGGGGAACGACAAGCTGCGAGATCTTATAGAAGAGCAAACCCCACCCGGACCACCCCGCAAGGAACCTATTTGAAGATATGGAACCCATGACCCCGAGGAGGAGGAGATAGCCCGGATGAGGACGGGACGGAGCGGATAAAAGGCATTACTTGTCGCAAGCGTGAGTGGGTCGGTGGGCACGCAACTTCGGTTGCCGCAAGCATCGCTTCGAGGGGGGAAAAAGACAAGAAGAGGAGCAAGAGAAGGAGATCCTCCAGCCCGAATCTTCCGGCTCAAGCTCGGACTTCAGACTCAGAGCCGAGGAAGAGGAAGAACGAGGCTCGAGAACGAACGGATGGAAGGCGGAGGAACACCCGGATGGGCGACAAAAGAGACACCGGGGCCTCGACTACGAGAAGAAGGTAGATTCGACCTTTGGGCAATGTATGGAAGGCGAAGCTGGAGCAGTTCTCGGGGAGAAACAGTCGGGATTGGAAGAGGCATGGCTGGACGAAATGGCGGAAATACCTAAACGCTTATACCATGAAAGATAAAGACAAAGCCCGAGTTGCAACGGCCAACTTGAAAGGAGCCGCACGGATTTGGTGGAAGGGTTATGCAAAGGCACCGCGGCTTGAGCGGGGATGCTTGTAAGTTCAAGAAGTTTGCAAAAGCCTTCAAGCGCCATTACGTCCCAAGGGAACATAAGTCCAAAGATGATCACGGCAGTTTTAAAGGTTGCGGCAAGGCAACAAATCAGTCAGAAATATCTGAGAGGAATTCATGAGGCTAAAGAACATGCGTGCCGAAGTTGGGAGAAAGCATGCGAGAAAGCTATATTGAAATTTGAATGAGGAGATCACTTAAGCTTGTGAGGGCAATAAACCCTAGGACAAGATGCTCGAAGCGGAATCCAAGGCTATAAGCTTGCGGGGGTCGGGACCTCGAGAATAGCGAGCGGCGGTGGTACTTCGGGATAAAGGCAAAGGCGACGAAGCTATAGCCGAGGCGGCAGATCCAGTCGGCTAGATCCCCATATGGTGGGAACCGGGGAAGCGGCCGGGAGAAAAGCGGTGTCCTTCAAGGACAAGCGAGGAGGGTCAAACTACTCCAAAGCGGTCGCGATCCTTTTGCGGGCAATGCCCAAGGAAAAGAGGCAGGAGTGCATAAGCGGTTGTGCCAGGTGCTTCGGCCGGGCCATGGGGCGACAAAGCTGCCCCCTCGTCATGAGTGCGGCTCTAGCGGAGTTGGGAGATTGGGGCCTTGCTTGTCGGACGGCGGTGGCGAAGAGGCCAGCGACTACATTGGGGTGAGTGTCATATCTTTGCTTAATAGATACGAACAGAGAGAGCGGTATAAGGTAATTTCCACGGTAGGGAAGGCCAAGGCTAAGTCCTTCATAGTCTTGATAGACTTCGGGAAGTAGCCATAACTGCATCCCCGGGAATGGTTCCGGATGTTGAAGTTGAAGCCGCTAAAGTCAAAACCAAGACCCGTTGTTTTAGCAAGTGGTGCGATAAAAGGACGGCCGGGCAAGAGAATTAACCGACATCGACTTGCGGGCATTAATATCCGGATAGGGGGTAATGGGCATTGGCAAGTATGACTTGATCATAGGAATGGAGTACCTTGGGCCAGCGAGGGGCCATTATCGGTTGTGGGAAGCGGAAGGTGACCTTCCCAACGCCCGACGGCAAGATCATTGAGATAGCAGTGTAAGGAAGTTGTTCCCATCATGCGGTGTATGTCTTCTAAGCGGTACTGTTCAAGTGCATCAAGAGTGAGCAAGTGGCATACATCTTCAAGCTTGAGATTAGTGAGCGAATGGGAAGGAAGCAAAGAAGACAAGGTGCTCGACAAGTTGCGAAGCAAGTAGCTAAGGCGATCCGCGGAGTTCCATGATCTCTTTCGAGATGAGATCAAGCGGCTCCCTCCATATAGGGGAGTTGAGTGCGAGATTGCACTTTCGAACCGGGAACAAAGCCAGCGAGCAAGGCTCCATATAGAATGACAACGCAGGAATTGTGGCCGAGACTAAAAAGCGATTTGCGGGAGCTGCTTGACCTAGGTTTTATTAGACCTAGTGTTTACGCCATTTGGGCGCCCATTCTCTTTGTTAAGAAGAAGGATGGCAGTCTAAGGATGTGCATAGACTATAGGCGGTTGAACAAGCACACCATTAAGAACAAGTATGCGCTTCCAAGATCGGGGCGACTTGATGGATCAGCTTCAAGGTGCAAAGATCTTCTCAAAAAATCGACTTAAGGTCGGGTTATCATCGATCGGGATAAAGGAAGAAGATATCCATAAGACCGCCTTGCAGGAACGCGGTATGGGCATTATGAGTTCACGGTAATGCCTTTTCGGCTTATCAAATGCCCCCATAACGTTCATGAGGCTCATGAGCGATATCTTCGAGGAGTTCTGGACACCTTTGTGATTGTTTTCTTTGATGACATTTTGGTGTATAGCAGATCCCTTGAAAGAGCACGTACAACCCTTGAGAAGAGTGCTAGAAGTTGAAGAGGCACGGTTATGCGCCAAGTTGGCGCCAGTGCCGCCGCCTGAAGAAGGTGGAATACCTTGGTCCGCGTGATCTCAGCGAGAAGGCATCTCGGCGGATCCCCGCAAAGATTGAAGCCGTCATTCGGTGGCCGGCGCCGAAGAATGCACGAGGTCAGAAGTTTCCTCGCCCTAGCGGGGGTACTCTGAGGGGAAGTTCAGTAAAGAACTTTGCCAAGATAGCAGCCCCGCTTAATGGACTTGACGCTGGAAGTGAGAAAGTGAAAGATTGGGCAGAGCATTGGCACAAGAAAGCCCCAAGGGTTTGAATTGTTGAAGGAAGCTTTAACAACAGCCCAGTCTTAACCTTGGGACGGGAAAGATAAGCTTGTAGCAACAGCATCAGCGGTAAGATAGCTACAGTGCGGTGCTTATGCAAAGAAGAGCGTGTGGTAGCGTATGATTCGGGGAAGATGAGCGGCGCGAGGCAGGCGCTACCCCACGCGCATCGAGGAATTGCGGTTGTCGGGGCATTAAGAATATGGAGGCACTACCTTTTGGGAAGGAAGTTTCGGTTGGATCTGCACCACGAGCCTCAATATGTATTCCGCAACCACACCTCAACCTCGAGGCAGAAGGTGGATGGAGTTCCTTGAAGAGTCACGACTTTAATATAGTCTACAAGCGGGGAAGCTCAATGTGGTAGCGGATGCGCTTTCAAGGCATCCCCCGCAACTAGAGTGCATTACAGCGCAATTTCGGCGATATCCGGCGATTTTGGTAAGAGGATTGAAGAGTCCTTGCCAGCGGATGTGGATTTCGAGGGAAGTATGGGCAAGCCTTTCTAAGGAGGCTAGAACAGAGGAAAAAGCGGGAGGCCTTCAAGCATTATAAGAAGGAAGGCAACCTGTTATACCATAAGAACAAGTTGTGCGTGCGAATCATCGGTGTAAGGAAGTTGATCCTCCATGACACGCTGCTTGACCCAATAGCTGGCCATCGCGGGATTCATGAAAACATATTTCAAGGTGGCAGCTATTATTACCCGAGGAATGAAGAAGCAAATAGCTCGCTATATCAAGGAATGTCAGCTATGCCAGGCGAAGCGAAAGCGGCACCAATTCGGGGGCATTAGAGCCATTAGCGGTGCCAAACGCTAAGTGGGAGGTGTCGGCATGGACTTCATCACGGGACTTCCAAAGGGCGGCAAGAGGGAAGGATGCCTTGATGGTAGTGGTCGACAAGTTGTCTAAGATGGCACATTTTGTGCCTTGCGGGACCTGATCTGACTATGGATCAAACAAAGCTCTTCACCAAAGAGATCTTGGGGCTTCATGGCATGCCAAGGGAGATCATCTCCCGAGGGATCCGAAGTTCATGGCGCCTTTGGCAAGACCTCTTTGCGACAATTCAGGCGAAGCTATCCATGACCCCGCGGCATACCATCCTCGACGGATGGCCCGGACGGGAGCGGACCAGCAGGGATTTTAGAGGACATGCTACGAAACTATATCGGAATAAGCAAAGTATGTGGGAAGAATTTATTCACTTGGTGGAGTTACGCATACAATAGCACCAAGCGGGAATCATCCCAAATGTCGCCGATTTATGATCAATTACGGCTATCGATTGCCTAACTCGGATACTTGGCACAACCCCGTGTCAAAAGTGGAAGTTTCGCGGCAGATGTTGGCCGATATGCACGGCGGCTTGTGGAAGAAGTTCGAGGTTATACGCTAGCAGCAAAAGTCGTCGAAGAGCATCGCCGAAGGCGGGCATCAAAAGCGATAAGAGAGTTCAAAGTTGGAGATGATGTTTGGCTCAAGATCAAGGTGAAGCGGAAAGAAGCTTCGGGATCGGCAATTGCAAGAAGCTTGCTCCAAGGTGAAATTTGGACCTTCGGAATAGTCAAGAGAGTAGGTAATCAATCCTACAAGCTAGATTTGCCAAAGCACACCTAAAAGATTCATAAGGTCTTCCACGTGAGTTTGTTGAAGAAGCATACCCAAATCCGGATGAAGTCTTGGATTCGCCAACGTTGTTGGAAATGGCGGAGGAGCGGTGGAGATAGTTCGAATTGATTCTTGATAAAGCTTTCAAGAAAAAACGAGGAGATCGAAATTCCTCCAATATTTGGTCAAGTGGAAACACTTACGGTGGAAGAAGCGGCGTGGGTACTTAAGAAAGATTTAGTAAAGCAAGTATCCACGGTTTATGGAGCAATGGGGACGGCAAGGTCATCTCAGAAGAAATCGGCTCAGGCATGTCGATTTGTGTAGGTTAATTCTTGTCTAGTAAGATTAATCTACGCATGCAACCTATGCTTAGTATGGGTCGCATGCGTTGTTACCGATGATGGGACCACTACGGTGATCTCTAGGGCGTGGTATAATGTCAATGTAGGCATGACCGCGTTTCCGCTTGGGAGAGTGGAAGGTAGATTAGAAAGTCTACTTACGTCCCGCTAAGTAGGCGACCCTAGAGAAAGGAGGTCATGAAGGAATGCATTGATAGGGAAAGCACCTTTAGCCCCATATATGCTTTGATAGGAGGAATCTATCCGCCAGCCCCCACGCGAGAAGGATATCCTCCACGTTGGGCAACTAGAGGTGTAGGCATGAGCCGCATATAGGCATATAGTATTTGTCTCAGCGGCGCCATAATGGAAGATTCACCTCTTCCCTACTGTAGGAGATTAGCCATGCATCCATGTAGATAGGTGGGGTGGTCACCATATAACCAAAATTTTATTTAATAACTAAATGGTACTAACGTAGTGTCGACCCGAGCAGCCAAGAGAGCGCTCGGGAGGGCAAGGAGGGTAAGACTCTGAAGACTTGCAACACAAATTTTGTTGGAATGTGTTGCAAGGAATGAAGAGTACCTCGGGACGTTAATTCTAAATTTTGATGAACTTAATTGTAATGTTAAGTGAATTTTGGAGTAATCTGTTAGTAATGTTGTGAATTGATAAGTTATGTTATAATACAACAATGTGATAATGTCATAAAAATATTACCTTAAGGTAATTTTAATAAATGTGTAGGAATTATAGTAGCCATCGTGATGTATCAAGTTGTTGCGGGTCGGGGTTGATCCCAAGGTGGGGAAACCCCGATCTTTGCCGCGGGCGACATCAATTCAAGGTGGGGAGAATGTGGCGTTCGGCCAACGATATCGCCCGGGGCGTATACCGCATCTTTGCCTCGTCAGCATTACCACCCCTCCGGTGGCGTGTATGCGCTACGCTAAGCGTGTAGCAGTGAGTAGCCCTAGGGGGCAACTTGCCAGAAATATGTGCAACTATTAATGTGCACATTTTCCAATGTACACATTAATGTGGGCACACATTTCCAAGTGGACACTTCATGCCAAGTGGGCCACACCCATAGGTGCAATTAATGTGCACATTTTCCAATGTACACATTAATGTGGGCACACATTTCCATGTGTGCACATTTGGCCACCTAGCCCTTAAAGGCAAGTGGGCCCATTTCCAATTATCCCACATGCCAAAAGGGGATAATTGGAAACCCTAGCCAACTCCCTTGTCTATATAGGGTAGGAAACCCTAACTAGCCCAATTTTCGATTTTGGGGGCTTTAGAACTTCTGTTTTGGCTGCCTCAGCAGTAAACCGCATCCGAACTTCGCTGGGAGAATTACATCCTTAGTGTTAGTCCTGTGCCTCCTGGTACAGGACTATTCATGCATACGTCAGACCAGGTCAAGCTCAAAGATCCTCAGTCAACCACGGGTCAGGACATCCAAGCCTCCCACGAAGACTAAGCGGGCCAGCGCGATCAAAGCCTTTTGAACATCCAAGAAGCCGCCTCGGATAAGTGGCTGCCCGTCACCGCCAGCGTCGTCGTGATTCTAGGCACTTCAAGAGGCACCGCCAACATTCCTCCAAATCGGGCCTCCTTCCGTGAGTCGGCACGAGAGATCGGTCGAGTGTCTATATTGGGCCCAAGGCCATTGTACTATATATATGAGTAGAGTTAGCTCATAAGTTTTTAGATGAGTTTTGAGTCTTGTCTCACCGGTTTTTCTCTCTATTGCGAGAGCTCATGTATTTTCATCATTGATATCAAGGAAGCTTATCATCTTTCTCTCATTTGTTCTGTTCTCTTCCTTTTCTTCTCTTTCAGCAAATCCCGGCGTGACATAGTCCCCGGACTCTCTGTTAGATCCACGGGTCCTCACGGAGGGTCTGTCTTCGAGTTCCCGAACCCGGACCCAAACAAACAGCGCCCGATCGGGTCTGATTTTCTCCTACTTTCTTCTCGCCGCCATAATGCGTAAAGTAATTTCCGCCCGGAAGAACTCCTTTCTCGAGCGGCATCTCGCTTGGGCGCCATCGGCGTCGAAACCTGACCCAGCGACATGTATGGATCACCTTATGACATAGAGGCGGCCATCTTGGTCTAGGGCTCGGTCGGCGCCACCCACCCCTCGTGTCGATCTGCGTCCGGTTCCCGCCCCAAAGCGTGCAAACATTGCTCACAACCTCGGTCCCCTCATCACTATCGGGGAGCCTTATCAGGCTCAACCTTCTCAACCGTACTTTCATACCCCCGAACATGCCTACATCCATCATTCTTGAAGGCCATCGCCTCTTCGCCCATAACCATCATCTCCCCGGGTGGGCATGGCTATCCACATGTCTCCTTTGCGCCTGCCGGAATATCCTTTCCCTACGTTTCCCCTTTGCTCTTCTGTTTACAACCTTACGGATCTAAAACCAATGCTCGGCTGCCGGTTTCTCAACCATGATCACCCCTTCATCGGGGTCAAGTGGGCACAATGCCAAATCCACCTCAACCTCAATATCCTCACTATCCCGTTTCTGTCCAGCCCGGCACTTTCACATCTACCTTTCGGGACTCTGGCCCGACTTATCCCACCTTTGGCAACACGAAAGGCAAACCGCTAGACCAAAGTGCTCGGCCCACATGGAAGAATTTGAGGCTCTAGCTGTCCTAAATGGGCACGCGCAACCTCAACTGAAATTTCACATCTTTTTCCACCACCTTTGCGTGGCTCTCCTCATCAATGGCTCATGTCCAACAAAAGCCATTGGAAACAAAGATGGTCCGAAATGCGACCGCTTTGCTTTTACGTCTCATTCTGGGACCCACGGATGATGATCAACTTCATCTCAAGCAACTCAATGAACTTCAACAAGAGCCCACGGAGTCCGCAGGGATTTTTGCGGATCGACTTCACATTCGCTCCGATAAGCTCAAGGAGTACCCTACGAGAGCCGCATTTTGGTGCCGGTTTCTCCAAGGACTTCCTCCCGCTATTCGACTCATGACTGAATACCTGCGTCCAAAAACTTTGGAGCAGGCTATCGACCTTGTCAATCACTCCGTCAATGTTTCCTCCCGAGGCGTGGCTCTTCAAGAGCTCCCGTTCATTCCACCCCCGTCATGGTTCCACAAGCGGTTTGTTTGGCCTCAACACGCTAATCCAGTAGGTGATCAAATCGGTGCCATATTTGCAAATATCAAGGCCATTTGGCCAATGAGTGCAACTCCACCAATGGCCCGCCTCATTGCAAGCGATGCAACATGTGCAATCATGCCACGGAAGAGTGCACTCGCACTCATCCCACACCGTTCCGCAACAAAATGGTTTATCAAGTGCAAACCACACCTCAGCCACAATCGCACTATCAGCAGCCACCTCTTCAGGTGCAGCCCACGCAACTCTATCGACAGCGGGGACCAACCACGGGGATCCAACCAACGACCTCCTTTTGATCCTTCTAAAGCTCAGTGTTATCACTGTCAAGAATGGGGTCATACCACCACGGCGTGTCCTCAACTTCCACAGGTTCAGGTACAGCTTCCTGGTACCAATCAGACCACATCGGTCCGCCTCACGGCTTACCAACTCTGGCTAGCTAATGGCAAACAAGGCCCGCGACCAGTTCTTAAAAGCCCCAAAGCGCCCCAAAGCAATCACGCTATCAACCAGCTCCGGCAAATCAACCTCGTTTGGATCAACAAGCCCAAGAGGAAATTTTTGGGCACTCAATCCTCCCATGCGGTAGTCAAATTGGGTTGGTCTAGTTTCACGCCGCACCAAGGCATCACGCCCCTTGACTATTATTCGGAAGGACCGAACCCCGCCTTTGCGGTTGACACCCTTCCTCATGAGGACGAAAAAAAGGTTCACTTTGCACCTGACTTAGAAAAGCTCATGCCAAATGTCATGCCCAAAGTTCGCCAAAGCATTTTGAATCTCATGCAAGCTGCTGAAGGCCGCACATTGGCAAATGTTCATGCCACCACTAGAGCTCAACAAAGACAAGATACACCTTCAACATCTCAACCTCCACGCTCTCAGACATATCCCAATATTGCAGCCGAGGTTGACTTACTCAAAAAAGTTTCGCTTCCACGCCACGCACTCCCGCTTTGGTGGAACCGAAGCAGATCCTTTTTCTCATGTACCTCTCGAACTCCAAGAGGAGCTTGCCAAGATCAAAATTCCTTTAAGCTTGGCTACCATTTTACAACTTCTGTCACGCTCTCAAGGACCGGTTACCACTCCCAAGCTGTTGTTTTAGTTGGGGGTGGCTACCTCTACACCCGCGGTCCATGCAGCGGTGGGAAATCGACAAGTCAACCATGTTCAAATCGATGGAGGTAGTGCGGTCAATCTCATCACGGATAAACTCCGCAAAACAAATGGGCATCACACAACTCTTTCGTTGCCCCATATGACATCAAATTGGCTAATGGCCATATCCACGAGACCTCAAGGCGTCACACCTATTCTTCACATCAACATTGGAGATCTCCGCTTTCCCATGGAATTTGGAGTTTGGAAAGGCTGGCGAAGATCCGGTGACTATGAAATCTTTGGTGGGAAGACCCTTTCTCGCTTGGGCAAAGAGTATCCATTCTTGGGCCCGCGGACCCGGTTAGTCATCTGAGATGGTCATCTCAATGCCACCATGGACTTGCAAGCGAGGCGGGGATCATTTCCGTTGACAATGCGGAACCCTCTCTCGGAACCGATTCTGAAGGCGCTTCGAGAATATTTATCAAGTTCAGGCTACCCTAGCAGCGTCGCCTGTCCTCCTACCCCGAATATCGCGATCCTTGGGAGAAATGACTCTTGATCGGGACCCCGGTGGCTGCCTTGCTTGACCTCTACACGGCTCCTTGCAATCGAATCCAACAGCGTTGATCACTTTTCGGTCACGGACACTCCGCAACTCTGGCGATGTACCTGCAGCGTCATGAAGCAACCAACGCTAGATGGCCCGAGCAACCTCTCTTTTCACCACCAAAGTGCCACGCATCGGTTATGCTCCAACCTCCACGCACACATTGTCCGGGATCTTTGAAGTCATACCTCATATTGGACTCGAAGTTGAGATCGTGGATGTTGGCAACAATCAACTTTGTCGCATTCTTGCCGCAAACCTTCCGGCTCCTTATCGTCAAAGGGCCGTCCACGGCTGTTCAAAAAATTCAAACACATTTTTAGCACAGGTTACAAAGATCTTGGGGAATCAACAAAAGCTTGGGGAACTCACCATTCCTACCAAATCGATGCACGCGACCCGGTGTAGCAGCGGCGATACAGGCTCAACCCTAATTACCGTGATCGCGTCCAAGGCGGAAATTGACAAACTCCTTGCTGCGGGTTTGATCTATGAGGTCAAACATTACGAATGGGTGAGCCCTATCGTCATTGCCCTTAAGCACAATGGTAAGATCGGCGTCGTGTAGACTATCGGAAACTCAATGGGGCCACGGGCGTGATCATTTTCCACTTCCCTTCCACGAGACCAAGTTCACGGAAGAAGTGGCTGGACATGAGATGTACTCCTTTATGGATGGTTTCTCGGCTACAATCGGATCTCCATCAAAGAATCGATCAACTCAAGACCACTTTCACCACCCGTGGGGGCACTTTTTGCCTACAAGGTGGTTCCTTTTGGATTATCCAACTCTCCTTCCACATTTCAGCGCATCATGCTCGGTTTTTCATGATTTCATGAAGGAAAATCCCTTCTTGCAAATTTTTCAAGATGACTTTCTCGCCTATAGTTCCATGGCTGACCATTTGGATAAATTGGAACTTCGTCTTCCGAAATGTGATGAGTAAGGCATTAGTCTCAATCACGAGAAATGCACCTTTTGCGTCACGCCGGTGTTACGTTAGGCCATGTTGTCGAGAAAGCAGGAATCACCAGCGATCACGCCAAAATCGGTTATTGTGCTCAAAGCTCAAGCACCAGCCAACATCAAAAGAGACGCGCTCTTTCACGGGAAGGTCAATTATTACTCCACCTTCATACACGGGTGGCGGCCATTGCGGATCCCATTCATAAACTCACGGTGGCGAATCCACACGGGCTTGGAATTCCCGGTAATTTTGCTTTCCAACAATTGAAGCTTTTGCTTACTCGGGCACGGTTCTTGTTCCTCCTCAATGGGACAAGCCCTTTCCGCGTTCATGTCGATGTCGGCGTTTGCTATTGGAGCTGTTCTTTCTCAAGAATATGATCGCACAGCGATAAACCAATTCGCTTCGCCCGGTAGAAAACTCAATTCTGCGGCGCAACTATTACGCCACGGGCGTGAAGCTTTGGGTCTCATTTTACGTGTCCAGCGCTCCGTCATTACCTTTTAGGCAGTCAAATCAAGTTCTTTGTGGACCACCAAGCACTTCTCTATTTGATCAACAAATCCCGCCCACGGGCGCATTGCTTTCGTTGGGTCCTTCTTCTCCAAAATTTGCTCCTTTTGAAATCGTTCGGAAGGCGAGGCAAATCTCATGTTGTTCGGATTATCTTTCCGCATCCACAGCGATGATCACGCAGCGGGGTCTCGGGATGCCTTTCGGGATGCTCAACTCTTTTTAGTCGGCAACACCACATTGGTTCCATGATTTTCAGCGGTACCTCCTCTCGGTGCTCTTCCACGAGAAGATGAGGCGGCTCTCTCACCATGGCGACAATCCCCGTCGCCATCAATTTCTCCGCGAGGTCGTGACTACACCATGGTTGCTTGGGACATCTCTACAAAAAGGGTAAGGACACCATCGCCCGGCGTGTTCTACCTCATGAAGTTCGGACATTGTTGAAGCTCATCAAGGGCTCGGTGGTGGTCATTTTCATGGTGACACCCGCGACGCATAAAATTCTTCTTCTTGGGGGTATTATTGGCCACGCTCTTCAAAGATGCTCATACGCCCGCCGTGTGTGGCTTGCCGGCGGGTGGGGCCCCGACCCGTGGCGGCTCTTCCCTTGGCCGGTGCATGCGCCACTTCCCTTCGGCCAAATGGGGAATGGACTTTGTGGGACCTATAGACCCTCTGGCGGCACACTCGTGCCGATACATTACGGTTCTCCGACCACGCCACCAAATGGGCGGAAGCTTGTGCACTTCGGACAACAACTGCTGGCCAAGCACGGCTCGAGTCCTCTATCAACAAATTATCGCGATTGGCTGCCCTACGGGCTGGTCGGTGGCCAGGTGGTGTTCATTTCATCAATCATACTATCAAAGAGGCGACGGATTATCTCTTGATCCATCATCACAAGAGCACACCTTACTATCCTCAAGGCAATGGGTTGGCGAGAAAGCACCAACAAAACTCGGTCACCATTCTCAAGAAAAATTTGTGGCGCTTCCCTTGCAGTTGGCAGACAAAACTTCCCTCTTGTTCTTTGGGCCTACAATACTTGTTTCAAGATTGCTACGGGTCACACTCCTTTTAAATTGGTTTATGGTCGAGGAAGCTCTCATGCCCTTTGAATTCATTCTTCCAACACTCGGTTTCAACAGCTCTTTGCTCATAATCCACCATTTGCTCTCAAAGAGCGGGTCTATCAATTAGAAACGGTTGGATGAACTTCGAAGGGATGCTTATATTCGTGTTCTTCATGGACAACAGTTGCAAAAATCTTTACATGACAAGCGTTTGAAGACAAAAAACATTCAAACAAGGAGATTTGGTTCTTCTTTATGATTCGGTACAAAAATTTTAGGGTAAACTCAAGTTTCGTTGGCTTGGCCCTTATCAAATTGTTCAAGTGGTTAGACCAAGTGTTTTCCAACTTCATTTGAATTAGATGGCACTCCATTACCTACATTAGTTAATGGTTTTCGTCTCAAAGCATTTCATCACCTGCAGACGGTGAACATCCAAACACAGAGGCGGTTCGAGAATCAAACACCCTGAGAGAAAGTGACTAGAAAGGCGGTAGATTATATTATAGTGGAGATTTTTTACAAAATGTGGGCACTGACCCGGCTACTTCATATAGACGCGCCCTATATACAAAAGCGGGCTCGAGAGCCCTATCTACTAAGTCCTAAGAGGAAAAACCCTCTACTCGGGGTTGGGCTTGAGAGGTGATCTGAGGAGGAGATGGTAGAGGTTACGCTCCGGATCCCAGCGAAGGTGAGAACCACCTCCATCCGTTGGTCTTGGTCGGGATGTTCACCATCCGGCACACCGGCCGTCCATCACGAATGCCGCGGTTGTGGCGGCGCCGAATCGAACAATTCATCTTACAAGTGATCCACTCGGCGGTTCGTCGGCATGGTGCAATCTTCGTTGAAACCCAACCGCCATCTTGGCGCCATCGGATGCCTTCGTTTCACTTTCGGTTCGTCTTATATAGCCATGGCGAGGAACTCCTTGTCGGCGTGGACCAATCACACAAATCGCCAGCGTGTTTTGCAATGCAAAATTTGTTTCTAAAAGGAGAATCATTCTCCCGCGCATATCTAGCAATGGTACCTTCGACACATTCCTTTTAATGATATCCCGCCGAGAGTTGCCCGGCATTGAATGCCATTCCTTCTTTCCCGCCCGTCGAACATTAATGGATGTCCTTTGCCATCTGTCACATCCGATCTTTCTTTCGCGTCTCATCCTCACCGTTCATTGCTTCTCCCTTACGTTTTTGGGGACTTAGCCAAATTTTGCCTCTCAATCCCCTTCTTCGCATCTTTTGACTTTTGGCATCATCAGCGGTTCTGTTTCGCACTCTTCATACCTCTTAAGCCTCCGGTTATTGCGCCCTAAAACAAACCTTTTCGTTCCTCTGCGCTTTCATCCTCAGGTGCTTTCGACTTTTCGTCTTCCGCCTTTGGCATCTCTTTTAGATTACGCACATCCTTCTCATGGCTGCCCCACGATTTTCTACACTTCAAACTCGCTCCCCAAGGATCGGCCCTTTTTTCCTCTGTATCCTTCTTGGCCCACTTTTCAGGTGAAGCCCTTGTTGGCCCCAATAAAGAAGTTTGAGCGACACCAGCTTCTGAATTTTCTCAAATGGAACTTAGGCTCCAAATCACCCCGATTCTGCGGCGGTTCATCGCCAATATTGTTACTTGACCGCCAAGAGGGTACACCCGCGTGGTCGATGGCACCACTATTTCATTGACTCAACACTTGATTTACGAGGTATTTCATATTCCCTTGCACACTCCTTGTGTATCATGGTCCGCTATACGGGATATTGATGTCACGTTTTGGCGCTTTTGCTTATCACGCCAATGTCCATCGTCGACCAATATCGACAAGCCTCATGAGACCTTTGTGAAATTTTTGTGGGCCAAATTCTGGGGTATTCTATCAAGAACACCCATATCAATAAGCCTTTCTATAACCTGGTCCTTCTTTGCTACACACTCCAAGCACCACATAGATTGGCCCCAAATGATGTTCTATCGTCTTCTCCAAGAAATGGACGCCCGGGGTACCACTTCCATTTCGAAGTTTACGTGGGAGGGCACTTTCAAGCCCTCATCGTCATTACTTCCCTCCCACACCACCAAATTCTCATACTTCCACTCGGCTCCCTTCGGTCAATCACCAAGTTGGCACATCCGCCCATCTTCCCACGGTCATGACCCAGTCACACTCATGTCCTTTGTCTCTTCCTCCGCTACACCATCCACTTCACATCATTTTTCCCAAACCTCCCACACCGGGGCAACGGCCCGGTTCCACCACCACAACACCCTCGGCAATTGTTGTATAATTATCGGCCGAGGATGCTCAAGCTGCGCACTTAAGTTCTGAGGAATCCCAAGGCGGCTCTTATGGCCCGGGGTTCAATGAGCACTTTTCGAGGCCTCGATGCGGTACAACAAGACCTTCAAGCCGCCTTTGCCCAAGTTGCAACTTTGGAGGCCAAACTTCAAGACAAGCATGAAGCTCTCTTACGGGCTCATGCGGATCTCAAAGTACACAAGCTCAAGTCAGCCAACTTCGCGGATCGGCGGGCTCGGCTCGGTCAGAAATTCAGACTCTATTGGAGCACAACAAGTCCAAAGCTGCTCTCCGAAAGTACCAAGGATGAAGATATTGCTAAACTCAATGCCTTGTACGGGCGTGTGAAAACTTCCGCACTCAAGTTCAAAATCTTTCGCCCGAGATGCTCAAGTTGCCTCCTCCCCGGCTCGGCTTTCTACTGAACCTCTCGGCTCACCTCTCTTCAAGATCGGCTACGACGGAGGTGCGAGAAAAGAAAATACTTCGATGGCCCAGCGGAGATTGCCGTGTGCCGTCTCAATACAGGGGAAATCTTCCTCCAGGTCAATCCTTTCGAAGCTTGGGTCCGTGACGATCCGCCTCCTCCTCGAAAAGGAAAATCAGATCCGTGATCTCGAACAACATTGCGGCAAGCTATTGATCTGGCGATGAGGCTCAAACCAAACTTGGCCGGACTTCAATTCTTCCGCGAGAATGCCGGTGGACTTCCGGCTCCCTCCTGCGCTATCATGATTACGTGGTTGGTTTCGGCGCCACCTCTTCCTTTCAAAGTGGCACGCGGCGGATGGCCTGTAGATATCCCAGCGGCGAGTGCTGATTTTTCGGATTTGGCGAACTCTCCATTGAAGACAAAGGGTTGTCTTTGTGCCCTTGTTGTCTTTGATCTCCCCTTTGTGCCGATCCGGACTTTCTCACTTTCGGCGTGGTTCAGCCCCATGGCTTATATCTTTCATGATTTCTATCCGGGTGATACACGGGAAAACTTTGGCAATGGGCCACGCCCGGCTTTTCGAGTGGTGACCCCACTGCGCAATGGGTGCTTCGGGATAACAATCCATATCTTGCGGATCCCTTCGGACCAAAACTTTTCATCGGGGTACATGCGAGCTTGCCAATCATTTATCTCTCGGCAAAGCGGAAGCGCAACAACAAATTAGGAAGTATCACGGGACATCAGAAGATCTTCCCTATGCACAAGTCTATATGCGACACCTCATTTGGGTTACAATCGATTCTGTGCTCTGTTGGATAGCAAGGCGGTCCCCCACGGGATGGGATAGCCCTCTGTCAACTCTCGACTCTCGCTTCTCTTTGGGATCATTTGGTGTGGGGCACTTGATCCGGATCTTGTCCGGGTCAATTCCGGGAGGCGCTTTCGGCAACCCATGCGCGGGCATGGTTCCTTCTCCCTATGCTTCCACAGGCGTCCCTCCGCGCCCGGTTTTCGACATCGATTGGCGCCTTCCTTTTTGGACCAAGGTCATGGATGGTCATGCGGTGGACACCACCTCGGATCTCGGCCGGATCTCGGTGGGATCCCGTTTTGTTAGCCGATCACATTGGGAAGAAGGTGCTACTCACGGACAACACCACCAATTGGATCTACATTGCTAATGGCGTGGTTGGCAACAGCCAGCGCGGAATGCGCTTCATGGTCTCAACACCTTCTTGCGGAAGCGCCTCCACCTCACGATCCTACGTCCATCTTCAAAGCGGGATTTTGCGCTGCCCTCAAATGCATTTTGCTAAGCTCCTTAAATCGGCGTCCCATTTTTTCAACCCAATCAAATGCCGCGTCGGTGCCTTTGGCCTTTGATTTGTCTCCTCATGGAGTGTCGATTACATTTCTTGGATGCCCCGGCGCACTTGAAGACATGGTATGCGCTCTCATTTTCTTATTGATGCTGATCACGCCCTTGGCCAAGACACTCCTCAAGCTCTTCAATCGCGCCAAGATCTCATCGGCCGGTACCATAATGGGGCCCGTCCTCACTCCGTGAGGATCACTTTGAGGTGATGGCTTCCCGCCCTCCGGCGCTTCCTCCTTTTCTTCACTCTGGTGTGTCGTTTGGTGGGGGAGTGTTAGTCTGTGCCTCTGAGTGCAGGGACTATTCATGCATACGTCGAGACCAGGTCAAGCTCAAAGATCCTCGGTCAACCACCGATTTGGACATCCAAGCCTCCTGAGAAGACTAAGCGGCGAGCCACCTTGATCAAAGCCTTTGGCTGTCAAGAGCGCCGCTCGGACAAGTGGCGACCCGTCACGCCAGCGTCGGCGTGATTCTAGAGCACTTCAAGAGGCACCGCCAACATTCCGCAAATCGGGGCCTCCTTCCGAGTGAGTCGGCAGAATCGGTCGAGTGTCTATATTGGGCCCAAGGCCATTGTACTATATATATGAGTAGAGTTAGCTCATAAGTTTTTAGATGAGTTTTGAGTCTTGTCTCACTTCAGTTTTCTCTCTATTGCGAGAGCTCATGTATTTTCATCATTGATATCAAGGAAGCTTATCATCTTTCTCTCATTTGTTCTGTTCTCTTCCTTTTCTTCTCTTTCAGCAAATCCCGCGTGACATAGTCCCCCGGACTCTCCTGTTAGATCCACGGGTCCTCACAGAGGGCTGTCTTCCAGGAGTTCCCGAACCCAGACCCCAAACACTTAGTTTCCCTTGATTCGAGCGTCTCAGCAGGATGGTCGAGCTCAGGTCAGGAGGAGCCCCTCAAGGATCAGGTATTTGGCCAATTAGATAGTCTAAACCCTATTTTAGTCAATAAATCAGTAGGTTTAGCCTATTAGATTGCCCATAGCAGCCCTCTAGATCTCTAGATAGCAGATCCTAACTAAAGAACCTAACTCTATGTTGTAGATTAGATCTAGTTCTTTAGTTCTCTGTGAAGTATATGGATGATGCATCTCTATGAGCTCCTTATATTGGGAAGGGGGGTAGAGACCTAAAGCTTTGTAGTTGATGCTCCTAGAGTAGCCTCGCTAGCCTGCTTGTAGATTAGGCCTGTGGCGCAAGAGCCACAGGGATGTGTGGGTGAAGGGGCGGGCCCGGGCCGAGAAGGAGGTTCTTGTGTCGACTCATGAGCGGTTCCTACGGTGTGTAAGGCCCTACTGGGGAACCAGCGTGGCTAGGTCCAATGGCTTGCCTGCGTGCGGGCAAGGCATGGGCTCGACACCCGTGGGGTGGTGTTCACCTTCCGGTGGGTTCGGTCGAATCTGAGGCAAGTGGCCCTCTAGCCACCTTGAGTCAGCATGTAGATCTGCGGAGGGAGTGATCCCTACCTGCCCCATCGGGGCCGGGAAGATGAGCCCGGGAGTAGCCCTCTTGGCTATGCATCCCGGCGGGCTTCTGTCGGTCCGACACTTTTGGACCACTCACTCGCAAAGTGTGCACGGGGAGGGGCGGATGGAGTGGACAACCCTAAGCTATGTTCATATGCCAGCCAAATCCATTGCCATGAATGCCATGCGCAATGAACTCGAGACCCGGGCCGTCCAGTCATCCCTTGAGTCCGAGCCTTAGGTAGGATTTCCTATGTGCAAAGGTCTTTGACCTTTGTCTATGCAGATATGTGGAGGACCATCCTTCATTGATGGTCATATGATGTTGATGTATGTGCTTTCTCGACATGTATGTTTACGCTTCTGCGGCTAGGTAGGCCCCGAGGGAGCGGGGTGCAATGACCCTTCCACTCTTCCCACTGGAACCCGTCACGGTTGCAGTGTCATGTGGAGGGCCCTGTATTAGCATGGAGCTGGTATGGGGGATGAACTCCTGTTTGTATACGGTGAGTGCACCGTATACGAGTAGGGGACGTCACAGGGTGAAGGCTCGGGCAGACATGATAAAAGAAAGAAGGGAAAGAAAATCAGACCCGGCAGCGGCGACAGTGTTTGGGGTCTGGGTTCGGGAACTCCTGCAAGACAGCCCTGCTGTGAGGACCCGTGGATCAAACAGGAGAATCCGGTAGCTGTGTCACGCGGGATTTGCAAAAGAAACTAAGGAAGGAAAAAGAGACAACAAGGAAAACAAAAAGAACAATGTAAAACACAATGAAGAGAACAAAACTCTTTGATATCAATTGTGATACATGAGCTCTCGCAATCGAGAGAAGGCAGAAGTGAGATAAGACCAAAAACTCATCTACCCCATGAGGGCTAGATCTACTCATATATATAGTACAATGGCCTTTGGCCCAATATAGATACTCTGTCAAGCTCGGTACCGACTCCTGGAAGGAGGCCTGATTTGTAGGAACGTTGGCGGTGCCTCTTGAGACCCTGAAATGGCGCAGATGGTGACAGTGCATCATTTCTCTGTGCGCCTCCTCTTGGTCCCGGGCACGGCCTTTGACTGCGTGGTCTGCGGCGGCTTGGTCTTCTGCGGGGCCTTTGACGACTGACCTCCACCTGACTGTGGATCTTTAGCCTTGACCTGGTCCGTCGTGTGCATGAATAGTCCTGTATTAGGACGTACAGGACTAACATTAGAGCCATTGCCATTGCCAGTGCCAAATGCCAAATGGGGTAATAAGCATGGACTTCATAACAGGGCTCCCAAGAACCATAAGGGGCAAGGATGCCTTCATGGTAGTAGTCGACAAGTTGTCAAAAATGGCACATTTTTTGCCATGTAGGACCACGGATACGGCATTGGATGTTGCCGTGTTGTTCACAAAGAAGATCTTCCAACTCCATGGGATGCTAAGGGAGATAATCTCTGATAGGGATTCGAAGTTCATGAGTGCATTTTGGGGAGATCTCTTCACCACTATCCAGACGAAGCTATCGATGAGCACATCATATCGCCCTCAGACGGATAGGCAGACAAAGCGTACGAATCGGATACTTGAAGATATATTGAGGAATTATGTATAGAAGAAGCAATCAAAGTGGGATGATTACATTCACTTGGTGGAGTTTGCATACAATAGCACCAAGCAGGAGTTGTCTCAAATGTCGCCGTTCATGATCAACTACGGCTACCAATGCTTGACCCCAGACACTTGGCACAATCCCGTGTCCAAGGTAGAAGTATCCCAGCAGATGCTAGCCGACATGCAACAATTGGTGGAGGAAGTGCGAGGTTATCTTCTAGCAGCAAGGAGCCGGTAGAAGAGCGTAGCCGATAAGCACAGATCAGTAAGAGAGTTCCAAGTAGGGGACAAAGTGTGGCTGAAGATCAAGGTCAAACAAGCGAAGCTCCACATTGGAAATTGCAAGAGGCTTGCTCCAAGATGGTTGGGTCGTTTAAGATCACCAAAAGAGTAGGTAGCCAATTCTACAAGTTGAATCTGCCAGCACATCTCAAAATCCATAAGCTCATCCACGTAAGCCTCCTGAAGAGGCACGCTCCTAATTCAAAGGAGGTATTGGAGATAACAGAGTTACTAAATATGACGGACGACCAACTTGAGATCATCCCAGGGGTTCTTTTTGATAGGTCCTACAAGAAAATAAGAAGATCCCTATTCCTTCAAAACCTAGTGAAGTGGACACATTTACCTGTGGAAGACGCTAGGTGGGTACTACAATCAGATTTGGAGAAGCAGTACCTCCAATTCATGGAGCAATGCAAAGGTCGACTCGTCACAGAAGTAGTCGACACCGAACCGATAGGTGAGTGTGAGGTAGATTAAGAAGTCTACTTCCATCGCCACGGAAGTAGATGAAATTGAGAGATAAGAGGTCATTTAGTTCATGCATTGAAAGGAAAGCACCTCTAGTCAACACCTACTATGGGGAGGACGCCATTCTCCACGCCAAAGGGCGACGAAAGGTGTAGGCATGAGTGATCATCCTAGGCATTATAAGGCGCTGTCTCCACGGCCATGATGAAAGAAGCATCCTCTTCCTATGCCGGAAGATTAGTCTTGCATCCATATAGTTGATTAAGTGTAATTAAATAGGTGGTTTCCTTATAACCAACTTTATAATAAATAAATGTGTACTAACGTAGTGTTGGACCTACAGGCCAATAGGAGTGTCTAGCGGCAGGAGGGTCACACTGCGAAGACTTACAACACATGTTTTATCATAATGTGTTGCAAGGAGACCAAATGGACCTTTAAATCATAAAAAATTGAAAACCCTGCTAATGATAAGTGTGCAAATTATAAAAGTTTTGTGAATATTAAATGTTAATGTAAGTAAGAGTTGAGAAATCACCTTATTACATCATGCTATGAAACAAGGGATGTGATTATAAAACTTAAACTTAAATATTACCTTTGAGTGATTGTTATAAGAATTGCATGCATGAAATGTGTTGCAGGGATCATGCAGGTTTCCAAGGTGGAGAGACTCGTGACGCCGAGAACAACATCAATTCGTGGGGAGGTTGTGACGTTCCAGCATAATATACGGTACAAATACATATATTATACTACCACGCCACTCGTACATGTCACATTGATGACATACTTGGAAACCGGAAAGGGATACACCCTAGGGGGCAACCTCTTATGTTGCATGTGTCTATAAACATATGCATTTAACCCCTTTGCCTCGTGGCAAAACCCCATATGTCATTTTAGCCCTAATCCTAAAAGGTCATGTAAAAAGGAACAAAAGGAAGAACCTTAAATCTTTTCCTAATTCGCATTTCGGCGTCCTTGGGCCATTTTCGGCCAAGCCAAGCTGCTAGTTCGCATTGCCAGACGCTGCCAAACCGTCTTTGCACAACAGATCCTCCAGGTTCAGTCGCCTTCGACCCAGGCAAAGGCATGGACGCGATCCGAGGTGCGAGAGCAAGCCAGGGATTAGGTAACCAGTGATTTTGCTGTGCAATGCCAACTTTTAGTCCGGCAATGAGCTGGGATAGCATGTTAGATTAGCCTTAGCAGCCTTATAGATTATGAGATCACAAGCCCTAACAAAGGAATCTAACCATGTATGTTTAGATAGATAGATTAAATGTTAGTTTGTATTTCAGTTCTACGTGATGATATTCTATTCTATGCGCACTCCTGTGTATTGGGAAGGGGGGTAGAGATCTTGAAAGCTTCAGTAGTTGATGTATCTAGATAGCCTCATTAATTCTCAATTAATGAGGCCTGTGCATAAGAGCCCGCCTGGCTGTGGGTAGCGGGGCTAGACCGGTGGATAAGGAGGACATGTCCCATTGCAGATCAATCCCTCTGGTGTATAAAGCCTACCAGGGATCTTAGCAGGCTAGGCCTGATGGCTTGCCACTACGTGTGGGCGAGGCTTGGGCTCAACACCTCTTGGCCGATGCGTTGCCTTCAATGAGGTTCAAGTTATAGATGGGCAGTGGCCCTCTAGCCGCCTATGATGGGCATGCATACCTCTGGAGGAAGTGATCTCCTCCTGCCTCATCGGGACTGAGGAGATGAAAACCAGGAGTAGCCCCTTGGGTATGCACCCGATACGCTACGGTTCGGTACCAAGACTTATCAGCCTAATCTGCAAAGTATGCACAGGAGGGGCGGATGGAGATGACTACTCAACAGCCATGTTCTTATGCTAGCCCAATCCATTGACATGAATTCTGTCTGCAATGGCTTTTGGAGACCCAAGCCGTCAGTCCATACCCCTTGAGTCTGAGCCTTGGGTAGGATCTCCCCTGTGATGATGTTGTTGATGTGCTTTCATATGTATGCTATGGTGAGCCACCCTTCGAGGTGGAGCTATTTATATTTGATGTCATGTGCTCATGTTTATTTATGCTTCCGCAGCTAGGACGGCCCCGAGGGAAGATGGGATGAATGACACGTCCATTCTTCCTCACCGGTTCCTTGTCAAGGGATAGGTACTAGATGGACAGCCTCTGTCAACTTGGTTGCCAGAGGGATGAACTCCAGCTTCGGATACGATGGGAGCATCGTACATGAAATAAGGGACGTCACACTATATTATTTTGTATAGGTACAAATATAGCTTATATATACGTAATAAGTAGCTAATAGCAAGCTAATCATTCCAATATAGTTAAGTCCTTATACAGTGTTAGTGCAGGTTAGTCACCGTAGCATAATGTTGAGGACATCATTATCATAAGGGGGGAGAATGTGACGTTCCCCGGAAATACATATCATTAATCGTCACTGTACAAGCCTATCATTATAGCCTTGTACACCATAGTAAGTAGAAAAGGGAGCATGGCCAAGTTAATTACATAACTTAGCCAACCTTAGGTTTAAGGCCATTTCTACATGGCCTCAACCTATATGGGCACCTACCACATGGAAGCACCCCATTGGTGCCACGTGAACCCTAACCTATAAGTACCCTAACCCTAGGCCACTTTTTGGCTCCACCTGCCTTGAGACCTGTTCTTTGCTCGAAACTCCGTTTCGAGCACTGTTCATTGCAGCATAGCTCAAATCGATAGCCCAAGGCAGCATGTTTATCAGAAGGAGGAGGAATCACTCGACTCATCATCAAATCATGGAGACCCAAGGAGTTGGAGGAAGTTTGTCCGGAGCAGATATTCATAGTAGCTTCATAGGTAGATCATATGGAACCTAGGATTCCAGATGAGCTACTATCTTATCTTGCTAGTAGAGCCTTCCTAGAACCCCCAGTCTAGGTTTGGAACCCTAATCAATGAACCCTAACTGTAAGTTAGATGCATGTGATTAGGCTTAGATGGATCATTATTATTTATCATGTTATATTGACGTACGATGTTGGTTGATCTTGTGTATTGGGAAGGGGGGTATACACCTAGTGGCTGTTATCTAGAGGATGGTTCTAGTTTAGACCCCTTAGTTCCTATTATTATGCAGCTTGTGCATAGCAACCCACCTGGCTACGGGGGCTATGGAATGCTTTGCTATGGTTGAAGGAATATTGTTGAGTACCATATGTAAGTCGGTTAGATGTCATATATGTCTTAAGAAGTCTTATCTTAAGGAGTCTTATGTAAAAGTTAATGATGCCTGATCAGGGGGAGTAAAGGCCTATATTACGTGATTAAGGCATCCTTAAATATTTGGAGCTTAGGTGTTAGTAAATAGGCAATTAAATTCCTAATGGTACCTATTTAGGTTATTTATTGGCTGTTGTTGCCTCTTTCAACATCTAGAGTAGCTCCATCTCAAGGGGCAATTCATTAGAGAGAGAGTTACTGTTAACACCTTGGCATATATTTTGGGCATAATTTTTTTTTTGAAGAACTGTGTCATCAATATATTAAAAGAATGGTAATGTTACAAAGCAAGTGAGGAGGAAGGAGAACTGCCCCAAAGAGACAGCGATACCTCGACACTCCACAACAAACTCACAGAAAAACTGCAACTCTACTGCTGTACAAACTGACCATCACCATCTACAACACCCAAGAAGTCCCGCCAAATGGCAAACTTCCGCTCTACTAATCCCGGGAACACCAGAAAGCTTTGAAATAGCTTGTACCTGAGTATATTTTGGGCATAATTGAACATATATCGACTATAATTTTAGTTATTTTTTCGGCAGTGGAAATGGTTTTTAGATTTTTTTAGGATGGATAGAAAATGAGACACCGGCCGAAATTAATGAGACATCATATTTGAGGTTCGAGTTTATAAACCCACACATAACAACCCATACATAACTACCATTAATATCAATTCATACAAATCATTGCATCTAACACATTTAAATTAAAATCCCACTGAAACCCCCTTTGGTTTGGGTGCATATTCACACGGGGGATTACTCCGGGCACCGAGAGCTGTCGGATGGGCATATTTGCCCTTTATTCCTTAATCTGGACCATACATGGCGATCCTCGTTTGTGGGGTATGGCTGTACAAATTTTTGTATACTGTATATTAAGGTTTGCAAAATACCAAAAGGTTTGAGGGAATGTACTTAATGGTGTTAATTTTGTACAAATATTATAAGTTTTTAGGGGCTCTCTCTGCCCTACGTAACCCCCCTGTGAATATGCACCCAAACCAAAGGGGGTTTCAGGGGGATTTTAATTTAAATGTGTTAGATGCAATGAATTGTATTAATTGATATTAATGGTAGTTATGTGTGGGTTGTTATGTTAAAAAAATTAATTTGGGCCCTTCAGGCCCTAACAAAAAGCAAACATAGGTAAACTTTAAGGGCCTTGGGAATTGTGTAGTGAATGCAAGAAAAAGATTATGTTCCGAGGTAACGATATAAGCACATTGGATGTTGAATATGAGAAATTAGTATGATTAAGCTGTGTACCTAATAAGCAATACAACAAGATGTGCCTTCCCCATAACTAGAAATAAAATAGAGCTTTTTCAGCCCAATTGCTAAGAAGCTTTACAAAATTCCAAAATATCCTTACCCTTGTTCCCCTTGTTTGAGAATCTTAAAAAATAATGCATTAGTTGATCAATGCATAAACAGCAAGCTAATTGCTTGTTTGCTTTTCATACGAGTTGCAAGCCCAACTTGGCCCGCTTTTAGTTGGACAAAATTTAATGACAACAGGACTATGCAGAGCTATGCAAGTGCCCATGATGCTCTGTCTGAGTTTTTGTTACTGCTGTAGATGTAGCCATCAAAGATCATGTCTCACTCACTTCAACAACATCATCGATCAGGCCTGTCCAATAAAAATACAATAAGGCCTGTCCAATAACAATACAATAACAATCTGATGTGTGGCATCTATGAAGATGTTGGCAACTCAACACATTCAATTCCTACCTCTTCTGCTTGGCAAGACACTGCTCAAGTGAGCCTCACTGCCTTAAGACGATTGGACATGCCGTCATTGATTACACTTGCAATTTCACATTCATGACTCTCTCAGCTCTGCTCTGCGCTATGGATTTGCAGGTAAGGCAGCCATGCTCATATGCTCATGCTCAGTTTCGTTCACAAGGTTTTTTTCCTGCACTATAGTGGTACCTTGTCCATAAAATATTACTCTAACAAGGTAATAGAAACGAATACTTACCATTGTTAGTTCCAGAGCTTGGGATTCGAACCCAGTGATTAAGCCAATTCTCTGCTGCTCTGGTATACTTTTCTTGCCTCCATCTTGCCAGATTCATCATCATTACGCCCGTGTTGAAGTAGCAGGGTTTTCGTCCTTTGAATATGCTTGATAGAGATTTGCTTGACAAGAAAGTGTCTGTGAAATATTTTATCACATTTACATGGCAATATTGTGGCACTCCGATTGTATGAGAACCCATAGTGATTCCCCATAGCTTTCCAATATCATGCACCACCAAGTTTGAATCAAGATAGATTACCTGTTGAATGCAAGGCTCAATAATGCCTCCCAAATAATTCCTTGCATAGTTGAGAGGTTGCTCCAAGTCTTCACGAACCGAGGAAGAAATTATGTGCTGGACTATTTCTGGGTCGAAGAAGTGGACCTTGAATCTGAGGTAAGGAAAAGTAGTGCAAACAATATGTTTGAGATCCTTCTGATTACTAGAAACTACAAAATGGAAGATTACATTGTGAGGGCAAACAACATGCTTTAGCACAGAGAAAACAACAGCGATAGAACCTCTGAGATAGGTCTTATCTAAGGTCATGGCAATATGGACGGAAGTAGGATCACAAACGTCGTCAAGCGTGAAACCTTTTTGGATACCGTTATGAAATTCTGGCGCTTCCTTAAAGGATTGAACTAGAGAAAACGGCTGAAGAATGAGACCAGATCTAAAATTTGGCTTTCTATAATTTGGCAGACTGTTGTTATTTGTCGCCAGGCATAAAAATGGCAGGGGTTGCGGCCATCCCTAAACCAGAAGCACTCCATATAATGCTGAGGATGAATAAATGACGGATTGGAGACATCGCTGCTAATCAGATTGGCTTGTTCTGTTGTGTGTTGGGCATTTCTCCGCATGCTTTAGCACAGACAGAGCAAATTGCAACGAAACCCTAAAACTGAACATTGATGCTATAAACCTTAAGCTGATCAGGTTGGAACAAGCCAAAGTTCCTTTCAGACAGAGCTCCGGTATTCAAGTTCTCGTTAAACATAGCAAAGATGTAAGCATCGATAGAAGATTCAGGCCTGGCTGGAGTTCCAGTCATGGATTCAAAGTGCTTCAAAAGATTATTGTTGTACTTTGAAGCATTTTCCAGATTAGATCAGTTTCGGTTCCCAAAGATGGCTAGCCTGTTTCTGACACCATAACAGGAATACCACGATGCCTCAAAGCAGCCATAGATCCAAACCTTGCTGCATGCCCGGATTTTTGACAACATCGTTGCGGCTTTGCCTTATGCCTGCAGAACTAGGAAAAACCTAAATGGCTTCAACTAACCCTAAAGTAACAGGGCTCGAGCCCTGCATGCAGACCACTTTTAAATAACTCATAGAAATAAAAACAAATGGGGGTAAAATTTTAATAAATCATAGAAATAATTAAAATAATAAAGGGGTAAACCATTGAAGATATGGATTTGAAGAAATAAAATACGAAGCGCACTCTAGAAGTACTGATTAGTATGCCTTGCGCAATACACCCATCAAATCATTTAAAAACCATAGCAAAAATTGTACAAAAATACAAAAAAAAACCCCTCTCATTATGCTATATATTAAGGTTCGAGTGAGGAGATAGAAAGAGAGGAACACAGAGAGAAAATAATAGAGATGGAGAAGGAAAAGAGGAAAGATAGAAAGAGAAAGGAACGTAGAAATGAAGAGATAGAAAATCAATCCCATATCTCTTCTTGGATTGCTGACTTCAATAACCAAAAAAATACTTTAGTTATATTTAATAGTGGCATCTATTAACGAAAGTGAGAATTGAACATGGTTATGTCTAATCTAACAAAGCCTCTTAACTACTAGTGCAAAGCATTAACTCATTATAAATGTAGGTCATGTATTGACCTGAGGAGGTTACAGCAATAGGAAGGAATCGCTGGTTAAGACGATATCCTGTGGTATATCAGCCCTGCGTTGTTCTATGAAACCCATGCTATGGCCAAGTCACAAAAAAAGATAAAGCACCTTACAATTGCAAAGGCTTTAGTGTAATTCAAGACAAATGCTTAATGCAACAGACACACATTCCGCAAGAAGCAATCCTTAGTTCAAATATTCTGGGTAGCAGTACATACTAAAAAAATTCCTATGCGAACAAATGGACCTAGAGCACACTAAATCACTAGCGAAAATAAGCTTCAAAGAGAATATGCTTCAAAGAGATGTCCAATTATGCTATACCACCTTAAATAGTTTTATCCAAATATGGGCATCCAGTGCGTTGAAGGACAACTCTCCTATAAGAATTTAATTTAAATGCCCAGTAATTAGGGACATTGAATCCAACATTTGAAGTATGTATAATATAATGCTATTGCATTTGGCTTGTTCCATAACCTTTCAGAGCTTGCATACTTCCGTCCTAATGTCATGCATAGTTTACGTCGTATCTATTGCAATTGAACATTATTCAGTTATAATTGCTTGTGTTTTCATATGTGTTCTTGTATTGCATGTAAATATAACAGTGAATGAATAGGAACATGTAACTAAGCATTTTTGTTTGTCAATTCGATTCAATTCAAGGTATGAAAAGTAGAAAGTTATGTGCATTTTTATGACCTTCAATTCCATATACGAAGATCATGAAAATGTGAATGATTCCATCTTAACTTTAGACGAATTGGGGGCTACATTGGACTTTGCATGGATATAAAACCTATGCTACATTTCTACATGAGTATATGCTTCCATACAATTCATTGCTTTTCTTTATTCATTTCTATTGGCACATTCACTGCATTTCTTGAACAAATATCATTCGTGTCCAAATGTTGCAACACCTACACTTTTCCAGCATTGTTACATGCTTCACTAAATAATTGCACATCCTTTCCTAATCTGTGCAACTTATACATATTATTTTTTCTCGTTGACCGTAAAGTAACAACTCCTTAAGGGCAACGCCTTGTCTGCAATTACTGAGCCCTCAGTAGTCATTATCTCTGCTTGTCTAGTATCATCATTACTGCAAAGGTTTTTCCCTTGAAAACCTCTCGAGGCAGGGGTTTTTTAATCCTAGTAGTAATGATTGTACTAGCCCATTGTATGGGTCCCATGACCTATTGGTCTCCGTGGACGTTAAAAAAACTATTCTATTCTATTCTATTCTATTTTATTCTATTCTATTCTACAAGCCGGCATTGTCCGGGATAGCAACACAACAGAAACAATTTAAGAACTTTTATCGGTTTGCTTGAACCGCATTTGACGTGTCGCGCGAAGATAGCTGTTTGTGGCATAGGATACAGCCATAGCCAGAAATCTTGTATGCTATGATTTGCTATACAAAATTTTGGCAAAGCTATTTGGGGTCGTGTACTTAGTCACAAGCTCTGATCTGTGGTAGAAAATTCTGGGTATTCATGATTTGCAAGTTTTGGATGAGTGTTCTGCTTCAATCGCATCAAATTGTCAAATCTAAAGTAGTTCTGTGTTGTCTTATTGGAATCGCTTCAGTTAGACTTGGGCATTTTGCTTCAAAGGGACTTTGATTCTCTGAAAATTCTATGCTTGCTTCCTTCTTCAATTTCATGGCGTGTGCTTAGAAAAGTAGGGGTTTTGAGGAACATTAATTTGCAGTATCTAATTAACGTCAATAGTTTCTTTCCAGATGGATGAAACTGGATAAATTTTGAATGTCCATATGTATGTATATTACCCAATTGATAATTTAATTCAAATCAATAAGTGAGACCGGCCTCCAAAATGTTCTTCTTTATCAAGGCCATGGCGAGCATTCCTCTTTATTGACTCATCTATCTAATATTCTAAAGATATTAAGATGAGAGAGTCGAGAAAGAAGAAATGTTAGCATAAATTTCTTCTAAAATTAAATTAAACGAATATAACGGGTGAATCAAATCTCTGAAACGTTTTGCCTCAGTTCCGGGGTTTAGGGTTTATGGGCTCCCGCTTATGGCTGTCGCAGCTGGTGAAGGCATCCCAACTAAGATGGGCGCCGGGGTTAACAGAATCAGTATATAAAAACTTTTGCCGTAGATCCTCTTCACGATTTTTTGCGACTGAAAATGGGACAGATCAATCCGGGGGTGATGCTAGTTCAGAAGAGACTATGCATTTGAAGAACGATGAATCGCGTGCTGCACAAATGGGGTCAAGCGAGTCTGTTGAGAGCACTCAGCCTGAATCATTATTTAAACCGGAGGTTGCAGCAGAAGAGAAGGACTCTTCCAGGCCTGGCGCTACAAAATTCAAACTTAACTTGTCCGGGCTGGAAGAGTCATTGGGCAAGAAGGATTCGCAGTTCAAATTGAACTTGGATGGATTGGGAGGACCCAAGAGATCTAGCCCTAATGGAGCAGATAAGTTCAAATTAGATTTAACTAAGCTCTTTCCTGCCAAAGATGCAAACGAGCCAGCTGCCAGCGAACCTGCTAAGCCATTTAAGTTGAACCTGAGCAGGCTCAAGAACCTTGTTGCAGATGCAGCATCATCCACAGATAAATTATCTCAAGATGAGAAGTCGTCCAGGAACCCTATGAGAAGGGGCAATGCAGGTCCTGCAGCTTCTGGTGCCCGAGAAGTTTCATGTAAGAATTGTTTTCACATTCTGTAGTTATATTTAGGTCATGAAATAAATTTTATACATGTATACAGTGCACAAACTAGACGTTTTGAACAAATTGGGCAATATGGGAAACAAATTTATTGCTCTTGCCCCAAAAGAAGACCTTCTGAAAAAGGTATTTGATATTTTATGTGCGTAATTTATTCCATATTCCCAATTGCTTATCAAGGCAGTTTATGCTATGTGTTCATGAAGGCAGTTATGTTCATAACTAGGCAGAAATGTCCTCGTCAGCCTCGAAGTTCTAGAATTAGTTTTTCTGAAGACTACGTAATAGGCTTTATTCCAATATTTATTTGTTACTGTATTCATGTTTCATTTCCGGTCGCCTATATTATTTATCACATTCCATTCTGGATTGAATTATCTTGCCTATATTATTTATCACATTTCATTCTGGATTGAATTATCCCACTAATGCTAACAAGGTAAATTGTCTTGCCATGCTACTGTTTTGACGTTAAATAGTATGTCTTGAAAATCTTTTTTTTTTATGTGTTCAGCCAGTTGTTAAAACATAACGTGCCTTGTGTCTCTCGCGTAGTAGTACAGGTTGCATCTTCCAATGCAACGGAGATAGCAGTCTGAATGATGGCAATTGAGTGACCACGACTTGAACTAATCATATAGTTATACTTCTTTTATTTGGCAACTTGGTTCTTTGCATTGTTTTATCAATCTTGATGATGTTTAATCTGGAATTAAGATTAATAATGTCATTTTCAAGCCTTTGAAACACCTTATATGTGTAAATGCATCTCTTGCAAGTATATTCTAACAAAATTTATCTTTCCAATTATTCAGTTTTTTTCTCCAGAGAATATGTCTGCTGCTGAGCGGCATAAACTGGAACTCCAAGAGGTTAGAGAAGCATTCAAAATCCATGATTCGGACTGTGGGTCTAGTCCAGTTCAAAGTAAGTTTATTTGTCATATCAATTAGTGATTTCTAAATTTTCTGTCTTGAAGAAAAACAACAATTTGTGCATAAAAAGCAACAGAACTACAAAAATCTTTGCTGAATTGTACCATTTCTTTTATCGGGTGCTGTTATAAATTATCGAATTACGGCATTAAGGTGGTATCTTCTTACCATTTGATTTTTTATTTCAATGTAGACAGCTTCATTTTCGAAAAACCTCTCCTCATTTCTTGACAATTTTGAGAAGCTAATAGTATTTGGCTGCCTATTTTTTTGCAGTTGCATTGCTTACGCAGAAAATCAAATATGTAGCTGCTCATCTGACACACCACAAGAAGGTATAATATTTCTCCCTAAGCTCCCGAGGCCGGCTGTTGAGCAATCTTTTTGTGAATTCATGGTTGGATAGTACCATTTTCTCTCACCTATTTGCGTACTTGCAGGATAAACATACACGGAAGGGATTGCAAGGGATGATTGATAAAAGACGTCGCCTGCTTATTTATTTGCGTCGGAAGGATTGGGATTCCTATTGTTACCTCATAACCAAATTAGGGCTGAGAGACAAGCTTGATGCAAACCACACGTGAAAAAGAATTTTGGCATCCAGTTTGACCAAAGGAACGAACAGGTGAGGAAGGGCCACTTTCTGTGCCCAAAATGAGGATTAGTGAACAATGTATTCTCGTTCTTGTGTAGCTTTATTGAATAACAGAAGGTCTCATGATCATGATGCTTTATCTATGTATGAGTCTATTCAAACTGTGGCTTATAAGTGGGACAAATGTCAGAAGTTTGATTTAATTTGCTATTTTGTATGTAATCTGCTGCATTGATCATCTCATATGTGATAGATGGGGAACAGACTGCTCTACATGCTCCATATCTCGCGGGACTTAATGAAAAGAGCATCCTCTGCATTTCAACAACAAAATAAGGAAGAGACTTTTCAAAGAAGCTCAAGATAGCAAATGACGTGCCAGGAATAATCTTACTTGACGTGGTTGCACTGCAACGTATTGCTATGCATCTGCAACGAAATGGAACCAAAAGCGGAACCAAACAGCTGTCGATAGCCAACGGCACAATAACATCTTCAAATGAAGAGGAGCATTCTAATTTACCACGCATCTTCTCGACAATTTCCTTAAAAATTTCTGGACAAACGTCCTTTTTTTTGTAGGAACTGCATTCGTATGTTGTCTCACTGCTAAAATTTGAAGTCTGCACCTTGCCACTACCTTGTCAATTTCTTGCTCTAGGTATACTTGCCAAGATTAATATTGTGCTCCTTGAACAACCAACGAACTGTGTGAATTTAAAAGAAGCAGCGAAGGAGGCTTGAATGCGTCTGATGTCACGACCTCACAACGAAAAGCCGAATGCGTGGCTTACGTTTCAAAAAAGGCAAAAGGGGATAAAGTTGATCTCGAAGATCGCTGGAGCCAGTTTTGTTTGCGTTTGGTTTTCTTGCGTTTTCCTCACTTGTGATTTTCCGGTGCAAACATGCTACATGCATGATCAATTTGCAATGAACTAAAAAATAAATGTAGGCATTACTTCATGTTTACATGGGGGATCTGTGGTACAACTTTTTTTGGGTTTCCCCAAGGGGAATCCCTAGGCATGGAGGTGAAGAGTGAGGGATATTAGTGCAATATCCCAAATGTGAGGCCGAGCTACGTGGTTAGGATGGAATTTGTACATAATATGCTTATTTGATGGCCGAATATAAAACAATCCAATACTTGCTAAACACAGTTCAGATTCATAATATGCTTATTTGATGGCCGAATATAAAACAATCCAATACTTGCTAAACACAGTTCAGGCAAATATGCTACAGACTGAGAATTCGTTGCATGCAGTTACTAGTTACTGGACTGCATGCATTGTGGTTGCCAGAGGTAAGCAGAATGCTCATTCTTGAGGTAAGCAGTCAAGAATGCAGAATGCTCATTCTTGAGGTAAGCAGTCAAGAATGCATGGTGCATAGGGAGAGCGACTGTTCTTTGAAAATAGCAGATGAAGATTTTTTTTTTTGATAAACGTGGACCTTTATTACTCAAAAGAATACGAAGAGTACATGGGGGACTCAAAACCCAGTGGAGAAGATATCCACTAGAGCAACACTACCCACCACATACATAACATAGAAAAGCAGAGAACACAGATCACCATGAGCACAACTGTTTGCTATGAGTAGGTGTGAATCTGAAGATATTGCTCCTAAATGACACTTTTGATGTCATCCTTTAAGGAAGAACACTTTGTACGCCTTCACAATGCGACTACGGGCATCGCTAAGCACTTGCGTATCTAAAAAGAGCTGTCCCTTGAAGATGAGGAGATTCCGTCTCTTCCAGATGGACCAGATGATCCAAGCAGATGCTAAGTGGAAAGCCCTCTTTGCCAACTTGTCCCAAGAACTAGGATAGACTGACAATAGGACCTGCTGACTATTCAAGTCACAATGGAAAAGACTTAGAAGCCACTGCCAAGCAAGTCGAACATGGTGACACAGGAAAAAGCAGTGCTCAATTGTCTCATCCCTCTACGTGCAAAGAGGGCAGATCACAGAGACTTCTGGACGAAATCGATGAACAACAGTGTTTACCCGCACGCATCTATGAGTGATCTGCCACAATAAAATGGATAGCTTAGGATTAAGTAATTTATCCCATACCCATCGCCAGACTGCTTTACGATGAGGCTCGGGGATAGCAGATGAAGATGCGATTGCAATACCTAATAATGTGAGAATTTGAAGTGCAGGATGGCAATCAAAATAGACAATTTAGCTGGAGAGGTGTATACGCACATTTGGACCTAGACTTGTGATACAGAATGCTTTTGCACAACAGCTGACAAGGGTCATTAGTTCAAAATGAGCAGAAAGGGAAGGTACGATTGGGAGGTGGTTGTTTTCCACCCTATAAGAATAGAGATTCATTTACTGCATTCAAGTCCACATTTGTTTTTCGATTGCAGGTGGTGAGTGCTTTCTCTGATAGTATTTTGGAGTGCAAGCTTTGGTCAAAATGTTACTTAAATGAAAACGTATGGGAACTTTTGGATTTAGTAATCTGACATATATACAAAGCTTATATAGCATTCTTCTTTCCTTAAGATATTTTTACACTAAACTATAAACTCAAGGATGCTCTAGGCCTCCATTTTCTTCTCATGCAATTATGCCAATGAAAGTATTATAGGCAAATGTTCCTATACTAATAATCTTTTTGTTTGTTGCAAAACGCAAGATAAGAGCATTCTATGTTTAGACTTGATGTACCAGATTGCAGGTGCATATTCAGTCATCTTCTAGGGCAAGATTCCTACACTGATAATCTTTTTGTTTGTTGCATTAGTCCATGAGCATTCTATGTTGAGGTTTGCTGTGCAGAAGTGGTTGAAGATGATACATTATCTCAGACTATTCTTTAAATCCTTATCGAATTATTTTGATGCATCAACTCTTTGTGCAAAGACTACCTGCCATCATTTGTAAAGATTTTTGAAGTTAATATCAAGATTTGCATCTTTGTTATTCTACGTATTTCCCATTTTTTTTACTTAGTTGTTCAATCAAATGCTTTTAGGATGTTCTTATTCGTGGAGTGGACTTGACAAATTGGTTACATCACTACATCAAATAAAGGAATAGGTTTGAGAATAACACTTTTAATTTGTGTTTCAATTTACGAGTAAACATCATATCTGTCATCATTTTATTGTAGAGACTAGTTACCCAGAGTTTTTTCCTTATTGAGTATAGTCAACATTTATTTCGGCTAATTTCCTCGTGTATACATGTTATAATATTTTAATTTGCTTTTAAATTTTGCTCAGACAAAGAAAGGGAACTATATCCTCCAAAATTGAAGATGGCAGTTTCTAACCAGCCATATATGCAACGACCTATGGAACGAGGATTCTGCGTTAATCGATTTTTGGGATGGTAAGGTTCTATTGCAATGATTTTGTTGCAACAAATTCCTACTCCTTCGTGCTATTTGTTTTTTCATAGGCACCCATTTGGAAAATACAAGGATGCAACTGCATTTGCCCTTACCTATGAAGAAGGTAATGCAAATGGCGTTTGTTGAATCATTGTCTGCTATTGAGATAGCCATTGAATCTTACAGTTGTGTGAGAATAGAAGACAACTCGTAGAATAAAATTATGCTATATTGTGGTCTATTCGGTTTAGTATGCTTTTAAGAAGAAATTCGCAGGTTGAATGGCTGGAGGTTGTCATTATATTATCTACTTGACTACAATGTTGTCCTGCTTTGAATTAGGTTTCGCCAGTTTGACTTTCTCCTTTTTGTGACGCCTTTACATTGCTGAGTTGAGTTCGATACCCATTTGGCACGAAGAATATTGGTGTTTGGAGGTTAGAAACCAAGTCCCTCCTATTTGCAACATCTCATACACCTCTCCTATGCTCGGACCCATTTTGGATTACATGCTACTTGAGAATAAAGAAGAGGCTAAGAGGAGGTTATAAGTCATTAGATTATAATTGCATGTAAGATTGGCCTGTTGTTGAGCTAGTATTTTGCTAACCATCTAGGTTAAATTGCAGCGTTGTGAGTTGTATTTAAGAGGCCCTTGAACTTGCCCTATAGTCTTGCAGCTTAAAATATTGATAAACATCAGGAAAAGGGTCTATGTTTGTAACCTACATTGGTTCATGCAACACTTCGAGGATAGTCAGTGGAAGGCAGCCAAAAGAGTCTTGCAATGTATTAAAGGGTCAAGTCAAGAATTTACCTTCTATATAGGCAGAAATTGGACCTTTATCTACATGCTAATGAAGATAGCGCATAAAGTGGTTTAGATCAACAACCCAAGGACCCTTTTTTTCCCTTCTAGATCCAGATACATAATCCTAAATCACTCAAATGCATGATTCTTGTATATTAAAGGAAAAATCACTTCTCTAAGTAGATCAAGAAGCAGAAATAGGGGATTTTTGAACAGAAACTTTGTATCAAAGCAAAAAATCTGTACCAAAAAGCCGTTCGTGCATGTCTTTTCAGAACTGCAATCCAAAATAGAAAGAAGGTTTGATTCTTGAGCTTGAACATTGGAGCCATTATTAGAGTAGAATAGAATAAAGTTTTTATCGTCCACAGAGACCAATTGGCCTATGGGACCCAAACAGGAGGTGCAACAAGCGTATTACTGTCCGGGTTTAACCCCTCCCCCCTTCCCCCCCAGGCCACGAAGGGTTGTTTGGGGAAAAAACAGTGACAGGCAAACTGTACAAATGCAAATACAAATATAAATATATATATATCATGAGGGAGGTATATATGTACACGTATCAGGTGAATGCCCGAGGATCGAGCTGATCTTGACGATCCATGATCTTTTAAAGGTATGATCCCAACATTCGTACCGAGCTCGTGCTCAACATCTCATGCAGGGGTTGGCCAGGGCGGACCAGCTCAGCATAACATATCCGAATGTCATCATATGCCGGAGAGCTCTGAAGAGTGTGGCATTCGTCCTCCACGACTCCAACCTGGCAGTGTTGGCAAAACCTCTTTTGACGCGGCTCCCCAATCCATCTTCCTGTCTCAATCTAGAGATGGTGTGCACCTGTGCAGATAGACACAATGGATCTGCGCTTTTTCATGGGTAAATGAGTGCGCAGGTAGCATTGCGGGCCTCGCTCCAACATGGGATTTATATGGCGTTGATAATGTGTCATCTTGACCTGTTCAAGGGTGTTGTCATCTCGTAGCTTGAGGAAGTATGTGCCAAAGTACTATGAGAGTGTCGCGATCTGCATCCGCTTGCACTCCGAGGCTATAACTTTCCTAACAGACATGCCCTTAACCAACTGGGCAAAACTGTCTAGACGTTTATAAATAGTCACTTCTACCCATTTATGTCAGTGTCTCGGGAACGCGACACCAAGATCCACTCGAGCGGTCTCCCATGGGTCCATTACAATCTCTTCCACTAGACTATGCTCATTTTCGAGCATCATAAACCAAGTCATGACTTACCGTCCAACGGTATTCCGGGTCATACTTGCCCCCATAGAGACTTGAACTCGAGCCCTGCTCTGATACCAAATATAACGTTCCTAACCGACATGCCCTTAACCAACTGGGCAAAACCGTCTAACGTTTATGAGTAGTCGCTTCTACCCATTTATGCCGGTGTCTCGGGAACGTGACACCAAGATCCACTCGAGCAATCTCCCATGGGTCCATTACAATCTCTCCCACTAGACTATGCTCGTCCTCGAGCATCATAAACCAAGTCATGACCTACTGTCCAACGGTATTTCGGGTCATACTTGCCCCTATGGAGACTCAAACTCGAGCCCTGTTCTGATACCAAATGTAAGGTTCCTAACTGACATGCCCTTAGCCAACTGGACAAAACCGTCTAGACGTTTATGAGTAGTCGCATCTACCCATTTATGTCGGTATCTCGGGAACGTGACACCAAGATCCACTCGAGCAATCTCCTATGGGTCTGTTACAGATGCACCTATGCTTCTGGACATTCCATCTGACCAGCCACTGATCTTTTCTCGCCATCTAGCCAATGGATCTCTACTTACAAGTCTACTTCTATTTCTGTACATAATTCTAGCAGGCAACCCACTATGCGAGCACCTTGTTTATTCTCTAAAAATTTTTCACAGATCAATGATGCAAAATGACTACTCCCTACAACATTTAACGCCAAATAAACACTAAGAACCATGCCAAAAATCATGTTGTCCCCAATATATGGTCAAAGCATAGAGCCGGGGGGGCATTTTTACGCCAGTAAAGCACCCATTAAGCATCTAGTGCTAAAAATTGTGCTTATTTTGATCTTTTTTTTTCTATAACTCTGTTGAGGCTAAAATTTTGTATTCCAAGGCATAATATTAATGCATTTTAGGAAACAATATCAAAAAAATAAATGATTTTTTTTTTCAAAAATACAAAGAAAATGTTCTCAAAAGGTGCCCACTAAACACTATGTGTCCCCCACCTCTATGCTTTGACCCTATATCAGACTCTTCCTATTTTCAAAGGATGATTCTGAAGAATTGAAAATCGCAAGATAATGAATTCTTGAAACCTTACATGATCAAAATCATGCATGCACAAAATAGGGGTCCTTGAGGCGGCTACGAATATTCACCTTGAAACAGAAAAGGGTGAATCTAGCATGAAGCAGAATGGATCTAGAATTAAGAAAGAAAATATATCTAGGGTATCCAGAAGCTGTGCATTGCATGAAAAAATGTAATATAGGATATCTATAAAGATAGAGCTAGCAAAAAAAGCATGACGGGAGAGTAATGCGGACTGCAAAGATCAGGTTAACAATACGTACGTAGTTGCAGGTTGCCATTGGAATTTCTATCATAGGAATCCGGCCGTTGGAATTTCCAATCTTCGGGCTTCTTTAAGCAATTCTTGCATATTTTTGTGGCTCCTAAGACCTACAAGACCTACAAGGATGAGTCTGATTTAAAGGGAAGACTCAAAAAGCATATTTAGAGGGAAGAATCGAAAGGCAGAGCTTTCGGCTACACTTTGCTCTATTTGTTCCCCCACTGAAGTGCTTTTCAGTGTCCCACTATCTATGCATCTGTTTCCTTTTGCCAAGACGGGTTTTGAACCCATCAACTCGCATGCATGTTAGACTCTGTGGTTCGTGTTTTAAGACAGGTCGAATGGAAAGCCCCACAAGCCAACATCCGGGGCGCATATGTGCATGGTAGCCTACCAATGTGGCGTGCGCCCTAGGCACAAGCCCCGCCTATGGCATCATCGAGTCAACATGGTTTCTTTTTATCCCAACAGACAGAGCCAATGTTGGCCGGCACCCCGAGTTGATGGGGCAGACCAGTAAAGGCCGTTCCGCACCCAAGTGGAGCACACCAGCAACCTCAATTCGCTTCCCTCCTCGCAATTTCAAACACCTTTTAACTCTCTTTTTAAAGTCCTTTTCAACTTGCCCTCGCAATACTTGTTCGCTATCAGTCTCTTGCCAACATTTAGCCTTGGATGGAATTTACCATCCATTTAAGACTGCATTCCCAAACAGGCCGACTCGTAGAGAGTGCCTCGTGGAACGACAGGGTCTGGGCCTGATGAGGCTCTCACCCTTTCAAGCGTCCACTTCCAGGGAACCTCGATTTAGTCTGCCATAGAGGACACTTCTACAGACTACAATTCGCAATGCAAAACACCACGATTCTTCATCTGGGCACTTTGAGTTCGCTCGTCGTTACTAGGGAAATCCCTATTGGTTTTTTTTTCCTCCGCTTAATGATATGCTTAAACTCAGCAGGTAGCCTGATCTAAGGTCTCCTGGGTAGCGGCCGGGTAAAATATTGGCTCCCTAACCAAACATTCGAAACCATGCATATATCGAGTTCGATATACGGCGTATATCGAGTTCGATATACGTATATCCGGCAGGGTGCCGGAAAATGGCGTATAAAAAAACAGTAGTATATCGAGTTAGATATACAGTAGTATATCGAACTCGATATACTATAGTATATCTAACTCGATATACTACTGTATATCAATTTTCTTTGTGTTTTTTCCGGGTCTTCTATGGAAATCGATTTAGGGTAAGCAAACCTAAACAGCGCCAAAACGGCCGCCCAAGGGGCTAGGCCATATCGATTCTGTTTGCTAGGGAACAGATGCACAGTTTCGATGGCCATATCCGTTCTATATGCCATAAGTATCCAAACAGGATGAAGATCGATTTTTGATGAGATTATGCTGTGCCATGTATAGGTGCTTCGAAAATGCATGTCGAATCTTCCTTGGCCTTAGAATACAGGTCGAATCTTCCATCTCCAATCAGAACAAGGATATGTGCCGGATTTGCTGGAAAATAGCCGCTCATCCCAGATTTAGGATGCTGATGGTCGATTTGCTCTAGTTTATAGCAGTAAAAATGCAGCTTTTTTATCTTAAGCGGTTGTTCTAGAATCATTAGGTTCTTGCTCGAGGTATTTGGAACTTGGCGATCTGCTCTTTGATGTAATGCACAAGAAAAATACACAGGGCTTTTGAACTTTGGCCACAGAGCCTTGGCCATATAAATATTCTGTGCCATGTTCTGTAAGCATGGTCGACATGTATTTGGTGCCCAAATAGGCTGTCAGTGAATTTATAACCTGGAGCTTATGGCAAGAATCTAATTTTGCCAATCGATCCTATAAATTGGATGCCTCTTTTCTGAGACTAGGTAGATGTCTTGCATGGTTTCTATATCATGTTTTTTTCTATTATTCGTTGTGCCTTGCAATGTAGCAATTGGAGCTCATATATCTGAGATTCACCAAAGCTGTCTGCCTTATACAATATTCATGGCAGAGTCTTACGCTAGCAGTGCATGACGGAGCTTAGTTTCCATGACGGATTTTTCCAGTGCATATTTATGCCAGTCATTTCTCGATATACGTATATGGCAGCCGGCCAACCAAAATCGAAAATCCGGCCAGCCAAAATCGAAAATTATAAAAAAAAAAAAATCGTATATCGAGTTAGATATACGCCGTATATCGAACTCGATATACGCTGTATATTTGTATATCGAGTTCAATATACGTAGTATATCTAACTCGATATACGTTTGGTTTTGAATGTATAGTTAGGGTGCCAATAGTAGCACCGGGTAGCGGCCACACAAGGGAACCAACCGACACCTTAGTGAAGAGCAACATGCTGGCAGGTGGGGGGCACCGCCTACGACCAGCTGCAGCCAGAAGCAGACAATAACCCAAACCAACGCCGCTAGTCGTGGGACACATTTAGAGTATAGCGTCCTCCCTATGAACTCTAGCCGACCATGTGCTTGCCATGGACGGCCTAATGCCAGCGAGAGGGATGATTAGATGCTTAGTCGGACATGCCCTCGAACAAGCCCGGGGTGCAAGTTGCATTCAAAGATTCAATGATTCACGAAGTTCTACAAGAATCAGTGTGCCAATCAGATCTAGGAGGTCATGCCTACAGCATGCCAATTTCTATTTATAGCCCAAAAGAAATCTTTTCCTTCCACCATTAAGAGAACAACCCTTAAATAAGACTCAGAAAATTAAGCTACTCCAAATTTGGCAATAAGCTCCTCAAATGCCATATTTATATGACCTCAAATACAATACTGCATTCCAATCTTATTCCCAACATTTGCTTGCGTACCCTCCCACAATACAAAGAGGACTGCAAACTCTATGCATCCCGTATAACCATTGCGTGTAGATTAACCCATACAACAAACATACGATCTCTATTTGACTTAGAAACCTAAACAAAATAATATAACAATGTCATTTCAGTATCAAGCAAAAGACATTTAGCTATCATAAGAAGTCTACATATGTACAGATGTATGGTTCATCAGCAAGCTTAGTATTATCCATCCATTCTGAATTTCCATCTGGACTAACTAGGTTTATGTTGTGCATCCATTAAAATCCCCTAGCAAAAGCACATCACCTGTGGAACCAAATGCTAGAATATCTTGTTCCAAATGAGAAAAGGGATCATCCCTGTCTAAATTATCAGAACTGTACACACGAGATTCTCTTGGTGGAAAGTAACAACCAGCAACATAAAGGTTTCCAAATTGTCCAGGTATTTCAATCCAAATATACTGAAGTGATGCCATTTTATCCAAGACTGTCACTAAATGTGTAAATTCATGTAGCAAGCAATTCCACCAAAACCTTTAAGCCTCCGTGGACGATAAAAATCACTCTAATTCGGAACATGGATTTCTTAATACTGTATAGTAATAGGCTTCTTCTGCTCATTCTTGTATTGGGTCTTGTAGACTTTTTTGCCTCCGTGAACTATAAAAATCACTCCAATTCAATTCTTATTATTCTAACGTTTTATAAAATTTGGCCATTAGTAGCATTTCAATTTTGACTAGTTTGTTGGGAATATCACCGCCAAATCCATGTTATTCTTCCAAATTGGTATTCTAGCTTGATAGTTACTAGTTTGTTCCTTTCATTCTATCAAAGGAGATGTCAAACATTAGACTACCCAATTGGATCAATTTTCTTATTTTTAAATATTAGTTCAACATTCTCTAACATAATGTTCTTTTTGTATGATTACAATGTCTTAGCTTCCCGAGCCCAACGTCTTGTCTCAATGCGGAGACGATGTGCACCCGTGCAAATGGAAGCTATAAGTCTGCGCTTCTTCATGGGCAAATGGGTGTACAAGTACTGGTGTGGGCCTCTCGTGAGCCTAGAATTGACTTGCTGCTGATAGTGTGCCAGCTTAACATGCGTCAGAGCATCTGCATCCCAGAGCTTGCGAAGGAGTAGCATCTAGGTACAGCTTAAGTGCCTTATGATCTTTCTTTGTCCGTACGTGTACGCATCTGTTTGCCTGTACCCCCCAGCGTGAGAACCACTGAGCTTGCTTGTCCTTCCAGCAGGTTTTCAGGCATTGGGGACCCATCACCATGGCCAAAGCAAGGTTGGGCAAACGTGGATCGCCCATGGCAACCACCTTCTGGAAGTAAATGATATGGCATTCCAATGCAGCCCGTTGAAGGGGTAGAAAACCTGTCTCCTGGAGTAGGATCTGGTATGGAACTGTGGACTTCACCCCAAGGGTTCGTGCCAAGAAGGCTTTCTGCACATGCTCGAGGTCATTCCAGGTCAGGGATAGGTTCCGTACGTACAAAATTCAAATTCCTGACGTATAAAGTGAAAAAATACGTATTTTTAATGAAATACGTATTTAACGTATTTAAACCTCGGCCGGTAGGAAAAAATTTCGCAGACGCGGAAAACAACGCGGAAAGCGAGACGCTGAATTTTTCGCACGCCAAAACGATGAAAACCGCTGCGGGGAAAAAAAAAACGTGATATCTGTGAAACCTTCAGATCGCGCGACGCGAAGTATTTTAAGATACGCGATCTGTAAGAATTCGCCGAAAAAAAAATCTTTTTTTTTTTTTTAAAAAAAAAAAAAAAAATCGCGTCGAAGAGTCTTACGATCGCGACGCGAAAAATACTTTCGGCGTCAGAAAGATCATTGAAAAGGTTTCGCAGACGCTGAAAAAAAAAAAAAAAAATTTGCGTTCGGCGTCACAGACGGTTTTCCTTTGCCACAGACGCGAAAAATTTTCAGCGACGCTTTCCGTTGTTTTCGGCGACGCGAAAATCATCCGACGCCGGAATTTTTTTTTGCCGTATTTTTTACGTTTTATACGGCAAATATGTGCCGTATCATACAATTCATACATATTCCGTATAAAACGTGCAGCATATTGAACCTATCCCTGTTCCAGGTGTTGAGGGATATCACCGGACCCCATACTTCTGCCCCATACAAGAGGACCGGCTCGACCAAGGCCCTAAACAAGTGTGACTGGTGGCCCCAGGTATATAACTCTGCCTTGTGGCTGTTGTTCTGCATGGCATATAGTGCTTTCCAACCCGTTGTGACCTGCAACCTCATGGCACATCGTCGGCATATATGAGTTGCCAGATTGTGTGATGCATGAGATGGGCGCCCACACCTCTGTGCTCAGAGAGCCAATCTTCCAGCTGGTCAATGTATAAGCCAAAGAGTGTGGGGGAGAGGGGGCAACCATGACGCACTCCAATACTACTGATTACCAGCTGTCCTGACGATGTGATACGGCCTGAACATGCCTCGTATAGCCTATATATTGCATTCTACAAGTCAAGGGGGGTCCCCAGCTGCCGCAGTCTGTCCCATAACTTGTCCCGGGGCACTGTGTCAAAAGTTTTTACGAAATCCATGAAACAACAGTACAAGTTTTGTCGGTGATTCTTGCTATCCTTAATCAGTGTGCGCAGAGTGAAAATATGATCAATGGTGGAATGGTTGCGTGTGAGAGCTTGCACATCTGCCTCCTCTACCCATATTATCAGCCACTGCTCAACGATGCCAGCGAACAGTTTTGCAAAGAGAGAGCTGACCATACTAGTACGATGGTTGGCTGGGCATTGAAGATCCCCTGCCTTGTATATAGGCACAACTCTATTAGTGGTCCACTGTGGAGGGAAGCCTTCTTGCAATGCTTTATTGAATAATGCCATGAGGACAGGCACCAGTGGAAGCCCAGCCCATTTCAGAAATTTTGCATGCATGCCATCTAAATCTGCTGCCTTCCCATTAGCTAGGCGTTGTAGGCCCATGATGACATCCCCCTCTGTGATGACCAGAGCTATGCCTATCTGTGGGGGAACTGGTGCCCGGCCCCCGAGCGGGTCGTAGAGTTGTTGCAAGTACTGTACCCATTGCTCCGAGGTGATGTTCCCTGTGGGTTGTACAGTCTTGCTCAATACCCTTCTCCAGAATATCTTGGGATACCGATCCAGGAGACCGAACATCTGTTGCTGGTGTTCTGTGAGGTATCTTGCTTTCTTGTTCTTGAGGAAGGAGAGCGGTATTGACTGATGGCTTGTGGGCGGAAGGTGGGATTAGTGACTTGCCGGAGTTCGCGTTTGAGCTCCTGACACTCATCATCGAACCATCTGTTGCGGGGGAAGGTGGCAGCACCCGAGGTTCTCCGTGAGCGGCCTCTCCCAAAGGATCTCTCAGCAGCTGTCAGAAGCAGGTGAGTCAGTTGAACAGATTGCTGTTGAAGTGTGGGGAGTTGCAGTAGTCCTGCCAGATCATGCTCAAGCAATTGGGCATAGGTCCATGCACGGTCGTAGTCCAGGCGCAGCTGGGGCACATGGGGTGTTGAGGCAGTAGATGCACGGGGAGCTTGCCAATGTATATGCACGAATAGGGGCTGGTGGTCTGAGTCCACTTCCTCGTCTCGAGTGTCTGTTCCAATGGAAAAATGGTACCCAGGTGCAGATCATGTTCCTCAACCAGCAGGTAATCCACCACACTGAAGCCGCCCCCTTGGTTCTCCCGTTTACAAGTGCAGTGGCGGGAGCCACGCCTACGGGTAGAATTGCTCGTTGGGTCCTTCTTCTGCAAGAATTTGCTCCCTTCGAAATTATTCATAGGGCAGGCAAGTCTCATGTGGTGCCTGATTATCTTTCGCGCATCCACACAGATGACCCCTCCACGGGTGTTTCTGATGCCTTTCCAGATGCTCAATTGTTCCTGGTCACGGCCACGCCCCATTGGTTTCACAACTTTCAGCAGTATCTTCTCACTGGTGCTCTTCCTCCCGACGATCCGACACTCTCTCCTGACAAGCTTCGCTCCCGCCGCCGTCAGTTTCTCCGTGAGGTCCGTGCCTAGTGGCAGGCCACTTATACAAACGCGGCAAAGACATGGTCCTCCGTCGTTGTGTCCTCCCTCATGAGGTGCCCGATATTGTTCGACAAGCTCATGACGGGCTTGGTGGTGGTCATTTCAGTGGTGACGCCACGGTACGCAAACTTCTTTTGGCAGGATATTTCTGGCCCACGCTCTTCAAAGATGCCCACGCTTATGCTCGCACGTGTGACGTTTGTCAGCGTGTGGGCAAGCCCACGGCCCGTGACTCTCTTCCCTTGACGCCGGTCGCCACGCCACTTCCCTTCAGCAAATGGGGAATGGACTTTGTAGGGCCCATGGATCCACCGGCGCGGCACACCCGTGCCCGCTACATTCTGGTCATCACTGATTATGCTACTAAATGGGCGGAAGCTTGTGCCCTTCCAGACAACACTGCTGCCAGTACAGCAAAGGTTCTCTACACGAACATCATCACGCGTTTTGGTTGTCCCACGGAACTTCTTAGTGATCGTGGCGTCCATTTTGTCAATCATACCATCAAGGAGCTGACGGATTATCTTCACATCCAGCACAGGAAGAGTACACCTTACTATCCTCAAGGAAATGGATTGGCTGAAAGTACCAACAAAACCATCATCACTGTTCTCAAGAAAATTTGTGATGCTTCTCGCACAGATTGGCAAGACAAGTTGCCTACTGTTCTTTGGGCTTATAACACCAGTTTCAAAATTGCTACTGGCCACACTCCTTTCAAATTGGTTTATGGTCAAGAAGCTCTTATGCCCTTTGAATATATTCTTCCGACTCTCCGTTTCCAACTTGCTACAGCACATAATCCACCTACTGCACTCAAGGAACGGGTTTATCAATTGGAACAGTTAGATGAACTTCGGAGAGATGCTTACATTCGTGTTCTTCATGGTCAACAGTTGCAGAAGTCCTTGCATGACAAACGTCTTAAGACAAAAACATTTAAAGAAGGTGATTTGGTTCTTCTTTATGATTCTCGTTACAAAAATTTTCCGGGCAAGTTAAAATTCAGATGGCTTGGTCCTTATCAAATTATTCAAGTTGTTCAACCCAGTGTTTTCAAGCTGGCAGAGTTAGATGGCACTCCATTACCTACTCTGGTTAATGGCTTTCGCCTTAAACAATTTCATACAGACGCTACAGACGGTTCTACACATGAGGCACAACAAAGTTCAGACTCCACAGATAGTGACTAAAAGCGACATATTTATATTTATAGTAGAGGCAAATTACAAAATGTGAGCATTGCCTACTTACTTCCGCTATGAGCAGAGCTCTATGGGCAGTGCCCTATTTACAAAATCCTAAGATTAAAACCCCTCTACTCCGGGTTGGGAGCAGAGGTGATGCAGAGGATATGGTAGTAATTCTGCTCCGGATCCCAGCGCAGATGCACCACCACCTCCATGGGATTGGTCAGAGGGTCGGGATGCTCAGCCATCCCACTGCACCAGCCATCCATAGGGATGCCACGGTTGTGGCATTTCCAGAGGTCCAGATAGTTCATCTTGCAGGTGATCCATTCCTGGCAATTGGTCGACATCGTGCAGTTCTCGTTCAAACCAGCCGCTGCCATACTCATGATCGCCAAAGGGTGTCTCAGCTTCGCTCACTGCTCGTCTTATATAGCCCAACCGACGGGAATCTTGTCGACATGGACCAATCAGCAAAGTCGCCGACGTGGTCGCAATGCAAGGTCGTTTCTACTTTGGGAATCTTTTCTCCCGCCGCATATCTAGCCAAGGTCCTGTCTGACACATTCTTCTTTATGATATCCCACTTCGAGTTGCCATCATTAAATGACATTCCTTCTTTTCACGCCCGTCGCACATTAATATGTGCACCTTCGCCAGCTGTCACATCTGATCGTTCCTTTATGTCTCATCTCCACCGTTCATTGCTTCTCCCTTAACTGCTTGGGGACTTAGCCAAATTTTTGCTTCTCAATCGCCTCCTTTGCATCTATCGCCACCTGGCATCATCAACGGCTGCCGTTTCCTTCTCATCACGCCCCTTCAACACACCTTGTGTGCCCTAAAACCTTTTTGTCTCTCTTCGTTTTCGTCTTCTGCTCTCCGCCCTCCAGTTTCTCCAGACCGATCTTCCTGTTCCTTTCCGACGCTCTATGGCTGCTTCACCCAAATTTCCTCAACTTCAAGCTTCTGCTCCACGGGATCTGGCTCTTTTCGAGTCCGTGACCTTCTCAACACCCACCTTTCGTGAAGCCCTAGTTGGTCCGAGTCATGAAGTGGCGGAACGCCATGGGCTCTATGAATTCTCTCAACAGGACCTCCCTGCACCAAATCCGGAGCAATTGAAGCAGTTTGTCACTCATATCATCAACAGCCCGGAAGGATACGCCACCACGGTTGATGGCACCACCATTTTGCTTACTCAGGCTCTGATTTTTGAGGTATTTCACATTCCTCTTAAAAGACCTTCTTTATCTTGGGCTGCCTTACAGGACCAGGATGTCACTAAGTTTGGCGCAGCTCCTTATCAAGCCAACATGCAGCCTCACAAATATTGCCAAGTCCCACGACACTTTTGTAAAGTTTCTATGGCGAAAATTCCTTGGGTATTCCATCAAGAACACCCATATCAATAAACAGTTCTATAATGTTGTCATCATGGCCATCCACTCTCCTCACCATATTGATTGGCCACAAATGATGTTCTTCAGACTTCTTCATGAAGTCGATCGCATCAGGGCAGCCCCTTCTTCTGGCTTTGAAGCCTCCGTGGGTGCCCATCTTCAAGCCATCATCCGTCATTACCTTCCTCTCCCTGGGTCCCCTTCCGCTTCACGAACATCCACTCATCAATCCTTTCATTTCCTTCCTCACACTCAGCAGGCTGACACTTCACGCCAACCTCTTTCTCCTGGTCATGATCAAAACAATGCCACGCATGTTACTATCTCTTCTTCCTCCACAGAATCCATGCCCTCCACTTCTCACCATGTCTCTCAGACGTCACAGACAAGGCAACAACAGGGCCCTGCACCTCTTCCTCCCAGGCAGGCCCTCTATCAATATCAACAGGATGTTCAAGCCGTTGTCCTCAAGTTACAAGACTCCCAAGAAGTTTTCCTGAATGGAGTTCAAGCGTACATGGAGGCATCGGAAGCTATTCACAGGGATCTTCAAGCTGCCCACACGCAAATTCAAACTCTGGAAGAAAAAGTTCAACAGAAGCACGAGGCTCTTTTACGGACCCGTGAGGATCTCAAGAATGTAAACGATCAGACCAGCCTGTTTGCTGATCAACAGGCTCAGTTGCAATCCACCATTCAGGAGTTGCTGGAACAGGTCAAGGCCAAGGATAACCTCCTGGGCGACAAGGATAAAGACCTTGCCAAACTTAACACCCTATATACAGAGCTCTCTAAAAATTACCATACTCATGTACAAGAGCTCAAGGAGCGCAACGAGCAGATCCACTCTCTCTAAGGTCAACTGACCACGCTGCAAACTCAGGTCACTTCTCTTCAGACACAGCTTACAAAGGCACAGAAACAAAAAATAATTGATGATGCAGAGATTGCCACCTTCGACTCCATACTCCTGGGCAATCCTCTTCCCATGGCACGCTCTCTCATAAAAGGTTTCGTGATCACTCCCGTCTCCTGCTTGACAAGGAAAATCAGATCCGTAACCTCGACCATCAACTCCAGGAAGCTGTTCAATCTGCTGAAGACGCACAACATAAACAAGAGGGTTACATTAATATAGCTCTCCACATTCCTATGGATTTTGCTCCTCCTTCCAGTTACCTGGATTATGTGGTTGCCAGACGCCACCTCTTTCTTCTGAAGTGGTATGCGGCAGACGGCCAGGTCGATGCACAGCTACGCAGTGAGGATTTTCTCAGGATTTGGCCGGACCTCTCTGTCGAAGACAAAGGCTTACTCTGTAGTCTTCGACCTCATCCACTGTGAAGACCCTGATTTGATCATCTTCCGAGTTGTTCAGCCGATGGTGTATATCTGGCTCATACACAGCACAAATTCAGAGGAGAGCCACATCGAAATTTTCCTGGCAACCCTGATGCTCACTGGTTGTTAATGGATAACAACCCGTATTTGATGGATCATGATCGCTCTCACACTCTTGGCCAGGAGTACATGCCTGAGCTTGCTCATCACTTACCCTTGTGGCAAGCAGAAACACTTGAACAAGTGCGGACGTGTTTAGCACATCCTGAGGATCTTCAGTTTGCACAAGTTTATATGCAGCATTTGGCAGGCTACAATCAACTGCGTGCCCTTCTGGACAGTAAGACAACACCCACGGGTTGGGATAATCCTCCAGTCTTTACACCGCTCTCTGCTTCAGATTGGGACCAGTGGTGCCGTGCTCTGGATCAAGACCTTGTTCGAGAATTCAGGGAGTTGGCTCAGCAACCCACGCCCACGGGCCTGACTCCCTCTCCATATGCTTCATTAGGTGTCCTCCATGCCCACGGTTTCTCACCTCTGACTGGCGTCTTCCGTTTTGGACAAAGGTCCTGGAAGGCCACGCTGGGTGGACTCCTCCTCAGATCTCGACGGATCTCCGATAAGATCCGCGATTCGTTCGACGCTCAGATTGGGCAAATGGTGCCACCTTGGACAACACCGAAAATTGGATCTATATTGCCAATGAGCATGGTTGGCAAACGCCCGCTCATGCTGTTCATGGCCTTGATGCCTTCTTGCAGAATGCCGCCACCTCATCAGATCCTTCCGTTCACCGTCAAGCCGGCTTCTATGCTGCTCTCAAGTGCCTCCTGATCAGCTCGCTAAATCGGCAGCGTCCTATCTTTTATTGCAACCCGAATGCCAGCGTCAGTGCCTTTGGCCTCCAGACTTGCCTTCTCATGGAATGTCAGTTTGTTCCTTCTGAGGCACATGCTGCCCTTGAAGACATGGTATGCTCCAGATTTCTCATTGATGCAGATCCTGCACTTGGGCTCAACACTCCTGACACTCTTCAAACATGCAAGGATCTCATAGGCAATTACCACAATGGTGCCCGTCCTCATTCCCGTGAGGATCACTTTCAAACTGCTGGGTTCCCGCCATCAGAAACACTTCCTCCTTTTCTTCACTCTGAGTGTCGTTTGGTGGGGAGTGTTAGTCACATGCGTCTGATGCAGGACTATTCATGCATACGACGGACCAAGTCAAGGCCAAGGACCCAGTTGCTCAGTCGTCCAAGGCCCCACAGAAGACCAAGCAGCAGACCACGCAGTCAAAGGCCGCGCCTGCCATCAAGAGGAGGCGCTCAGACAAGTGATGGACCGTCACCGCCTGCGTCAGCGTCAGCGTGATTTCAGGCATTTCAAAAGGCACAAATCAGGCCTCCTTCCAGGAGTCGGCACTGAAATCAGTCAGAGTGTCTATATTGGGCCAAAGGCCATTGTACTATATATATGAGTAGAGCTAACCTTCTTGGGTTAGATGAGTTTTTGAGTCTTGTCTCATTTCAGTTTTCTCTCGATTGCGAGAGCTTGTGTATTTTCATTGACATCAAGGAGTTGTTCTCATCATTGTGATCTTATTGTTTGTTCTCACTTTTCTCTTTTTCCTTTGTTTCTTTTGCAAATCCCGCGTGACACAGCTACCGGATTCTCCTGTTTGATCCACGGGTCCTCACAGAGGGCTGTCTTGCAGGAGTTCCCGAACCCAGACCCCAAACATGAACAACTAGGGTTGTTTATTAGAAATGTTGCTAAAAACAGAGAAGAAGCTGAAACTATCATTAGGACAGAAATAGAGCAGAAAAAAGTGACCAAAGGAGTTGAAGAGGAAACTGAAATTTTGTATGCTGGTAAAAGGCAGGAAAAAAGGTCAGATAAAATTATTTGTTATTTTTGTCATGAGCCTGGCCATGTCAAAAATAATTGTCCTAAACTCAAAAAGAATGAATTCACTTGCTACACATGTGGTGGCCAAGGTCACCTCGCCTCTAAATGTCCTACACCTAAGGAATTTGGAAGAGGAAGGGGTAGTTCTAGCAGGGGTAGAGGTCGAGGAGGAGGAAAGAAACTTGCCAGCACTTTTATTGCACAAGAGCATGAAGAAACTGGAAAAATCATAGATGAAGATGAGGTAAACTTGTTAAATTCTGTTCTTGAAGATAAAGCTAATACTAACAAGTTATCTCATGCTCTTGTAGTTGATAGTGGAGTTGAAAGATCAGTAGTCCACTCTGCTGAGTTGCTTAAAAATTTAGAACAAGGAGAAGCTAGAAGTGTTCAAGTAGGAAATGGAGCCTTGCAAAGGATTGAAGGAAGAGGGTTGCTGCAATTATGGGATTTGCATGGAAATCTAGTAGACATCAAAAATGTTTTGTGTGTACCTGGCATTATTAAAAATCTGATATATGTTAGTCAGTTAGTTGACTTGGGCTATAAAGTCATCTTTGATGATGATGGTTGTAATATTTGGTTTGATAATAAATTTAAGTTTCATGCCAAATGAGTTGGTAGACTTTTTCAGTTGGATCATAATAATAGTCCATCTTGCAATGTATTAATGATATCTGAATTTGAGCTATGGCACAATCGACTAGCTCATACTCATTCAAACAATCTAAAGCTTTTAGCAAAGAAAGGGTTCATTAAATATGAAAATCAAGAAAAGGGACATGTATGTGAGGGATGCATGCTTGGTAAAATTAACAGGCTGCCTTTTCTCAGAGCAAAGAAGAAAAGTAAGGAGATATTGGAATTAGTCCACACCGACTTATGTGGACCCTTAAATATCAGAGGAAGAACCAGTAAGAGGTATTTTATCACATTCATTGATGATTATACCAGAAAATGCAAATGTTATTTGCTAGCTAACAAAGCTCAAGCTTTAGTAGCCTTCAAGCAATTTGTGGCAGAGTCAGAAAGGCAAACAGGTAAGAAATTAAAGTGCATAAGGTCTGACAGAGGGGGAGAATATCTTTCGGCCAAATTTAAGAGCTTTTGTATTGCAAATGGCATCAGGAGGCAATTAACATGTAGGTATAGTCCCCAACAAAATGGAATAGCAGAAAGAAGAAATAGAACTCTCATGAATGCTGTCAGATCAATGGTTAAGAATAGTGGATTACCAAATTATTTATGGGAAGAAGCATTACTGACAGCCAATACTATACAAAATAAGCTTCCTTCCTCAAGTTTGCAAGGGAATATTCCTGATTTAATGTGGTATGGAGAAGATTCAGAAATTAATTATGAAAAATTTAAGGTTTATGGATGCTTGGCTTATGTTCATAAACTAGACGAGCTCAGAAAAAAGCTTGATGATAAAGCTGAGATTGGTTTTTTAGTAGGCTATGATAGCCACTCAAAAGGCTATAGAATTTTTATTCCAGCAAACAAAAATATTGTGATTAGTAGGGATGTGATATTCTGTGAAGATGTTTTGTATAAAGATAGACATCAAATTCAAAAGGAACTGCCTACTGCCAAAACTCCTCAAGTGACAAATAATCAAATTGATTATGAGGAGGAGGAGGAGAATAAAACAAATGAAGCAGCTGAACATGAAGTACCTCAAACTCAGAGAACTAGAACTGAATTTGCTGAAACAGAAGTTCCTGAAGCAGACAAAGCACCAGAGAAAAAGACTCGAAAGAGAGGACAGAAGCACAAAGGTTGCAAGATGAAATTAAATTTGACAAAGAAGCTTATGGAAGAAATCCTTTAGGTGGAAGTAAAAGGCTGGAACCACTGCAACCAGACCAAGCAGAGGATGAAATTAAACAAATTATGGCAATAATAGAAGATATTGAGATACCAAGAACTGTTGAGCAGGCTTTAGAAAGCATTAATGCAGAAGAATGGAAAAAGGCTATGCATGATGAGTTAAGCTCTTTTGCAGACACTCACACTTATGATATTGTTAAGCAACCTGCTGGACAAAACATAGTTGGCAGTAAATGGATTTTTAAAATTAAAGCTAATGCAGATGGCTCAAAAAAATATAAAGCACGTTTAGTGGCTCAGGGTTTTACTCAAAAACAGGGACAAGATTATGATGAAACTTATTCACCTATAGTCAAGCTCACTAGCCTAAGAGTTCTTTTGAGTCTGGCCAATGCTCTTGATTATGAAATACATCACATGGATGTGAAAACAGCCTTTTTAAATGCTATACTAGAAGAAGACATTTTTATGAAACAGGCTCCTGGTTTTGAGAAAGGGAAAAATTTGGTTTGGAAATTGAATAGGGCAGTATATGGTTTGAAGCAAGCTCCAAGAGAATGATATCTTTGCATAGATACTTTTCTAAGAGAGCAAGGTTTTGAAAAACTTCAAAATGATGGCAACTTATATAGGTACAAAATAGGAGATGAATTTTGTATTATAGCCTTGTATGTAGATGACTGCATTATGGTTGCAAATTCCACTCAAGTTCTAAAAGTTTGCAAAAATATTCTACAGCACAGGTTCAAGATGACAGACTTAGGGCCTTTGCAAAAGTTTCTGGGGATTGAAGTGGTTAGAGACAGGAAAAATAAATTGCTGAAACTAAAACAGAAAGGGCATATAGAAAATATGCTTAAAAGGTTTAATATGCAACAAGCTTGTACTGCCAGAACTCCAATTGTACCAGGTCATCATTTAACTATAAGTGTTGAGGTTGATGCAAATGAACTGGAGTATATGAAACAGGTTCCATATCGTGCTCTAGTAGGGTGTTTGTTGTACTTGAGCAATAGCACTAGGCCTGACATAACATATGCTGTCAATATCCTGAGCAGGAGATGTAGCAATCCTGAAAAGATTCACTGGTTGGCTGCTAAAATAGTATTAAAATACTTGAAAGGAACTCAAGACTATGGAATAACTTTCAATGACAGTAATCTGGAAATGTATGCCTATTCGGATGCAGACTGGGCAGGTGATTAGACTGAAAGAAAATCCACTACAGGTTATGTGATCTTTCTTGGAGGGAGCACAATAAGTTGGAGGACCAAAAAGCAGTCTGCTATAGCCTTATCTTCAGCAGAAGCTGAATATGCTGCCTCATCCCTTTTGTCTAGAGAAATAGTTTGGCTCAGAAGACTACTGGAAGAGTTGGATATTAAACAGGTAAATCCTACAACTATTTTCTCAGATAGCCAAAGTTGCATTGCAATAGTCAAAAATCCAGTTGAACATGAGAGAACTAAACATATAGAATTAAGCATGCATTATATCAGGGATCAAGCTGCAAAAGGAAATATTAGAATGACTTATGTCAGCACTGACAAACAGATAGCAGACATGTTTACAAAAGGTCTTACAAAAAATAAGTTTACAGGTTTCCAAAGGCAGCTCAAAGTACATTATTTATGCAATGAAGGAGGAGTGTTAGAAAATAAAATCATTGCATAATAATGTGAACATCACATGTGCCAGGCAGGTGGAAGCAGAAGCAGATGCATTGTTTGAAAAATGAAGACATGGTTGTTTAATCTAAGGTGTGAAGCTGCATATGAAGTTGGAAATAAAAAAAACCCGGCTCAACCATTGGAAAATAATAAGTCAATGGTCAAAAGGATTATTTCCAACGATATGCCTGTGGGATATTTCGCTAGACCATTTTTCCGGGACTGGCAAGTTTATCAAGTCCGGATTTGCAGCCTTGTCGGTCGATTCTGGGAGCTATAAGTGCAAGCAATTCACAGAGATGAATATGAGGAAGAGATCAAATCCATTCACAAGTGGTTTGAGCCGGTATTACGGTTGATCTGATCAAGCAAAGGAAGGACAAAATTTACTGCAGTATTTCTTGTTTGTGAGACGTCTTCTTCTTTTTTTTTAAAGTTCAAATATTATCCTAAGTTGAACATTTGTATATTTATTGTTAACAAGGGATAATGAAACCTTGAATGTCTAGTTGCAAATAAAATATGTTTGGACATCAAGTAAAGCTTTGTTTAAAGCTAAGTGAAGTTTTGTTGAGATTATTATTGTTGACAAATCTTTTGAGTCAAATCTTGAGAGATATTTTCATAATTTTCCATCTCAATATTTCTTTTTCACTTATAGGACATAAATCCAAAGACAATTTCTGACCTGTGACCATAGGAGATCTTACACTATTGCATTCAACCATTCCAAATTTCTGTAACATCCCTTGAATATTGCTTTCTTGAGCTATAGTAATCCTTTTATGCTCTCGATCCTTGTGTACTTCAATCCCAAGGAATCTTTTAAGAGGTCCTAAACCTGTCATCTTACTCAGCAGATGAACCTGTTACTCAGCAGATTTTTGCACTGATTTAAGCATTGTAAATCATCACTTACCATAATGTTATCATCTATCTATCTATATCTATATCTATATACAAGTCTTTGTACTATGACGGAGTGTATCAAGTCGACTGGTCATTCGTTGTCGAAATTTCTGTCTAAGGAATTTACAATGAAGATCTTGGCAAAGAGTTTTATTTATGTATTAATGATCCTATTGGGTAAAGACGAATAGAAAACCAGGATTTTTTGCCATTCCTTTAATGTAGACGGCATACCCTCCTACATATGAGTGCATTCCTCTTGCTAAATTTGACTTAAACTCGAGTTGTTCACCACGAAATCCAACCAATACTGTAATCTAAAGCCATGCAAAAGTTCCCTAAGGGGGAAAGCTCCCTGATTTTGCCAGATGATAAAAGCTTTTAACAAAATTAGATAATTACTATTAAAAATGTCTAGCACTGGTAGCGAAATAGAAAAGCGTATCAATATTTGAAAGCGTAGTTATTTTTTCCATTTTATAAACTCTCAATAAAGTTTAGGCCCGGGTAAACTTGGTTATTATGATTTCATTATAATACTTTGTTTGATAGTCTAATTTAAAGTTTGCACTAAGCATGGCAAACATGAAGGTGACCCTCCAAAACACACCCAGCGTGAAAGATTCCCCTAGATTTTCGAAGATTAGCCCAAGGTTCGTTTAGATTCTGCAATATTCTATTTAGATTCTCCTAGATTCTCACAGATTCTACGAAGATTCCCCTAGATTCTCCAAGATCCTATCAAGATTCCTCTCGATTCTCAAAGACTTTCATAGATTTTCTACTATGATAGAGTATATTAAGCCGACTAGCCATTTGAGGTCGAAATTCCTATGTGAGTAATTCACAATAAAGAGCAAAAAAATGGAAGTTAAAGATCGTATCCTATTAGGCAGGGGCAAATAAGAAAGTCAACCTGGATTTGAATTAAACACGAGTTGTTCATTATGAGTATCTGTTCTAGGGAACGTAGAAATCAATCGAATGGCTCAGCCTAGCAAAATCGATAGTCGGATTCAAAGTGGAAGTCAAACACAAAGTCGCAGTTCAATAAGCCCATCAAAATCAACTCCAACCGTGAAAGTCAATTGTAAAGTGAAAATCAAACACAATGGTAAAGTCAAATGTGATTTCAAATTCATGCACAGGGTCTATTATAAATCCACGGTATGTATTTTTTGGAATGTACACAAAACTTGATAGTTCGCTTATAATCTGACACACCAAATCGCTATCCTGATATACCTCTTTTGCACTCTAGCCCTTATTGTTCGCCACTTTTTTACTTTAGTCAAACCTACTATTTCATTAATAAATTGACCATACTGAATCAACCTTGCTAGTTATGACTCTCTAGTCAAGTAATTAACTTTTCTTTGGAACATTTTTGTCAACTACTTGTAAATTCATACTTGACTAGTCAATGAAACTTGCAATTTCTAAACATATTTGCATTTGCTATTTTTTAAGGAATTTAGGACATAGGACACTAGGCCTTCTAGTCAAAACTGCTATTCGAGCTTAACCTAGCTGAAATAATTTCTAAGTTATACTAATGCAAATACGACAAGAGAAAGCGGGCGAATTATGGGACTATCGCTTTGATACAATAAAAAAAAAAAAAAATTTGCGAATTGTATACTTATTCAAGTGTCTCTTTTCTTGAGCATCTATGCACTGTGTTTGGACATGTGGCTCTTAAAAGATAATGAAAAAGAGTTCATCTTGCCCACAAGAGCTTCTGACCTCATGTTTGTGAGTGTCAATTTAAAGCTCTCGAAAATTCATCAGCCCAAAGAGGCATTACGTTGATTTCATAAAGAAAAAAAACCTGAGATTGGAGAGATCATGGAGTCAGGAGATGATGAAGGCGGCGATGGCTATAGCAATGCAATTACTGAGGTTGCTATTGTTGAGATCACGGAAAAGGAATGTGGTGATGATATGCATGAACACAAAGACAACAATGATTCAATTTATTTGCTTCCTCCTGTATGGTAATTCCTTCTGCTAACTCTGCATTGTTTCTCACATATTGCCTGCCTGTTTATAAGTTTACATTCCAACTATTGTGCTTTAAGTTTAGCAACAATTTGTACCAAGTACGTGCTACTGATGGATATCAGATTAGGCTTACATTAATTCCTTCAACTGTGGTCTTATTTTGATTATTCTTTTATACTTTTCTCCGGAATTTACAGCATTTTTCCTGGTTTTTCAAATTCCTTTTGCTACTTCTTTCTTTTTATTATTATTTGAAATTCAGGTATTCATTAAGAACATTGCCGTTATAGGGACTTTTATGGTTGTATTGGATAATATGATGCTCCAAGATGAAAAAACATATAATATGCCTCTGCATTCCACGGACTTCGAATAAGCATCCAGATGCTCTTGCAATTAGTTAGGCGAGTTTGAAACGTTACATCTTGAAGGATTTCGTGCTTCTGCTGTTGCCAATAAAAAAAACAATGCCAGTAGTATTAACTGCTACACTTCCTATAAGCTGGTTTTTATCACGTTTTTGTGGAAAGTTCTCTTCATATGTCTAGGCTATACTATATTTACTGCCACTGAGCAATTTGTTTGGAAGGTAGAGTGCAATTGCACATGTATCAGGACGAAAGATGCATTTGAATACTAAAAAACACACCTCAAACATGGAGAAAGGGCACTGGGTATTGATTCTGTTAACTTCTAAATAGAAACGTGGCCTTCCTTAGGAGGTTTTCTGAGATGCAAATAAGAAATTGTTAACTGAAATGCATCTCATTTACTTCTGGGCCATAGAAACCTGGCCTTCCTTAGGAGGTTTTCTGAGATGCAAATAAGAAATTGTTAACTGAAATGCATCTCATTTACAGCCAAGCCCATAGTGAAATTACATGGGTTGCAAGCTTACCTCATAAATTCAATAGTGTAAAGACCACAAGGTCTATTTTGGCAGTACTTGATCCCTAGCTTTCTTGGTGTTTCAAAATTGCTTGAGTAGGAGTTCCAACCGATGAAAACTAAATACTGGAGATTTTTGCTAAGCAAAGGGGCCCAAATAACCTGACCAGCACTTATGTCTTTTGGGATGCCCTGAACTACCTGGACAACGCTGCTGAGCCACAGAAAAATAAGTGATAGCACAATGCAAGGAGTATGCATTTTTAGTGGCATACCTGCTAATATTGGCTCTTTGCGTTAAGTGGCCATCCCTTTCTAGAATAACTCTCACCCCGGTCTTCCATCCAATCTCCACAACCTTTCCATGTCCCAGCTTTACATTCCTTATTAAGGGTACTAGCTTCTTCGCATCCCTGGACCAAAAGCAGGGCAGGGCTGCTTGCGCTAGGTTCTTCTCCAATATATGCAATGTATTCCTCGTCATGACTCCAAGAAATGCCTTCAAACCTACAGAGTTTCCAATTAAATCAACATGCTTGTATGGGAAACAAATAAGAGATGTTCATTTACTGCTCAAAGTACAATTTGCTATAGGAAATTATAGATTCTTTGCTCATCAACAGAGGCTACACCTAGGATCAATCACTAGGATTACCATTTGGCTGAAGCTGAATATGCGCACCACTTCGGTATCACATGTCCAGTGTATAATGAGATAGAAAGTTCATCTGGCAGTCTCTAAAGCACAGAAGCTTGTAAGAGTTCTCAGGAATTCATTTATTTTAATGAGCGGTCCTACTCAGATGCCAGGATCCCCACATCAAGTGTTTAGTCTCTGTTATTAGGCCTGCAAAAAACAATAAACATTGTTTGGAGAAAGATCCATTGCATTCATGTCGTTTTAATCTAAAACAATTGTTCAAATGTAAGTGCATGCAAATATACCTGTCTGCATGGCGAATAATTCAGAGTTATAATTGTTGGGCCATTCATATGGATATAACTGACTATACACAGAGGACTCCACTATAGCGACATATCTCATCACTTTTTACAAGCACCATAAGACACAATGCTCCTGACTTTCTTGGGATCTAGAGGAGCCCTTGATAATATAAGCAAGTAACTGTCACAGCCGAGTTAGGGTACTGGAAGACCATGGAACCTGCATAAGACATGATGAACAATCAGAAAATACTATGATGAACAATCAGAAAATACTATGGGTTACTGTATGCACACGTCTTCATGACGTGCTGTATCTAAAATGGCAAGGGAATGTCACGAGAAGCAGAAGCTTTACCTGCTATATTGTTAACAAAATTGCAGAAGCTTTACCGAGCCACAGGAGATTTCACTTGGCTAACAAAATACCGGTGCTGCCAGGAGTTTGGACCATGGAGACACATATAAAAATACTTTTCTTCACAAAATCCAGTATATTTATGAAATGGGCATGCAAACGTCCTATGTCCAGTAGAAAAACCATCCGACAGTTTAATCTGCTGCATGCCATTGGCCGATCAGATGATCCCCGCGGAGTTAGATATGGATGGAAGAAGCAGGCAAAGAAATGCGGTTTAGGACGAGACTCTGCCCATCTTGCTCATTCTTCTTCAATCAGCCGTGATATGTTTCCCGATTTAGATAAGGCAAAAGAAAAGCTCGGAGAAGGCCGGATCCAACAGTCTTTACCTATTTACGGCTTCAGATAAAAATAACGGGGACGTTCAACATCTGATCACCGCTGTGCTCTGATTACAGAGAATTCCACACGGAGAATGCACAAGGCTTAAAGAAAAAATAGCTCCAGAATATATCTGCCACATCTCCGCAAGCTGCAACATAGCTAGAAGACTCCCAACTGGCTGGCGCCATGGCGCCGGTTTAGCACATCTGCATAGCTCGAAAGCGGAATAGAGATGCGCCGGAATAACAGGGCAAGCTGATCGACCCTGGATTGAGGGATCCCGGAGGTGTGATCCCGGAGGAGGGCATCCCGGGAGGACGTGTGATCCCGGAGGACGGATCCCGCCGTTAACTGCACAGTTAAAGGCTACTGCGCAGTTGGTAGGCCATTTTTTGGCAAGATTGGGGCAGCGCCATCGCTGCTGCGCTCGCCCTCCTTCCTCCTCTGCTGATACCTGATCCTATCCTCCCACTGATTCCGACCACCCTAGCACAGGCGCTACCCGATTTGGAGGAGAATCGAGCAAGAAAAAGCCACACAAAAACTTCCCTAATTTTCCCTATAAGGGTTCAGTTTTTTGTGCCCTTACTGCGCAGTAAGGGGGATCCCGTCCTCGGGATGCCGTCCTCCGGGATCACACCTCCGGGATCCCTCAATCCAGGGTAAGATTATCCTGATCCCGATCGAGCTGATCGCAAGCTTCGAAATCTTCTAGTGTTTTCTGGAATTAGATGTCGCGTGGAACAGATTATGTTTGTCAGTCACAGTTATAAATGCTCTGCCACATCATTCTTTAATAATAAATGATATAATACAAACTTTTAATTGATGAATTTCTTTGCATCTTCCTTAAGCCTAAATCAACGGCCAAGATTTAACTTCCTCCATATCCGACAGTCCAGGCATGTGGTGCATGCCCCCATGCATGCCCATGCATGCCCATGCATGCCCCCATCAGATCTGAGGGTCATAAATGCGCCATCTCAAGATTTGGACGGCCAGGATTTGTGTCTATATACACCAAAAAGCGATGCCCCCAATCCGATATACCTATAAATATATCATTTGATAATAATAAAAGAGTTTTAGGATAGTCTATGCGCGATTTTAGCCGTTGATTTTTTTATTTTATTTTGATTCGTTGGATTTACAGTTTTGTGTCACCAGCATAGCATTTTTTGCACGCCTTCTTGTTAATGGCTTTGAGATCGATAGGGCCATTGTTTCTATCGCCGAGAACATCTATGGCATTCTCATCTATGGTGAATCTCGGTATGCCAAGAACATGCTATTTTTTTTCAAGTTCGTTTTTTCCTGGATGCCAATCTCGCTATTGTTTTTTGCAAGTTTATTTTTTCCTAGATGCCAATTTCGGCAAGAGACGTGCCTGGGTTCATGGGAACAACCGGTTTGCCAAGGAAGCTCTTTGCAAGCTAATAAGGCCAATTTATTCAATCTCGGTGCCTTGAGGATGCTGATCTTTTTGAAGATGGAATGCGGCAGAGGCATGCCCAAGGTCATCTAGCTTTTATGCGGGTATCTTTGAAACTGGAAGTTCCTGCATTGGTCTTGGTATTTTGAAGTTTGCAAATTACTACTGGTCCTGGTTTTTTTTTGTCTCTATTTTCCCATTCGTCTACCTAATCTCATGATTTTGGACTTAAATATACTATCAAGCCTGCCATTGCCCATGGCGTTTCTCACCTTTTGGGTTTTATAGAGGTTTGTTTTGCATCTGAACTAACATCCTTGAGATAATAAGCCCTTCATTGCATGTGGAACACCTTAAGCTGTATACTGCACTTCATGATTTCACTAATGATTGGCTGCTGCATGACTAAAGATTAAATTTATTCTGGAAAAATATTGAAGGGCAAGCTTACGTGATATTTTGAGCATTATGACTGATATGTTTAATGGGGTTGTTCCAGGTTGAAAAGCTTGCTTATCTGGTACTGTGGAAACCAAGTTTTTTTGGAGCCAAACTTGAACTGGTCATTAAAGGTGGTGATGTTGCTTGGGCCCAGATGGATGATGCCAAATGCCAGTATACCTACACCTGAACCGGTATAGTCTTGGCAAATGTTCTTTCTGCTTTCTTTCATTGGTTGGATTCTGCTACCGAACACGTCATCTGAATTATATATGGCAGGTGCTGCAGGTATGGGCAGCGACGGAGTTGCAGTGACAAGCAAACTTGCAAGCTCTCATAAAGTGGATTCAGTTGCGCACTCATAAACTGGATTTAGTTGCTTGCATCAGATTGTGGGTGGATTTAGACGGTTCCCCTACAGTCCAAGCTGGTTTGAGCATGCCTAGAAGGTAAAATTCCGGCAGGCATAGCTTCAAGTCCCAAGTTTTTTCTTCTAAATCTGAGTTTCAATAATCTGAGATGTGCATTCCAGTGCGAGCGGTACTTCTCTACGTGCCTGCTATTTTTTATAACATTAAGTTTTTCTAATTTTCTTTTCCAGAAAGCTGTGATCCAGCATTCAGGTTTTGCTTCAAAAATTGATATGGCCAGTCTATTTTCTCCATCAGGTAATACACATTAATTGTATTCTCTGGACTCCATATTACTGCAAAAGCTTTAAATGTTAAGTTCAGGAGACTGATCCTCCCATGCCAACTGCACATAACTGAATATTCTTTCGTCTAAATCAACGGAATCTTCCATTTGTAAGTTCTCCAATTAGATTATGTTTTTAGAGAACTGGCCATTCATATGGAATTTTTTCAGCATTTCTAGCTTGAAAAAAATGGACATCAAATTAGCAATGCCATGCTGCCCAGTCTAGATGGAAACCTTTGCTATGAAGTTATAACTGTTGGGCTGAACTTTATCATAGGCTGGCTGGTCATTATTCCATTGCTAGCAACATTTTATCGAACATTTTTATCGTAGTAAATTTTATAGTTGAAATTATGACTATTCTTCACAGTTGGTCGCCAAGATGATTTTGTAATTGTGAAAAACCTTGATTTAGAGCATTAGATGTCGGATTGCCTTCAAGGTTTCGGCCAATAGGGGCGTAAATACAAGGGACCCTTACCTGATCGCTCTGTTAATGTGCTGAATGAGGCATGGCTTGATGGAAAACGAAGCTATATTGAAGGATCTGCTTGGAAGGCCGAGTTCAAGAGCCCAGATGCAAAAATTTAGTGATTTCATAGGTGATGCAGTGCATGTTCTATCCATTAATATAGTTGTCTGTATTGCCTATAATAGTTTCAAGCGACTCATGACTCATAAATGATCTAATGGGAAGAGTTGAAAGAAGAAGTTTGAGCTCTTATGAGAACAGTAAAAAAAGAACAAGTATTTCTACATATGTACCTCAACCATTCAATCTTCCTACTCTCTACTTTTCTTTCTGAAATCTTTCATTTCTTTACTCTTTAATTTGCCATCACAAGATGCGTAAGATATGCATGAACCACAGGGTCATATGATGTTATAGTCACATGCATTCGTTCTAACAATTTGCTTAGATTGATTTGGTCATACTAGAGTTAAATTTTTGAATGATATTTCTAATCCCAAAATGTAGTTGTTTCAGTTCTTTCCATGTGCATCGTGGTATTCAAACAGCAGGAGACAAAATAATCCAGATGCGGCGATGGAAGCCACTCACAGCTTGTTGGGTAGTGCATGCAAATTTCATCCTTGCCGCCAATGGTCTAGCTACAGTGTAAGAATCTTAGCTTCACTTAAATGCCTCATCCTGGCTCTTCAGACTGTAGAAATGGATTCAATTAATGCAGCATCTTCGGGTGCTCCAGAATGATTCAACAAAGGGAACAATGCTTGGCAGATCATTGCTGCAACACTTATCAGTTTGCAAGCGTTCCAGTCTGGTGATCTTGTATGGAAATATCGTGCAAAAAAAAAAAAAGAACAGTAAATTCCCTAGAACAGTAAATTCCTTGGTTCGTGTAAAATCCCTAGACATGAGAAACCTATTGCGCAGGTTAATTTAAGTAGCATATGTAGATGAGGAGAGCTGTAGCATCAAGGAATTTTATGCATCAAGAATTTCAAAAGAAAATAATTTCAAATGAAGGTCATCTCATAAGCTAATTATCTGAATCATCATATGCTGGTAGAGCAAGAAGTTTCTGTAAAAACAAGAAGGTTGGGGAAACTGGAAGTGCTGGTAGAACAAGCCAAGCGTCAGATGGACTGAGGGATATTCAAGATCAGGGATTGGCGTCGAAGAAACCAATGTAAGTTTGATAGCTACTCTTCCATTTTTCTTTTCTTTTTTGCATTTAGGGCTCGATGAGTTTGTCTTTTTTTGCAATAAAAGAAACATGCATTTTTTCGAACCAGTTGAAATGATAGCTTTTACGCTTTAATAATGCATGATTGGTTTGATTCAATGCAGTGCAGTCAAAGTCCGTGAGTGCATCTATCCATGTTAATATGGTCATATTGTTCATTCTTCATCATCAGCGAAAGAAAAATGCCAGCCAGCTGTTACATTGATCTCTAGGTTGTTATTTAAAGTGCAACGTATGTCTTCAATGCTCTGTAAATGTGGCTTAAATCTTCACTTGCCCTGCTAGGAACTAGACCATTCTGCCTTAGCCCTATTTAAAGTACAAAAGTTTGATGAAATGCAGTCCTTCCTTCTTACCGTCTATGCCATTTCAAAATATAGTCCACTTGGAACAAGGGAATTTGTGTACTGCACTCAAGCCTGTGCCCCTTTGCCCCTTGCCCAGCCACCCTCCATGGGCATTTTCTTTTCACTCTTCTCCCGAGTTTCTGAAGCCATGGAGACTTTCCATTGATTTAGTCTTAGGTTTATGAGATTATCTGCAATAGATTTGATCATTTCTTCCTTTTGTACAGAGGAGTGCTTACTTAGAAATGTTTTTCCTTTGTCTCAAATATGGAACTGGAAGGAAATGTTGACTGCTGGGCTTACTAATTTGGCGCTTCAAAAGGAAGAATAAACTTAGTTTGAATGAAAAGATACTCAAGCCTTTGTGCAGTCAAGAGTGCTTAAAGGACGTGACAGATTTAAGGGTATTCATAGTTAATAGAGAAAAAGATATAAATCACATGTATGAAAATGAGCACAATTGACTAGGGAGTTTAATGTTGTACAAGTGCTCTATTCTATGAGCAGAGTTAATAGATTATATAGCTGTTTTACTGTTACCTATTGATTTTTATGATTTGCTTGCCTTCTCTCGCTATTCCACTGTTAAGGAACTTAAAGAATGCCAATTGTAAACATTCTAATTTTTCTAGAGATGTAGCTTCATTTGTACACAAACCTTGAAGATCATTTATTCATCAATGCATCAATATTAACAAGTCCGTCATTCTAAAAATGAATCAATCTGGGACCTCCAAAAGCATTTACCATCATCATATTTACACAAGTCTAATGCTCAAAAACATAAATCTCCTATCTACTATCAATAGCACCTTCATCATTGTGGTGGCCATTGTTCTCAAAATCACATGTCTAAATGCATTTTTGAAATTCAAGTCCATTTTGAAAGTTTCCAATGCAAAGTCAATTAATTTGACCTTTAACTATTAGGTTACAAGTGCTATAAAGCATTGTACTTCTCTCCGTGAATTTTATTTTGGCCAATGTTTTAGAACATCCTCTTTAAGGAGTTGTGACTAAAGCCTCGGATGCCATACACCAGGTTAGATGACGGCACATTATGATGACTAACAAAATTGTTGAACAAGGCCATGGGACCTCATAAAAAGTGGGTTGATAAAATGCCACTTCATAGATATTGTTTCATGCCTATTGGAGGGATCTTTTGCAATGATAATATTTTGCAATGTTATATTGTACTTTCCTTCATCTTCTACACCTATCTACAAGAAAAAAAATGCTATGCCAACTTATTGCACAAAGGATGTAGAGTGTCATTGGAGATAGATAAATGGATAACAATCTCGACGCGCCTAAAGTTTAATCACAGACGGCCAATACTTTAACGAAGTTGAGGTATATGTCTTGTCCTACTCGAGGTTTCTGTGCTGTCTACAGGGCGTCTGCATGGTTTTTCTCTTTTGCATGTTGTTGCTTATCTTTCTTTCACATGCATAATAAATTGCAGTTTGTTGCCCAATTTGCCCTTACAAGCACATAACTTTATAGATGGATTATTGAATAGTGCAATTTAGTTATAACCATGGCTACTAACTATGGCCTAAAGTAAAGTTGAAACCCAATCCTCTAATAACTTAAATAAATAGAAAACATAAAGCAAGTTGCCCCTCATTATGGCAAAGTTGCCAAAAACTTATGCTTAGATCATCCATTTATTTTATGCTCATATATAAAGAAAAGGACCATGAGATGAGTTGAATTAAATCTTGAAGTCTTGCTACGTTTCAAATTGTGGGAGGTCAATTTGTTAATATCAACTGAATGTCATCAGCATTTGTGCTTCAATATACATAAGAGTTTAGTACTATAGACTCTCCTAAATGTATGGGAGGTACACTTCATTGACTGTATGGAAGCTGCACTTTCTCTATTGTCTATCTTCCATATCATTGAACATAATATTTTGCTATTTCGGTCTTGGTGAGTTTTCTAATTGCTTTATAACATTTGGCTCATTCCATGCCATGTTGATGGGGGGTCCATTAGTGCAATGGACAAAATAACCAAGGATCATAACTCCTTGACTTTTACAAGGCTCGCCATCGTTATCTGAAGTTATAGATTACCATCATTATCATTATCTCAGTTGTAGATCACCATCATTATCTCAGCTTCTTATAAGCTCTATAAAAGACCCAATGTATTGGGGCTTCTTATAAGCTCTATAAAAGACGCAATGTATTGGGCTTTCAATTTATAAGTTATTAGTTATGCTTTCATGTCTACATGATAGCTTTAGATAATCCAAAACATTGGGCATTTAGTTTATGATGTCTACAATGCCTTATGCTATGTTGAATGCTTTACAAAATATATTGTTGTGTGAGCTAAATCTTTGTTTTTCCAAAAGATGAAAAACCAAGAACCATACCCCAATGTTATCTTTCTATAGGGTTGGCAATGTCCTAGAAAGGACAATTATGGAGTGTTATTTGAAAAATGACACCAAAATGTGTGCAATGAGAGGAACTATTTATATAATTTCAGTATTTGTTTCCTTTTTGCCCAAATTTGGATAGAAAATATAAATATAGCTTCAAAAAAATGTATTCGAAATTAAAATTGTACTCGAATTAAAACAATGTTTTCGCATTCTACGGTTACCATTGACGTGTTTCATCATCCTCCAACATAAGTAAACCCTTGCAACTTCAACTTTTTCAAAAAAATGCACCTCTCCTCTAAATAATAGTATGTATCACAAACAAAATCTACACAAACAACAAAAGACATCAATTCTTTGTTACAAAGCAATGTTAGACGCGCGTTACTTTGCTCTACTTACATGACATCTTTCAGAACCATATTATCAAATACATCATAACTTTTATTTTCTGATTTCTTGACAAACAACTGCTAAATCCCGGAGCACTGGGATCCATCATATTTATTAAGATACAATCTACATGCAACTCAGAATTATCTGAGAAGATAATCTTTGGCCTCATATAATCAACATTTGTACTAAAGTTCCAATATTTTATGCCCTACAAAAAGCCCAGCAACGCTGGGCACTTTTTCTAGTATAATAATAAAAGAGTTTTAGGATAGTCTGTGCGCGATTTTAGCCGTTGATTTTTTTATTTTATTTTGATTCGTTGGATTTACAGTTTTGTGTCACCAGCGTAGCATTTTTTGCACGCCTTCTTGTTAATGGCTTTGAGATCGATAGGGCCATTGTTTCTATCGCCGAGAACATCTATGGCATTCTCATCTATGGTGAATCCCGGTATGCCAAGAACATGCTATTTTTTTTCAAGTTCGTTTTTTCCTGGATGCCAATCTCGCTATTGTTTTTTGCAAGTTTATTTTTTCCTAGATGCCAATTTCGGCAAGAGACGTGCCTGGGTTCATGGGAACAACCGGTTTGCCAAGGAAGCTCTTTGCAAGCTAATAAGGCTAATTTATTTAATCTCGGTGCCTTGAGGATGCTGATCTTTTTGAAGATGGAATGCGGCAGAGGCATGCCCAAGGTCATCTAGCTTTTATGCGGGTATCTTTGAAACTGGAAGTTCCTGCATTGGTCTTGGTATTTTGAAGTTTGCAAATTACTACTGGTCCTGGTTTTTTTTTTGTCTCTATTTTCCCATTCGTCTACCTAATCTCATGATTTTGGTAATTCTGCCATTGCCCATGACATTTCTCACCTTTTGGGTTTTATAGAGGTTTGTTTTGCATCTGAACTAACATCCTCGAGATAATAACCCCTTCATTGCATGTGGAACACCTTAAGCTGTATACTGCACTTCATGATTTCACTAATGATTGGCTGCTGCATGACTAAAGATTAAATTTATTCTGGAAAAATATTGAAGGGCAAGCTTACGTGATATTTTGAGCATTATGACTGATATGTTTAATGGGGTTGTTCCAGGTTGAAAAGCTTGCTTATCTGGTACTGTGGAAACCAAGTTTCTTTGGAGCCAAACTTGAACTGGTCATTAAAGGTGGTGATGTTGCTTGGGCCCAGATGGGTGATGCCAAATGCCGCGATACCTACACGAACCGGTATAGTCTTGGCAAATGTTCTTTCTGCTTTCTTTCATTGGTTGGATTACGCTGCGAACCGTCATCCGAATTATATATGGCGAGTCTACTTGCGGTATGGGCGGCGGACGGAGTTGCAGTGACAAGCAAACTTGCAAGCTCTCATAAAGTGGATTCAGTTGCGCACTCATAAACTGGATTTAGTTGCTTGCATCAGATTGTGGGTGGATTTAGACGGTTCCCCTACAGTCCAAGCTGGTTTGAGCATGCCTAGAAGGTAAAATTCCGGCAGGCATAGCTTCAAGTCCCAAGTTTTTTCTTCTAAATCTGAGTTTCAATAATCTGAGATGTGCATTCGGTCTGGCGGTACTTTCTCACGTGCACGCTATTTTTATAACATTAAGTTTTTCTAATTTTCTTTTCGTAAATTTCGTGATCCCAGGCATTGGGTTTTGCTTCAAAGATTGATATGGCCAGTCTATTTTCTCCATCAGGTAATACACAATTTAACAACTTAAATTGCGTCTTCATAATCCTTTCATTAATTGTATTCTCTGGACTCCATATTACTGCAAAAGCTTTGAATGTTAAGTTCAGGAGACTGATCCTCCCATGCCAACTGCACATAACTGAATATTCTTTCGTCTAAATCAACGGAATCTTCCATTTGTAAGTTCTCCAATTAGATTATGTTTTTAGAGAACTGGCCATTCATATGGAATTTTTTCAGCATTTCTAGCTTGAAAAAAATGGACATCAAATTAGCAATGCCATGCTGCCCAGTCTAGATGGAAACCTTTGCTATGAAGTTATAACTGTTGGGCTGAACTTTATCATAGGCTGGCTGGCCATTATTCCATTGCTAGCAACATTTTATCGAACATTTTTATCGTAGTAAATTTTACAGTTGAAATATTCTTCACAGTTGGTCGCCAAGATGATTTTGTAATTGTGAAAAACCTTGATTTAGAGCATTAGATGGGTAGATGGTATCGGATTGCCTTCAAGGTTTCGGCCAATAGGGGCGTAAATACAAGGGACCCTTACCTGATCGCTCTGTTAATGTGCTGAATGAGGCATGGCTTGATGGAAAACGAAGCTATATTGAAGGATCTACTTGGAAGGCCGAGTTCAAGAGCCCAGATGCAAAAATTTAGTGATTTCATAGGTGATGCAGTGCATGTTCTATCCATTAATATAGTTGTCTGTATTGCCTATAATAAGCGACTCATGACTCATAAATGATCTAATGGGAAGAGTTGAAAGAAGAAGTTTGAGCTCTTATGAGAACAGTAAAAAAAGAACAAGTATTTCTACATATGTACCTCAACCAATCAATCTTCCTACTCTCCTTTTCTTTCTGAAATCTTTCATTTCTTTACTCTTTAATTTGCCATCACAAGATGCGTAAGATATGCATGAACCACAGGGTCATATGATGTTATAGTCACATGCATTCGTTCTAACAATTTGCTTAGATTGATTTGGTCATACTAGAGTTAAATTTTTGAATGATATTTCTAATCCCAAAATGTGGTTGTTTCAGTTCTTTCCACGTGCAGCGTGGTATTCAAACAGCAGGAGACCAAATAATCCAGATGCGGCGATGGAAGCCACTCACAGCTTGTTGGGTAGTGCATGCAAATTTCATCCTTGCCGCCAATGGTCTAGATACAGAATCTTAGCTTCACTTAAATGCCTCATCCTAGCTCTTCAGACTGTAGAAATGGATTCAATTAATGCAGCATCTTCGGGTACTCCAGAATGATTCAACAAAGGGAACAATGCTTGGCAGATCATTGCTGCAACACTTATCAGTTTGCAAGCGTTCCAGTCTGGTGATCTTGTATGGAAATATCGTGCAAAAAAAAAAGAACAGTAAATTCCCTAGAACAGTAAATTCCTTGGTGCGTGTAAAATCCCTAGACACGAGCAACCTATTGCGCAGGTTAATTTAAGTAGCATATGTAGATGAGGACTGCTGTAGCATCAAGGAATTTTATGCATCAAGAATTTCAAAAGAAAATAATTTCAAATGAAGGTCATCTCATAAGCTAATTATCTGAATCATCATAAGTTGCAGATGCAAGCTCTGTTTTGCAGCACGAGTATCTGTAAACTAAGAACTGCTGGTAGAGCAAGAAGTTTCTGTAAAAACAAGAAGGTTGGGGAAACTGGAAGTGCTGGTAGAACAAGCCAAGCGTCAGATGGACTGAGGGATATTCAAGATCAGGGATTGGCGTCGAAGAAACCAATGTAAGTTTGATAGCTACTCTTCCATTTTTCTTTTCTTTTTTGCATTTAGGGCTCGATGAGTTTGTCTTTTCTTGCAATAAAAGAAACATGCATTTTTTCGAACCAGTTGAAACGATATCTTTTACGCTTTAATAATGCATGATTGGTTTGATTCAATGCAGTGCAGTCAAAGTCCGTGAGTGCATCTATCCATGTTAATATGGTCATATTGTTCATTCTTCATCATCAGCGAAAGAAAAATGCCAGTCAGCTGTTACATTGATCTCTAGGTTGTCATTTAAAGTGCAACGTATGTCTTCAATGCTCTGTAAATGTGGCTTAAATCTTCACTTGCCCTGCTAGGAACTAGACCATTCTGCCTTAGCCCTATTTAAAGTACAAAAGTTTGATGAAATGCAGTCCTTCCTTCTTACCGTCTATGCCATTTCAAAATATAGTCCACTTGGAACAAGGGAATTTGTGTACTTCACTCAAGCCTGTGCCCCTTTGCCCCTTGCCCAGCCACCCTCCATGGGCATTTTCTTTTCACTCTTCTCCCGAGTTTCTGAAGCCATGGAGACTTTCCATTGATTTAGTCTTAGGTTTATGAGATTATTTGCAATAGATTTGATCATTTCTTCCTTTTGTACATAGGAGTGCTTACTTAGAAATGTTTTTCCTTTGTCTCAAATATGGAACTGGAAGGAATAGAATAGAATAGAATAGTTTTTTTAACGTCCACAGAGACCAATAGGTCATGGGACCCATACAATGGGCTAGTACAATCATTACTACTAGGATTAAAAAAACCCTTGCCTCGAAAGGTTTTCAAGGGAAAAACCTTTGCAGTAATGATGATACTAGACAAGCAGAGATAATGACTACTGAGGGCTCAATAATTGCAGACGTTTATCTAGAACCTCAAGTATGTATAATGCCAAGTCATGCACAGATGGTGCTCTGAGAAGTTGTGGAAGCGTGGAATGGAATGCTAAGGTCAAAAAATGATTCCGGACTATCTCAAAAGCAGGGCAACTCAGAAGAGTATGGCTTTCATCTTCAACAACCTGTAACTGGCAACAGGCACATAGTCTCGCTTCTCGCGGCAATTGCGGCCGCTCCCATCTATCTGTCTCAATCCGTAGCCTGTGGGACCCCGTGCGAATTGATGCAATAGCTACAAGCTTGTTCCTGGACAATGAAGCAAGCAAATAAGCTTGGGGCCCTGGTGCCAAGGTGGGATTTATGTGTGCATGATAATGACCAGTTTTCACTGGGTAGGAAATGTTGACTGCTGGGCTTACTAATTTGGCGCTTCAAAAGGAAGAATAAACTTAGTTTGAATGAAAAGATACTCAAGCCTTTGTGCAGTCAAGAGTGCTTAAAGGACGTGACAGATTTAAGGGTATTCATAGTTAATAGATAGAAAGATATAAATCATATGTATGAAAATGAGCTAATGAAAATGAAGCTAGCAATTGCAAATAGGCACAATTGACTAGGGAGTTTAATGTTGTACAAGTGCTCTATTCTATGAGCAGAGTTAATAGATTATATAGCTGTTTTACTATTACCTATTGATTTTTATGATTTGCTTGCCTTCTCTCGCTATTCCACTGTTAAGGAACTTAAAGAATGCCAATTGTAAACATTCTAATTTTTCTAGAGATGTAGCTTCATTTGTACACAAACCTTGAAGATCATTTATTCATCAATGCATCAATATTAACAAGTCCGTCATTCTAAAAATGAATCAATCTGGGACTTCCAAAAGCATTTACCATCATCATATTTACACAAGTCTAATGCTCAAAAACATAAATCTCCTATCTACTATCAATAGCACCTTCATCATTGTGGTGGCCATTGTTCTCAAAATCACATGTCTAAATGCATTTTTGAAATTCAAGTCCATCTTTGAAAGTTTCCAATGCAAAGTCAATTAATTTGACCTTTAACTATTAGGTTACAAGTGCTATAAAGCATTGTACTTCTCTCCGTGAATTTTATCTTGGCCAATGTTTTAGAACATCCTCTTTAAGGAGTTGTGACTAAAGCCTGGGATGCCAGACACCAGGTTAGATGACGGCACATTATGATGACTAACAAAATTGTTGAACAAGGCCATGGGACCTCATAAAAAGTGGGTTGATAAAATGCCACTTCATAGATATTGTTTCATGCCTATTGGAGGGATCTTTTGCTATGATAATATTTTGCAATGTTATATTGTACTTTCCTTCATCTTCTACACCTATCTACAAGAAAAAAAATGCTATGCCAACTTATTGCACAAAGGATGTAGAGTGTCATTGGAGATAGATAAATGGATAACAATCTCGACGCGCCTAAAGTTTAATCACATACGGCCAATACTTTAACGAAGTTGAGGTATATGTCTTGTCCTACTCGAGCTTTCTGTGCTGTCTACAGGGCGTCTGCATGGTTTTTCTCTTTTGCATGTTGTTGCTTATCTTTCTTTCACATGCATAATAAATTGCAGTTTGTTGCCCAATTTGCCCTTACAAGCAGATAACTTTATAGATGGATTATTGAATAGTGCAATTTAGTTATAAACATGGTACTAACTATGGCCTAAAGTAAAGTTGAAACCCAATCCTCTAATAACTTAAATAAATAGAAAACATAAAGCAAGTTGCCCCTCATTATGGCAAAGTTGCCAAAAACTTATGCTTAGATCATCCATTTATTTTATGCTCATATATAAAGAAAAGGACCATGAGATGAGTTGAATTAAATCTTGAAGTCTTGCTACGTTTCAAATTGTGGGAGGTCAATTTGTTAATATCAACTGAATGTCATCAGCATTTGTGCTTCAATATACATAAGAGTTTAGTACTATAGACTCTCCTAAATGTATGGGAGGTACACTTCATTGACTGTATGGAAGCTGCACTTTCTCTATTGTCTATCTTCCATATCATTGAACATAATATTTTGCTATTTCGGTCTTGGTGAGTTTTCTAATTGCTTTATAACATTTGGCTCATTCCATGCCATGTTGATGGGGGGTCCATTAGTGCAATGGACAAAATAACCAAGGATCATAACTCCTTGACTTTTACAAGGCTCGCCATCGTTATCTGAAGTTATAGATTACCATCATTATCATTATCTCAGTTGTAGATCACCATCATTATCTCAGCTTCTTATAAGCTCTATAAAAGACCCAATGTATTGGGGCTTCTTATAAGCTCTATAAAAGATGCAATGTATTGGGCTTTCAATTTATAAGTTATTAGTTATGCTTTCATGACTACATGATAGCTTTAGATAATCCAAAACATTGGGCATTTAGTTTATGATGTCTACAATGCCTTATGCTATGTTGAATGCTTTACAAAATATATTGTTGTGTAAGCTAAATCTTTGTTTTTCCAAAAGATGAAAAACCAAGAACCATACCCCAATGTTATCTTTCTATAGGGTTGGCAATGTCCTAGAAAGGACAATTATGGAGTGTTATTTGAAAAATGACACCAAAATGTGTGCAATGAGAGGAACTATTTATATAATTTCAGTATTTGTTTCCTTTTTTGCCCAGCTGGATAGAAAATATAAATATAGCTTCAAAAAAATGTATTCGAAATTAAAATTGTACTCGAATTAAAACAATGTTTTCGCATTCTTCGGTTACCATTGACGTGTTTCATCATCCTCCAACATAAGTAAACCCTTGCAACTTCAACTTTTGCAAAAAAAATGCACCTCTCCTCTAAATAATAGTATGTATCACAAACAAAATCTACACAAACAACAAAAGACATCAATTCTTTGTTACAAAGCAATGTTAGACGCGCGTTACTTTGCTCTACTTACATGACATCTTTCAGAACCATATTATCAAATACATCATAACTTTTATTTTCTGATTTCTTGACAAACAACTGCTAAATCCCGGAGAACTGGGATCCATCATATTTATTAAGATACAATCTACATGCAACTCAGAATTATCTGAGAAGATAATCTTTGGCCTCATATAATCAACATTTGTACTAAAGTTCCAATATTTTATGCCCTACAAAAAGCCCAGCAACGCTGGGCACTTTTTCTAGTCCACATATAAGGCAATGATATAAAAATGGATTTTCTCCCTATAAACATACAAATTACCATCATTTTCCAGTTTGTTGAATCATTGCTCCCTCCAAAACCCATCCTGCATAAGTACCATTGCCTTGGAGATTGTTTAAGAGCATAAATAGCCTTCTTTAGTCTCCACACCATATTTTTTCCTTGCTCAAATCCCTGAGCTTGCTGCATATAAATTTCTTCATGTAGGTCAGCATTCAAAAATGCTGTGTTGACATCCATATGGTGAAGTTCAAGATCCAGTGCATTAGCAAAAGCAAGAAGAATTCTCAAACTTGTTAATTCAACAATAGGGGAAAAAGTCTCATCATAATCAATACCTTTTCTTTGAGAGAAACTTTGTGCAACCAGACGTGCTTTGAATTTTTGTTGCCCGTCATTACCAACCTTCAATTTGTATAGCCATTTGTTTCTTACAACCGTTTCTATTTTTAGGCTTCTCCACCAATTCATATGTTTGTGTTCTTGCAAATGATCTCATCTCTTCTGCCATTGCACTTTTCTACTGGTCTGAATTCTCTGAATTCTGTGCTTCCTCATAATTTCTAGGTATACTAGGCTCCAGAATTGCCATTATATCATTTATCTCAATGTTGAGATTTTGCAACCATTTTGATGTACCAGCAGGGGTTCTCCCATGTTTTTCAAGATCTATGTCATTGAATCCTTCTCTTAATTTCTCGACCTCAGTACTTTTCTTCCTTATGGTCATTTCCTCTGTTTATATTTTCCTCATGTTTATCAACTTCTTCTTCTCTGTTTTCTTCATAGTGGTCTGATTTTGTTATCTCCTCGTCTTGATTGTTGTGATTTTTAACTGCATGTTCATCATCATCTTCTACATTGAATTTACTTGTGCATCCTTTACCTCTTCTTTCTTGTGCTCAATATTGCCAAACAGGTCTTGTCTACCACAAATTTCCTTCCTATTCTTGTAGAGTATGGTTTCATTAAACTTCACATCTCTGCTAATAATGATTCTTCTTTCCTCTAGATTATAAATCCTGTAGCCTTTTGACATTTCATCATATTCTACTAGAAATCCTTTTATTGCTCTATTGTCAAGTTTTTTTCTTACTTCCTTAGGTACATGTCAGAAAGCTATACAGCCAAATGCCTTTAAATATTCATACCTTGTATTTGTCCTGCTCCACAAGTTTTCTGCTATCTGACCATTTAGGTTAGAAGAAGAAGAAGAGATTTTAACGTCACGCCACAAGGCAGCGTCCTATTTTGAATGTAAACAGCTGCTCGTACTGCTTCTTTCCATAAGAAATTAGGTAGATCAGATTGCTTCAACATAGATCTTACAGAGTGAAGAATGTACCTATTTTTCCTCTCAGCCACTCCATTTTGCTGAGGTGCATGGCTGCATGTAATTTGCCTTTTGATCCCTTTTCTCTGCAGTATTTTTTGAATATATCATTAACAAACTCTCCACCACGGTCTGATCTTAAGCATTTTACCATTTTGCCTGTCATTCTTTCTGCTTCTGCTTCAAAAATCCTGTAAGCTTTGTAAACTTGGCTTTTTTTTTTTTTTAAGAACTATGTCATCAATATATTAAAAGAATGGTAATGTTACAAAGCAAGTGAGGAGGAAGGAGAACTGCGCCAAAGAGACAGCGATACCTCGCATTCCACAACAAACTCACAGAAAAACTGCAACTCTACTGATGTACAAACCGACCATCACCATCTACTAAGAAAGAAGCACTTAGTATGCCTAGAATGATCATCAATAAAGGTAATAAAATATCTTTTACCTTGTAGGCTTCTCACATTAATAGATCCACAGAGGTCAGAATGTACCAGTTCTAACAAGTCTCCAGCTTGTTCATGTCTTTTTTGAAAGGGCAATCTTGTGCTTTTTCCCACCATGCATCCATAGCAGACAAAGTCATTGCTTTCTGCAACAGTTATCATCCCTTTTCTAATCATTTCCTTTAGATTTTCTATATTTACATGTCCTAGTCTCTCATGCCAAAGCTTTAATGTTGGAACCTCTACTGAATTTATACTTCCAGACAAAGTTTTGTTATGAAATCCAAATAGATTCCAATACGTTTTGCAAGGAACTTAATTTTTTTGTTCTCAAATACTTTACAACAGTATTTGTTAAATATCAGTTTGAATCCCATATATACCAGTTGACTGACAGAGATTAAGTTCCTTACAATATTTGGAACTGACAGTACATTATGTAGATTAACCACTTTGCCTTCCAAGCCAAATAACTTAAGCATTCCAGATTTTTTTACTTCTTATAGCTCGCCATCACCCATTTGCACAAATGTAGAAGTTCTTTCTTTCCTTGACAGCATCAGTAGATTTAACTACTGATGTCTCAGCTTTACTATCTATCACAAGCATGTCATTGTTTTTTATAGCAATTTTATTTGAAATAGAGCATGTAGCAAATTTATATACCTCAGCTTCAGGGTCTTCTTCCTCATTACCAACATCTTGTGCCAAATTTACACTGCTAGCACCTTCATTTCTTCTCATGTTGTTGTTCTTTTTACCATAACCAGAATCCCTTTTATCCTTCATCTTATTTCCAATGCCCTTAGGACTGGGACATGCAACAGCTAAATGACCAAGTCCCTCATAATTAAAGCATCTATTTTCTTTTCGCTTGGGACAATTGTTTTTCAAGTGACCATATGAGTTACATCCAAAGCATGGTCCTAACTTCTTTTTCCTTGCAAACATGACCTCAGAGTTTTCTTAACATTTTCTGTTGTTCAATTTCTGTTCTTATCATCAGCTTAGCTTTTTCTCTATTTCTAGCTACAATTCTTACCAAGGTGGACAGTTGTTCAAACTCAGAAAATGCCCTTGATAAAGAGAGTACATGAAGATCTTTGGTAATAGGGACTCCAGCAGCCTCAAGATCTGTAAAAATGTTATCATACTTTTGGAGGAAAATAGTTAGCTTATCTTGTGCAATTGTACAGTGTGCCAGCATGCCTATTACTGCTAAGATTTTCCCTCGAAAACCCTTTGGGGCGGGGGTTTTTTAATCCTGTCAGTAATATGCTTGCTGCTCTCTTTTTGTTTGGGTCCCATAGGCCAATTGGTCTCCGTGGACGCTAAAAATTCTATTCTATTCTATTCTATTCTTAAACTTTAGTCTTCTTAAATCTCTGTCAAGTAATTCAATTTGAGATGAATTTTTCACCTCATAATTCTTTATCAAAAAATCCCACATCTCCTTGGGTGCTCTATTTTTTATTTTAAACATGATACTGGAACTTAAGTTACTAGCAATGATGCATCTTGCCTGATGTGCTCTTTTCGTGTTGCTCCCACTTGCAACAACATTTATTGATGCCTCACTAGCACCATCTCTTGAATTTGCTGCGTTGCTCTCACCTTCTTCAATATTTTCTCCAGTGACTAGATCCCACAGATCTTCAGCCAGCAACACATCCTTCATTCTTTCCTTCCATACCTGAAATCCAGCTTCCCCTTGAAATATCTCAACTCCATTGAGCAAAGAGGAACCAAGTCTAGTTGCCATCTAGCTCTGATACCAATGTTAAACAATATGTGAGAAAAACAACTTGCAAAATATTTTTTATGCAACAGTTTGGCAACTAACTCAATTAATATTCATAAAATATATAAGCAGCATAAATACTTTAGAACTTAGTCAATACAAGTAGCAATGCTATTGACCAATATTTCAAGGCATAGATCACTTAAGAATAGCCATTCCCCTGCAAACGAGTTCCCCTCAGATCAGTTGACAATAGGCATACAATTTCATTTATTTACATATTAACCTTACCCTTATATCTAACATTAATGAGCCTTGTTGCAGAATGGCTGAGTTTGTGCTTATACATCTCGTAAGTTGTCCCCTGCTGAACAAAATTATCCAATGCATGATTTGGAGATGTTAGCTATTGTCCATGCCTTGAGTGTATGGAAGCATTATTTATTTGGTCACTATTTCTTTTTGAAGACTGACCACCAAAATTTGAAGTATTTTGCAAAACATCCATATTTGAACTATAGGCAAAGGGGCTGAATGCCACTAAGGGAAGAGTATGATTTTGAAATTGAATATCAACCTGGCAAGGAAAATATAATTGCTAATGTTTGGTCTACGAGGTCATTTTTATCCTCTATTAGTGTGCTTCAAGGATGATGGGATGCTAATATTCTTAGCAAATTGAGGAATGATCCATATTTTGCACTTGTGGTGGAGAACCCTCAAGATATGCATTGTCCAAAGGAGTTTTATATTATAATGGTCGTATGTGCATTCCTAATGACTAGAATTTGAGATTGTTATATGAAGCACATGATAGTTGTTTAGCGGGCCACTCAGGGGTGCATAAAACCTTGAGGAAAATGCGTCAGAAGTTCTTTTGGCAAGGACAGAAGAAGATGGTTAAGGAGTACGTCGCTAGATGTTTATCTTGTCAGAAAGTAAAAGGATCAAGGCTTAGGAAGCCTGGAGAGTTGCAACCTATAGTAATTCCATCTTCTAAGTGGGAGAGTATTTCCATTGACTTCATTGTTGAACTTCCCCGGACACGTTCAGGTTGACTACAGAGACTAACGAAAAAAAGCCCATTTTATGCCTACAGAGACTACTGCTACAGCGATGGATATCTCTAAGTTATTTGTTAAGGAGATCTTTACGTTACATGGGATGCCAGCCACCATTACATCGGATCGGGATACAAAATTTATGAGCCAATTTTGGCAAGGGTTGTTTCAAAATATTGGGACTAAGTTATATATCAGCACATCTTATCATCCTCAAGCAGATGGCCAAGTGGAGCGAGTTAATCAAGTCTTCGAAGATATGCTTAGGATGTATGTGCCTAGTCAAACCAAGGTATGGAATTCTTATTTGTACTCGGCTGAGTTTGCGTACAACAAGACTTATCAAAATTCCATCAAAATGAGTCCTTTCAAGGCAATGTATGGTAAGGGAGTATCGTTGTCCTCTTAATTTGAGAGATCCTCAATGCAATGTTGAAGCAGCTAATGAGATAGATGAGGACATGGATACTCAACTAAGGGGACTTCGTCAAAATTTGGTTGTGGCACAAAATAGACAAAAACAATATGCAGACAAGAGGCGTAGACCACTTGAATTCTAAAAGCGGAATTATGTGTTCTTGAGAATTAATCCCAAGTAGAGCTCAGTGGCATTTAACAATGGAGGTAAATGGGCCTCTAAGTATGCGGGTCCATATGAGATTTTGGAACCCATTGGAAAGATGGCTTATAGATTGGAGTTACCTTGGCACTTCAGAGTACATAATGCCTTCCACATGAGTACTTGAGGAAATATACTTTTGATCCGTCCTATATGTTGGGGGACGACGATTTAGTAAGCAGGGAGAACTTTTTGTACCCCCGACCAGAGCGTATTTTGCGAAGAGACTCCTCGCTTAAGGAGGCGAACAATACGTAGACTTTTTGTTCAATGGGGGGGTTGTCCCAAGGAAGATGCCACATGGGAAGACGCGAATTGGATTCTTCGCGAGTTTCCGGAGACGCGCCCATGAGGACATGGGTTGAATTTTTGGAGGAGAGACTGTAACGGATCTAGGATCTTGCTGTGAGTATATTGTGGAATTTATATTATTAAGGGATGCAGGGAAATACAAAATTAAAATACCATATATGCAGAGTTTATATGTCGTATATGCAGAGATTATACGTACAAATATACTGGTGGTTAATAATAAATATAGTGAATACACAAAATAGGGAAGCAAAATAGATTGTTGAGCAATTAAAAGCACATTTGGGGATACCCCCTTAAAAAGCAACATTTTTAAAGCAATTTTTTCATACCCCCAAAAAAAGCTTTTTCATTTTAAAAGAAGGCAAAAAAAAAAAAATGCTTGTTTTAAGGAGAGAGACATTAACTTTGATAACTTCGGTAAGTATTTATTGTTAAAAGCGAGAAGAAAATATAGATTGTTTTTGCAAGCTTAATAGAAGTACTAAAAAGTCAAACATTGGAAAGACAAAAAGTGTGAAATCACGGAGCAAGAAAAGAGTTGTTTCAATTAAGCATTGTTAGAGACAAAGCTTTTCGGTTTAAAAATCTTCATCAAAATAAATTATAATATTACTTAGCACATAGTTTACAATGAAAGTGGTTAAGAACTGCATGCGTATAAATTTATCAAGAGGTGGCTCTTCCCGGTCCACGGGACTCTCGTACCCTTTGGGATCGGCTCTTGCGAGCTTACAGCAAAGGCGCCTCGCCGATTCCAAACCTATTGGCGCAGGCGGTTTCTGCGGCTCGGGCACCCACGGGCTCCAAGTCAACAAACTCCACCTCCTCATCTCTTCTTCACGTAAGTGGAGGTATTGTATTTACGTGTAAGTGCCCTTAGCATCGGCGGCACCGTTCTTTGCTCCCGGTTCCTCGTTTTCATCGGGGAAAGGATTCGCAAGAGCTTATCACGGTCACGATGAAGCTTACTTTATCACGGGTCTATGTCGGCGGAGGCGACATTGCGCCTAGCAAGCGCAAAGCTGGCGTGGTGCGATCGAGAAAAGGCATCTAGGATCGATCTCGGTAGAAAACCAGCGTATCAAATTATTAATAAGCGGCTGTGGCCCGATAATGGGACACCACGCGCCTTGTCATTTGTGGGTCTCTTAATTACGCAAAAGCATTTGGGGGCTGAAATGCATTGCGGGGAGGAGTCTTTTTCATTAGCGTGTTAAAATGAACCATTTTTTTTTTGGCGTCCGTATTTGTAAAACCTATATGAAAAAATTTCGAAAGCTTGACTCACTAAGCGCGGACCACCACCATGACCCTTGGCGTTTGTTTTAAGCACGCCAAGCAATATAGAAATTAGAAATTAGTAAAAAGAAAACAAGGAAAATAAGTTAGCCCGGTGGTGTGGCGGTATAAACTTATACCACGGTTGCCTTCTTTGTATAAATTTATACCCGGTGGCAAGCCGTATAAATTTATCTGAGACATTGCCTTTCTTTGTATAAATTTATACCACGGTTGTTCCGACCTTTAAAATTTAAACCTTAAGGCGGATGTGGTATAAATTTATACTGGTGGAGTTAAAGTAAAACAAAAAGCGTTAATTGTGAAGCTTACCAAGCGCGGTTTTGAAAGCCGGCGTTAGGCGGACCGCTCCCATAGGTTTAAAGCAGGCATCATCTCGAAGGTCGAGAATGAAAAATGATGACCCTCCGGTTTTCAGATGTCGTGACTTCTTTGAGGCCATCCGGGGAAAGCCCGGACTTGCGTGGTGAAAGCCTCCTCATCAAAAGCGCTATCCTTTATTTTAAATCCATAAGGAATATCGCAATGCATAATGTAAAATGTTGCTTGTCTAAAAAGAGTCCCGACCTTGTACAATCACCCTCAACAACCTGTATTGGGCGTCGACCAAATGTGGTAAATCTCTCATATATACAGTCAAAGCTGGAAGTGGCGACCTCTCTACCCTGTTCAATTGCCTTTAACCTTTGCCTCTCTTCCTTGGCCCTCTGAACGGGTTCAAAAATCCGATTGGGTAGCCCCTTCTTCTTGTTCTGTAAGAGTAATGTGAGACAAAGGCACAAACACATAACATATTTTTTGCAAAACTTACCCAGCCACTGAAGTTAACTGCGTGCTCTCTGATGATACTGTCTGTGGTACAACTTGGGTACAAAAGTTTGCACTCCTCGATCTTCTAGGTTGAGCTGCTTCATTAACTCGGCCTGGCAAGTGACAATGTCTTTCTGACTGCAAAGGGAAAAATATTGTAAGACAAAAAAAGGTAGAAAAAAACATGGCATAGCAAGTGAGGCTTACGTTTTAGCTTCCTTGGCCATCTCGTCTAATGTGAATTCTTTGGCAACTACTTTTTCCAACAGGCGAACAAATATTTCTTTGCTTTTAAGACCACATAGCTGCGTCCGGTACAATGCTCATATTTTTTGTTTTGATTCACCACCTTTCTTTGGTTTCTTTCTGCGTCTTTAGCTTGTTCTTTGAGCTCCCCATCTTGAACATACAAAAATTCTTTCTTGAAGATCCCACACGTAAGCGGTCAAAGCGAAGTTTAGTCTTTGAATGGCGTAAGAGGATGGGCGCGGCGACTCAACGGTATAAATTTATACCGTGTGCGGCGGCGGTATAAATTTATACAGTGCATGTTCGGCGGTATAAATTTATCGATGACCGGCCGCGGTATAAATTTATCTCTGCATGACCGTATGGTATAAATTTTTCTCTGTGACGGGTGCGGTATAAATTTATACGGCTGCGGTATAAATTTATACGTGACCGCGGTACGGTATGAATTTATACCGTCGATGTAGGCTACTACAAGATTCTAACCACGCTAAACATACTACAAAAGATTGAATTGAATCTTTTACTTACTTGACCATCTCGGCGGTGAAAGTAGTTATCGTATTGTTTGGCGACCATAATGGGCTTCTTATCGAGAATCATAGCTCGGGCAACACTCAGTCACCACGGGCTTCTCGAAGCTCTTGAAGCTTATTCTTACGTTTTTTGAAGTCCTCTCCATGCATTTGTTTGAACTCCGCGTACTCTCGATGCATGAATCGGATCTTATCTATTAGGCTCATTTTTAGCAGAAAGTCATTGTCAAGATTGTGACTTACGGCAATGACTTTTGCCTCTTAAATGCGTGATACCCCCGTAAATATGGGCTTCCGCGGCTTTTCCACACCTCGTTACGGGTTTCCTCCTTTGAGAGTTCTTTTCTAGCCTTGTAGGCGTGTGTGCCTCAAGGGCGTAGTAGGTGTAATCTTGAAGTACGCTTTTTGTAATCCGCAATCGATTGCATTGACTTCTATCAACCATAACAACTAGAGGCGACACATGCGCATGAGGATTTCTTCTCATTCTTTGCTTAAGAATGGCCACATGTGCAGCGTACAACTTTCGGACCTGCGACACTCGACCCCATCTTCATTTTTGGTGGCCTCTTGATAGTGCTTAGTGTCAAAGAAATGGTTTGTTTGGCGGTTTGGTTTCATTAACCAGCTTGAGAATAGCACTTGACTTATCTGCGGGCTTCACAGCGATAATACGCTCGGGAGCCTTCGAAGAGCCTGGCGACTCCTCTATAGTCAAGGGCTTTGTTTTTCTAGATTTTTTCTTGGTAGGAGGTGTGTATCTAGTACCGGGGAATGCTTCCTACCCTTTCCCTTTGTGTTGTGGTTCCTCCTGGTTCTTCCTCTTCCCTTCCTCTTCCTCTTCCTCTTCCTCTTCCTCTTCCTCTTCCTCTACCTCTTCCTCTACTACTTCCTCTTGATACTACGGGGGTACCATAGACCCTTGACCAACACTTTTTTTCGTCGCCGACACTATTGACATCAAAATTTCTACTACGTCTGTAATGCGGGGTTATGTTAAAAGGCGGCGGTATAAATTTATCTACGGAAAGCACCTAAGAATAACTTACAAAGCCGTTCTTGTAATTGTCAGAAATGTAATCGTTGCGTCTTTAGGCTTGCACATGCTTATTTTAAACATTCTAGTATTGAACATAGTAGGCGGGGCCCTTGTCATGGTTGCCTTTGCATTAGAACTTCATCATCGTTCTCTGTAGCAACAAGTTTCATAATTTCGCCCGGCCGGGGTAATAATCATCGGACTTGAACTTGCCCTTCCCGATTTATTGCACAAGTAAAGGTGCGTATCGATTGGGTTTGCTCTCTCTTGCGCCCCGTGGGCGTACCAAGTCACGATCCTTTAGTTCATAAGTGCGTGGCTCACGGTGGTGCGACCTTTGATGATGACCCGCCGAGCACAAACTTGATCTTAGGGCTGGAAAGCGGCGCCAAAAAAAACCATTTTTACACAAGAATATTAACCTTTTTGAGTTTTGAAAACACAAAAGCGGTGAAAAAAAGGATGAAAAGGGCATAAAATCCACACTAAATTAACACTTTATTTGTGTCATTTAAGCTGGAAACACAACAATATTACGAAAATATATTAAGGTTGGGACCATTCGTTGAGCCTTTGGACATCAAAAATCTGAAATAATTGCGAAGCGGTATAAATTTATGCGGCTCGAACACGGCGGTATAAATTTATACGCTTCGAATACTGCCGTATAATCGGCGTGCGGGCGGTATAAATTTATATCGTGCTCGGCGATATAAATTCATCTTGTGCTCGGCGGTATAAATTTATAAATTTACTACGGTATAAATTTAAGTGCTTTCGGGGCGGTATAAATTTATATACGCTTCGAAAGCACAAGCGTATAAATTTATATACCGATCGAGAATCATCTCGGTATAAATTTATACCGTGGGGCTTACTCTAACGATTAAAACAAAGAGAAACTAAAAGCGATGCGGAAAAGTAGACTTACGTGGCCATGGCCGTATGAACTAAGCGTATAGAGGTTGGGAGAGCAAATAAGAGGGGTATATAAAGGCGGACCCTTGGCCGACGACTCTAAGCTGCGTATATGGAAAATAGGTTGGCGGCCCGGGCTTAAGTACCCCCTGCTAAGTGCCGTTTTAGGTATAAGCGTTTCTCCATAAAGATTCCAATACAAATTAATACGTGAGTTTTTAGGTATAAATTTATACCGTGTCTTCCTCCTCTGTATAAATTTATACCATCTACGTATAAATTTATACTGGTCTGCTGCTTCTACAAGTTTGCCTTCTCTCGTATAAATTTATACCATCCCTGTAATAAACTTTTACCGATACGCTATTACGTAGGTATAAATTTATACGATTGTGGCCTTCTACCTTTACGGTATGGCTCGAGAAAAAAAAGCTGCCGAGCCTCAACTCACGTTCGCGGGCTTCCTCCTGCAATGACATTCACACCCCCTCAAGCCCGACACACGAAAGTAGCCTCGGAAATTCGCGCCTCGATATTCAAACCCCCCGGCTCGTTGATCTTACTCGGCCACGACCACCTCGGCTTCCACCACCAGTTCAATTTACTCCACCACACCACGCTCACGAGCGTCGTTTGCCCCCACCAATGCGTTTTACTCCACCACGGCCTAGAGAGGTCGGACTACCTCCTCCACTTCATTTTAGTGCATTAAGCCCTTAGTCCACCATAGGCTAAATCCCGGGAGGCAAATCCGCCAACTCCATCAATTTAAGCTAAATGGTACTACAACAAGTGGGGGCGGTCGGCGACATGCAACTCTGTTTTTCTCGACACTTGGGAGCTGGTCAACTCGTCACCAACCTCGATTACTTTTTCCTAGGGGAGGAAAGCACCTCCCCTCGGGACTTGCACACACCAAACCTATCGGCATCTACAAGTACACCTCAAGTTGATCTCTTAGGCGAAGAAACACCTCATGTTGATGTCTCGGGCGAGGACCTACCAAAGCCACAAGACTCTATGTTGAATTCAAAGCCCCCGCAAGTAAGAATCTTAAAGCGTAACTTACACAAGAAAGCATGTACAAGCTGTTAGAAGAAAGAAACTCATGGGCCGAGGCTCACTTGCGGGCAACACATACAAAAGCCTTTGTTGTTCTCAGCGTTGTTTGCTTAAGATTGGACTAAAGGAATTGAGGTTGATTCGTGATAGTTCTGAGTTCAATGACTCTGCTAGACCAAAGGGGCTACTTAGCCTTCAATATTAGGCGGATGATGGTGAGAAGTTTACTTACGGGCTGGTGGCCACCACCGTCGTCAAGCGGCCTTCAAATTGATTCATGCTTTAGGCGTGGCGACTTGACCGCCTAAAGAAAAGGCTTGACAAGAATCCGGGCATTAATGACTCGCCATTCGGGGAGGCATAACCGAATTCATGCCCTTCAATGTGTCTCTGGATGGAAGGTTTCTTTAAGGAGTCTTGTGAGAAACTCCCTAATAGCCCTATGTACCACTTGGTGACAATTTCCACGAAACAAGAAGTCTCGATAATTATAAGGAGATGTGTGTTGAAATGGAGAAGCGGCTTTTATGCGCTACTCTTACTTTCTTGTGCTCGGAAAAAAGAGTTTTCGGCGTGGCCATTCCTAGAAAGCATAGGATGTCTGTTTTTGTGCTACATGCTCACGAATTAAAAGCTTCGGAGACAAAATGCAAGGACACTTCACACTAAAAGTAAGCTTCGGGGCGTGTTCTTGCCTAGTTCTACTTAAAAGTAGGTTTTTCCTAAACATATTTTCATTTTGGATGCATTGAAGGGCCCGAACAAGCACGAGAGAACAACAATCTTTGGAAAGGAGAAAATTGACAAAACATAGGAAGAAAAGCTTTGGAACAACCACTCAACTACATATCGGTTGTTATTGATGGAATGGACGGAAGAAGACCACCCTACCACATTTTGTCAATGTGCCTAAGGATCTTCTTTGAAGAAGATTTCATACATCGCATGTTGTTGGTGCTATGGTATTTAATGGAAAACTATCTTGCAAGGCATTTTTGAATTATCAAACATTCATGCTGATCCAAATCTCACTATCACAATATTGAATAAGCTTCTTTCCAATCTAGAACATATACCACCCGGTTACGTATCTTGACTAGACAACACGACAAGGGAAAATAAGAATCGGCGTTGTTTGCTTAGCGTGCTATGCTAGTAGAGAAACAAATCTTCAAGAAGGTGAAGATTGGTTTCTGCTTGTTGGTCATACACCACGACCAAATTGATCGGATGTTGATGGGTTCTCTAAGCGTCTTGCGAAAAAAAAAAGCTCTCGACCTACCGGCAATGATTGAGGTTATCCAAGATTCCTACAATCCTCGTCCGGACATCGAGTTGTTGGAAGAAACTTATGATTTCAAAGAATGGATTTTTGAAGAGATCAAGCGGGTCCTTTGTGCTATTGAGCCCTTGAGAAATATTACATTTCGACATCGGATCAAAATTTCACTTGTAGATGGCGGGGCCATCTTACAAGAAAGAAATATGCCACATCTTTGCGATTGGCAGCCAGCGGCAGTATTCAATTCATTCGCACCATCCCCAATACTAGTTCCATGCTCTCTGCGCAGATCAAATGCCTCTAAAAGCTTGAAAGAAATCACAAAGAGTAAAAAGGAGGGAAGAGCATTTGACTCAAGCAAATCATTGGATTTTATTGAGACAAGTATTGATCGTGCTCTAACCACTTGGGGGGAGGCGAGATGCTTTATGGTGGCCTCAGTTTTTTCACCGACAGCGTGATATTTTGCAAGCTTCATTACAAGGTCGAAGACCCGGTTACATTCAGCCCGGCCATCTAGGCAAACTCTCCTGTGCAAGTTGATAATCAAGAGGAACATGTAGAGATATTGGCTAGCTTCGGATGAAGATGACAGAGTCATGTACTGCGGCCCCGGGCGCCACGGCACAACAAGTTGCTCGAGTATGCGGGTTCGAGTCTCGAGAGATTGAGAAAGGAATGCTCATAGCTGTCCCGGTGATAATGATGAGTCACGGGAAGCCGTTACGGCTAGCTAAAAGTCTTGGAGGTAACAAGAGAGGATGGAATTCCCACTCAACTAAAAGTGCTTTGGATGAGAACAAATCTTTGCCGGTGCTTTCGATTGGGAGTTATACTTTGGAGATGGTAAAAGCGGGGAGTGGGAAAGAGAGCAAAGTCCAAAGCAAATCTGCTTTGTCATAGATCTATCGAAGTGAAGGTTCTTGCATATGACTTTGTTACATTGCTGCTAATAAGTTACGATATGGTCACTCAAACTTTAATAAAAGGTCGGCATGTGGATTAGACAAACAACCTAGAAAGGTGGGCAAAAAGATGATGATGAGGACTCACTTGTAGGCGGTGAGGAAGAAGATCGTTCGAGTACATCCGGGTTTGAGAGTGAAGCTGAGGATGAAGGCTCAAGTGATCGAGGGGATTAAATGAGTGGGAGGATGAGATGCATCGATCTTTGCTGCAAAATGTAAGTTTGTCCAGATGACTCAAACATGTAAAAAAGCGAGAAAAGAAGCGGTGATGATATTTGTCTGTCAAAATGTTCTATATTTTTGACAATTTTGTTCATAATTTTGTACAATTTTCACAACCATGAATATATCACTTCTTTGTCACTCTATTACCCTTGCTATTTTTTTAATTGCCCCTTTTTTGCTACACTTTATAAAAGTAATTATTTTTTGTTCTAGTTTAGGAGGATGAAAATTGCTATTTGAAATTTTTGCATGAAAGTTATGTTCAATCAACCCCTCAAAAATGGTACCTAAATTACTTAAATTGTCACACCTGTCACAAAAAAAACTTAAAAATGGACTTTTTTAAGGGAATTTTAGGGAATCTTTCAAAGATTCCTTTTGAAGTGCGTTTCCAGCAAATAAGTGCGTTTCATTTTAAACTTTGTTAGAATCAGGGAATTAGAGGCAAGATTTGGCATCAAAGAACTTGATTTTGGTGGCTAAGAACTGACCAAAAACCACGCGATTTGGGGCATAAACAGATCAAAATGGCTTGGAATCTTCTTGGCAAGCAAAATCAGTAGGAATCAAGACGTTTTGATGCTGAATTTGATGGCTTGGAGGCTGGAATTGTGAGCTGCAGGCTGCGTTCCTGTAACCTAAGAAGATAGAGTTAAAACAAAATGTTAATAGTTATTCGAAACATGCTAAAATGTTAATAAATTTTGTTAGAAAGTTAAAGTTATAATTATAAAGATTAAATAATGGTTACGTTGGTTTGTTATTAAGATAGATAGATAGATAGATAGATAGATATTTTTTTCGTCCACGGGAACCCAATCGGATTATGGGACCCAATACAAAAGAAGGGCATAAACCCGAACTAGAGCGAGGGACAAAGCCCCGTCACATAGCTTGCCTACAAAAAAAAAAAAAAGGGGGGCCCGTCTCATGTATAAAAGAAACAAAAAAAAGATCATGAATATAAACATATTAAACGTAGCCCAACCAAGGGTTCAAGGGCCAAGTGTCTCGAATGATTGCAATGCCACCCCTATAAACTGCATATTTTTGCTGTAACCGTGCCTCCCTGACTCTAAAGAGCTCCTCGTGCCATCTAGACAATTGCACTGGGGAAAGATCCTCTTGTACTGAATAGGGAGTACCCCTTAGGTGGCTGCCATGTTGCAGGATGTGCAATCTGTGCTGTGCTACACAAAATTGGACCAGAATATGACGAGGTCGATTAGGCCTATGGGCTCCTACCTGGGTAGCAGTAATTATGCCAGTGCTACGGACCTGCATTATATAGATAAAGATGTTTTATTGGGCTTCTGGTTAAACTTTCTTTGTTGTGTGAAGTGGAACCTATAGAAATTAATGTTGAACTTGCCTTGGAATGTGTGATGATGGAAATGAGTTATTTTTTTGTTTTTTTGTTTTTTTTTTTGTTTTGAAGAACTCGAGCCTTTATTATCTAGAGAAAGTTACAAAGTACAATGGGGACTGAAAACTCAGTGGAGAGAATGTCCACCAGAGCAAAACCACCCCACTCAAATACAACATCTAAACAATATGAAGAGCAGGGGAAAAATTAAGCATGCTATATATTTTTCCATAAAAAATGGTTTGGTTATTTTTCAAAATTTTACGATACTTTATTATATACATTTGGCTAAAGTTATTATTACCATTACATTTAAATTTACTTGGACTTGGCAAAACTTTTGAATTAAGTACTATAAACTTTCACTTAGCTATTTTTTCTAACTGGAAAAAGCAAAAAATGTAAATTCTGTATCTTTAGATATATGTACTACAATTACAAATAATAATCAACAATCAAGAAATATACAATAATATTAAAAAACTTTTAACAAAAGCTCACAACATAGCTTATAGTATCCATGATCTGAACAACATTCAATGCAATGACACCTTCTAGATATGCTGATCAAATTGCGCTTATCTCTAACCCTTGATGGAAGATATTATGCAACCAACTCAGGCATCTAGAGAGATATTGACCATCTCTTACAATTCTTTTTTGAAGATGCATATATATGGTATATGTAATAGAAATAGATAGTTTGAAAAACTACTATCACTGATGATGGTCAGTGGGGATGTGTAAAAGTCTTTAATACAAATTCATTTTTGTTTGGCTATTAATGATCTAATATATAATTATTGTAATATAAAGATAGGCTAATCCCTTTTTCTTTGAGGAAAAGGGGGAAAATAGTTTGGCTAATCCTAAAAAAATAATGGAATATTTGTTTTAGCTATGGCTATTTTTTATTTTTTTTAAAGAAGCCTCCCTTCATAAAATTCGCCGCAAAAATTGTCTAGACCCCTTAAAAAATCGCCATTTGGCTATTAATAGCTACTAATTTTTTCCATGATGAAGAGCAAGCAAAATCTCATACGTAAGTGTGAATCTGAAGATAGTGCTCCCAAATACGGCTCTTCACCTCATTAGCAGTTGATGAGCACCTGAATGCTTTGACAATTCATTGTTGGGAATCAAGAAGGATTTGTGCATCTGAACAAGCAAGACCTTTGAATATGAGAAGATTCCTTCTTTTCCAAATGGACCAAATGATCCATGCAGAAGCCAAATGCAATGCCCTTTATGCCAAATTATCCCAGCTGCTTGGATAGACTGCTAATAACACCTGCTGGCTATTCAAATTGCAACGAAAGTGGCCTTGAAGCCACAACCAAGCATGTCTGACATGTCTACACAAGAAGAAGCAATGCTCAATTGTCTCGTCCCTCTGTGCACATAAGGGACAAAGTGCAAATACCTCTGGACGAAATCTGTGCACCAGAATATTAACTCATAGACAACGATGAATGACTTGCCACCATAAAACAGATAGTTTGGGATGGAGTAGTTTATCCCATACCCATTTCCATACTGCTTTCTGCCGATCCCTAGGAATGACCAAAGGCCACTTGGATGAAGGCGGCAAGACGTCTGCAGCAAGCAAGACCATGTACATGGAATTCACCAACTTATCTGCTTTGACATGCTCATGAACTATCCAAGGCTGGGGGTCATCCACTTGTGCTACTAGAGGAAGAATTGAAGACACTTTTTGCCAAATAGCCCGATCCCACCTTAAAAGGAGGAACTTAGCTCTAAACTCTTCCCATGTCAGCAACTGCCTTTGATTATTATACGAATCAGATATCTTATACACACCTGCTAATCTCCATCGACGCTGCATCAATGGGTGAACTAAAGATACCAGAGGACCACCATCCAATGGAATCCACCAACAACTTGCAGTAGTGCTAGGCTGCGCAAGATAGTGAAAATGAAACAGAGATTGTACAGTCTCCCACACAACTAGCAATCCTCTAAGAAATGGGAACGCATTAGGGCATGCAGTCAGTGGATAAAACAGACCCCAGGGAAAAAGTGGCCTAAGAGATGGAGACCCAAAAGAAATGCACATTTGCAAAGACTGATAAACAAGACGGCAACCGGGGGACTCATCCACATTATTCAAAATTTGCCAAATAAACTTAGCAATCATCACCATGCTCTGCAAAAGAAAATTAATCATCCCAAGGCCGCCATAATGCTTTGGCAACATGCACTTTTTCCAACTGACTTTGACAGCAGTGCCCTCCTCTGTTCCCCCCAGATGAAGTTCCTGACAACCCTGACGATAAGTTGTACTTTTGACTGTGGATCTAACATGAACGAGGCCATATACACATGGATGCTACTTAAAACTGACTTAGCCACAATGATTCGTCCTGCCATGGAAAGCTTAGCTGTGGACCACCAAAAAAGTGCTTTTTCAAGCCCTTAATCACGGCCTCCCAAGCGTCTCCTGATGAGATATGAACACATGCAGGGATACCAAGAAGTTTGGTTGCTTTGCCATGGGGAAGGATCTTCCATAGATAGGCAGTTACACCTGGTGGAATTGGAGAGTCCAATGCCCATAGTGCTGTGCACTTCTGCCACCCCACAAAAATACCAGATGCTAGGGAAAAATAATCCAACAACGAAATGGCATTCTGCAAATTTTGCTCATCTGCCCTCAGAAAAAGGAAAGTGTCATCCGCATATTGATTACAGATCTCCTGCGGTCCATTGTTCATAGGAAGTCCATGCAAGATTCCCTCCTAAGCGGCACGAGAGAAGACCTGGACAAGGACCTCTGCCACAACTGTAAATAATAATGGAGCTAATGGGCAGCCCTGACGGATGCCATGACCCACTTGAAAGAATGCTGAGGGTTCCCATTGGAAGACAACAGAAGAGCAAGCAGAATAATGAAGCCTCATGACATCAGCTGTGAATTGTGCACAAAACCAAATCGTAAGAGACATTTCTCTAAGAAGGCCCAGTCAACACTGTCATACGCTTTTGCAAAGTCCAGCTTCAAATATACAATTTCATGGCCCTGAAATTGAGCCCAGTAAATACCTTCATAGGCAGCAGTTACATTGTTTAATATGCATCGTCATGGTAGAAATCCTGACTGTGTAGAGGATATAGAATCAGTAAGAATATCCCGAAGCTTTTGTGCATAAGCTTTGGCAAACATCTTGTACACAGAAGATAGCAAGGCGATTGGGCGCCAGTCCGAAATTGATGAAGGTTCCTTACACTTGGGAATAAGAGAAATGCAGCCCCAGTTAAGAATTTTGTCTAGACGCCTTTGCCTCTTGAAATCCTGAAACGCGTCATACACATCATCGCCAACCCAATCCCATAACTTCTGAAAGAACTCCATAGAAATACCATCAATTCCATGACAACTTCCTTTCTTCAAAAGGAAGGTAGCATCTGCTAAATCATTCAGCATAATCTCTGCGTCTAGAGTAGCTCTTTGCTCCTCAGATATAATAGGATGTATCTTTGCAAGTAATGCCTCTTGAAAATCTTATTGGAAGGGAAGGCTACGAGAAGCAAAAAAGGAAGAAAAGTGGCCATGCAAAAAGGACTTAAGTTGCTCAGGATCAAAGATGAATGATGGAAATGAGTTATCTATGGTATAATTCTTTGATATAGACCTTTGGGGCCGGAGTCTAGGTGGATGGTCTAGACTTGTGGTTATTGCACAGTTCAAATGTAAATGGTATTATTTGAACATCGGGCATTGGTACCGTATGGTACAATGTCATGCGCAATTAGTGGTCCTCCAATGCTGGACGCAGCGTGGATGGATCTGTACACACGTGGTTATCCCGCCTCTATGTCACTGGCCTGATCAACCGAGTTGACCATGCTCAGACCCAGGAGAATATTGGTTGTGATCTTACTATTATTATGTTATTTTGAATGTTGGAATTGAGTTGCAATGATTATATTACATAGTAGATATTGATGGATAAATTATGCATTGTTGACATGTTTGTTTGGACTATTAACTTGTGTTTCAGGGGCGGGACTACGGTAAGGTTTAGTTATTGTTACTAGATTAATGCATTATCTTGTTGATGCTTAGGCATGTCCTAGAACCTCGATCCCCACTTAGTCCGTGTGACTAACCCTGTTGTTGATGGTGTAAGCAGAAGTGCGAGATACTCTTGACAATAGCCAAGCTTCGGGAAGACGAGAGTAGAAATAGGATGTCAAATAAATAAACTTGATTATTATTACAAGAAATTTATTGCGGCGGCCAAGGCCGCCACGAACATTTCTTTAGTTCCAAACCTGCACAGTTGGACTTGCTATTTAAATAAAATATTTAGTAATATTTCACTACTAATATTAAATTTAAGTAGTGGTCCAAAGTCATGTATATTTAACTTCTCAGCCCGCGTCTGGCACTGGAGGACCTCTTATCATGGGAGTTCACAAGAGTTTATTGACGTATCATCCCGCCAGAAGAACTACGCCCGGTGTCACAGAGCACAAATACAGAGAACACAGAACACGATTCATGCCGGAGCAACCCAAGCCACTGAACCTGGAAGTCCAACCCCGGAGGATCCAAGTACATAACAAATACCAAGATATCAAGACACTATGATACAATGACTGAGACAATGACATGTGATGTTCATTAGAGTATTTACTAAACATGTGCCTAGACCATACCCTTGCCACTTGTCGAGGTTGCCCATACAACCTTACCATGTCGAAGGAGCAAATTTGTTGATGAAGGTCATGCTCACAATCTAAACATGTCGAAGAAGTATCAAGCCTGGATGTCATGTTGATGTAGATCTTTAAACCTCATTGAACAATAGAAATACTAACATTTTCTCTTATGTAATGCTTACCATCCTAAGCCCATTTCCCCCCCCATAAGGAATACAACTCCACAGTCTTTTTGTTAAATCCATAAACATAAACTTATCATACTTCCGACATGTACTTCCCTTGTCAATTCATCCAATACCATGTTGAAGAAGGTAAACAAGTGATGAAGACCTAACAATCCAAATAAGTCGATGTAGAATGCTAGAACCACTACTCTAATGTCGATGCAGGCGAACTTCACAAGATTATTTATAAAGGGTCACTTAGCTATGATTTTTATAATTTAATATAAAAAAGCCACTTCCTTAGATATGAATTTATTGGCTCCACTAATGTGATTCTCAAAAACCCGGCACTTTCAATAAAAAAACCATAGGGTCTTATAACCACAACTGCTTATACCACCTGTCAAATGATCCTATGCCCAGGCTCTATATTAGACTGTTGTGAAGTAAGGCATATACAAGTTGACTTGTCGAAATCCAAAGTCACATACAAACCGACCAACTTTCACATACAAGAATGACATCCTGGAAATAATAGACAGTTACAAATATTTGAGATTGGAAATTTCAGCCAAATACAGTTGGAAAGACTGTGTCAAGAAGCAGATTAAGGGAGGCAAGGCAGCCATATATAGCATGCTATCTAGATGTCATAATGCTTCTCTTACAGATTGGGGTCTCAAAAAGATTTTGTTTAGGACATTAATATAGACCGTAATCCTTTATAGCTCACCTGTTTGGGGTCCTGCCATCTCATTGCATCAGTGGTCCCAAATGGAAGGGTTGCTGAAAATTTTTCTCTCTGAAGAATTTGGAATCAGATCTCAAATTCCATATGCAATATTGTTGGCTGAAGCTGGCATGCTTCCTCTGGAAGTAGAGGCTTTGTATCAGACTCTGAATTTTGTGACCAAAATCCATAAACAACCAGATGGACACCTATCAAAAATTGCTTTATCTCAATCAATGACAGCAGGATGACAGCAGGATGGTACTGAGATGTGAATCTATGGGCGAAGAGATGGGGGATATTCCTGAGTCAATTACCGGATTCAGATCTTGGTGCTCGAGATCAAGTGCAGATGAAAGTTGTCGAGAAGCTATGGGCGGAGCCACGTTCACGTATGATCACATACAACTCAGAAATTAATCCACTATTGATCTACTGTGAGCAAGATTACCTGAAAGCTCGAATCCCCCGTCTAAAGCAGTGCATGAAGCAGTGCATAGCAAGGTACAGAAGGAATTCTCACCGATTGCATGTGTAAACAGGCAGGTGGTCGAAGACACCAGGGGAAGAGAGATTTTGCAAAGCTTGTGACATGAACATGGTAGAAGACGAAGCTCATGCTTTCTTGTGTTGTCCAGCTTATGCAGAGATTCAGATAATTTCCGTATAACAGAGGCGGATTTTCCCTCTCTATTAGAAAGGAAACCCATGACACTTGGTCTATATTTTAAAACTACAAAAGCACATCGTTCTCTATTACTGAAATTGTCACTCCATGACCTTCAAGGTCCAAAGTGGGCGTGATGATTATTATTATTATTATTGTTGTTGTTGTTGTTGTTGTTGTTGTTGTTGTTGTTGTTGTTGTTGTTGTTGTTGTTGTTGTTGTTGTTGTTGTTGTTGTTGTATTTGTTGTTGTTGTTGTTGTTGTTTGTTGTTGTTGTTGTTGTTGTTGTTGTTGTTGTTGTTGTTGTTGTTGTTGTTGTTGTTGTTGTTGTTGTTGTTGTTGTTGTTGTTGTTGTTGTTGTTGTTGTTGTTAGTATATTATTAATAAAACTGTATACTGTATTTGGACTGGTGGCCGACTTGTTGATCACAGACCTAAGCAAGGATAGGAGAGGAAATCTCTACTGTCCTTTTTCTTAAATCTCGGCACTTGCTCTTGGTCTACTAGCAAACGAAACAATCTGTGCTGCTAGTTACCGGCCTGCATCGGATTCTGTTCACGAGGTGCTTCCCCAAGTGCGTTATTCCTTTGCTGAGTTATTTCGTTGCTGGAGCTAAGGCAATTAAGGTTAGTGGCTAAGGGGCAATTTGTATGCCACCAAAGAAGAAAGGGCCAGGTTCGCCCACCAAGGGCGACCTGATTGAATATGAAGGGGACTCCGCTCACATCATTGCCCTGATCCAGGAACTCAAGGAAGAAGTACATGGATTGAGAGGTGAAGTAAAATCACTGAAGAAATCTTTGGAAGATGCACCCAGCCAAAATCCAACACAAAATGTGGATCTGGCTACACCAATGATTGATTCAATGAAAGCGGAATTAGCTTCCTCCCTCCAAAAGCCTATGATAGATTATACGGAGCAAATTAAAAATCTAGAAGCCAAGCTAGCATCTTTGATTGCAGAGAATACCAAGGAGCAAATGCAGATTTACCAGGAACAGATTAGGGCTGAGCAAGCAAACCAGGAAGAAAGGGCACGAAACTTGGAAATTTTAGGCCTTTTAGAAACTGAAAACGAGGACATGGCAGAGACACTTAAGAGATTTTTCGGTGACGTTATGCATATCCATGAACCATGTTACATATCAAGCAGAAGACTGGGTAAGCCAGGTTTCCACACCAGGCCGATATTGGTGAAGTTTCATATCAGGGATGCTCGTGGTAGAATTTTGCATAACAAAAGTGCATTAAAGAGCGAGAGAGGGGTATGGCTGGATCAAGATTTAACTCCAGCCCAACTAGATGTCAGGAGAAAGGAATGGTCCAAAATTAAAGAAGCCAAAAATAATGGTTTCACTGCCTACCTGGACCAAAGTGGAAAGGTGGTGATCACCAATAGAAAAAGAAACCAGGGAAATCGGGCCTTGAGAGTGTGCTTTTGGAATGCACACGGTTTGAATCAGCCAAAGGTAGAAGCTACAAAAGATTTATGGCAACATCAGGATTTATTGCTATTCACAGAGACTTGGGAACATCAATTTTGCTTGCTGCCAGACGTTCAAGGTTTTAAGATGCTCAGACATACATGGAATGAACGGAAAATAGGTGTAGGAAGGGGCTTTGGTGGATTGGCAATTTACTGCAGAAAGCAACTACTGGATAGCATTCACTTATTAGCGCAAGATGTGAATAAACAGTACATCTGGATAAAGGTACAATCAAATAAAAAAATGCTTTTCATAGCAATTTACTATTTTGCTCCTAGCAATGCCAAAATATATGCATGCAATGAATTTGACAGTGAAGATCCATTTTGCAACCTGAGCATGGATATAATCAAATATCAAGCCCAGGGGGATGTTTTTGTCATGGGAGACTTCAATGCAAGAACATGGAATAAGCGAGCAAAATCATTCGAAAACGTTCTTGATGTACACCTTAACGAGGATGATGTGCCTCTTCGATCATCCCAAGACACGGTGGCAAATAACACAAGAAACAGGCTACTAGAATGTTGTACAGCATGTAACTGGTTACAAATCTCCTGTGAACCACTATTCATGGGAAGACCATGCAAGATGCCTTCCTGCACTGCAAGAGAGAATATCTGAGAAAGAATCTCTGCCACAATTGTAAAAAGCAGCGGTGCCAAAGGACAGCCCTGGCGAATGCCATGTCCCACCCTGAAAAAATGCCGATGGTTTCCCTTGAAAAATAACTGAAGAATGAGCAGAATAATGAAGTTTCATAATGTCTGTTGCGAATTGGGTACCAAAATCAAGATGTAGGAAGCACTGCTCCAGGAAATTCTAGTCAACACTGTCATATGATTTTGCAAAGTCCAACTTCAAGTATACAATGGGATAACCATGCATTCTAGCCCAATAGAGACCCTCATATGTTGCTGCCACATTATTCAAGATACACTGGCGAGGCAAGAAACCTGACTGTGTGGACGAGACGGACTCAGTAAGCATGCCACAAAGCTTCTGAGCAAAAGCTTTAGCAAAGATCTTGTACACCGAGGACAACAAGGTAATGGGGCGCCAGTCTGAAATGGAAGAGGGAACCTTACATTTTGGAAAAAAGGAGATACAACCAGAGTTAAGGATTTTATCCAGGTGCCTCTGTCTTTTAAAATCCCAGAAAGCATCATACGCATCTGCACTGAGCCAATCCCAGTACTCCTGGAAAAATTCCACCGGAATGCCATCAAGACCCGGACACTTGCCCCTCTTGAGAGAAAATGTGGCCCCAGCTAAATCATTCTGGCTGATCTCAGCCTCTAAAACAGCCCTTTGCTCATTGGTGACTATAGGATGAACCTTAGCAAGCAAAGCCTCTTGAAAATCTGACTGAAAGGGAAGACGCCGATGAGCGAAGAAAGCAGAAAAGTGATTGTGCAGAAAGCCTCTAAGCTCAATTGGATTTGAAACAACAAGCCCATCCTAAATATGCAGAGACTGAAGAGATGCAGCTAGCCTTCTTGATTTGGCAACTCTGAAGAAAAAACCTGTGCATCGGTCTCCCTCCTTGAACCATTGCAACCCAGCCTAATGTGAGCAAAGTGCATCTGTTCAGACTCTATCTGCCTAATGCTACGGAAAATTTGCTTCTCCATATGACCATCTGACGGGGCAACAGACCTGCATGCCTCAAGTTGTTGATAAAGAGCCAATAGAAGGCCCCGGTTAGCAGAAGCCCGCTCACGATCCCAACCTTTAGCAGAAGACTTCACAGCAGCGAGAGCATCAACAATACCTGCCATGCCCCTGCGCCGAGAGAAAGCAGTGAACATGCTACTGTATGAGAGCAAGAGAAATCACAACAACCCCAACATTTGGTCCACAGTTGAAAACAACAGTAAAAATAGAACACGGGTTGTTTTTTTTAAGATTACTAAAAAGACTACACGTAGTTATATGAAGGTGTGGTTTTTCAAGAATATGTTGTAGGTTGAATGTGTGGTTTCTTAAGGTTTTTTTTTTTTTTTTTTTTTTTTTTTTTTTTAAGATGTGTTATTTTCTAATGGTTTTTTGACGGGATGTTTTTTCTTAAGGTGTGGTTTTTCAAGGTAGTGTTTTTTGAGGTGTGGTCTCTTATGGTTTCCTAAGCATCCAGGTATCATTGACCAAGTTATCCAAATGCCATTGCTGCCACAAAATGGCAGTATCGAAGAGCTATATGCATGTTTGACACACTTTGCTAACATTTGACTTCATACATGTGTGTATGAGCTTGTAGAGCATGAAACTTGAAGACATCCATCACTTGGCAACTTATAGAGGACACATCGATATGAAGAATCGAAGATCATTGGTTTGGTATCATATAGGCATTTCTCGAAGGACATTTGATCACCTAAGCATCTTGAACACTTGAAGTCAAAGGTTGAAGACCCCAAAGTCAAGGTCTGGAAGACCCCTCAAAATTCAATGGTACTTTACATGATTCAAGATTTTGGCATAATGTTACTTCTTAACGCACTTAAAGCTTTACTACAATCATGCCACCCGAAAAAATCATCTCTTATACCTCATTTTCTCTCCTTTCATACATCAACACCAAATTTAGCGAGACCATTTTTCCTAGCCAAACATACACCATTCATCCAATGAAAAGTTGCTAAAGTTCCATCCAATTTGGCTAAGGTCCAAAACCATCTTCTCTCTCTAAAAAACAAAGATAGAGAGAGAAAGTGCACCTTTGACATGACATTTATAGAAAAGAAAAAAAGTTGGTCTAATATTCTCAAAATCAAGCACTATCGTGCATACATGTCAAAGTTTGCATTATATCACTTCCACATCATCAACATCATGAAAAATTGCCAAAGTTCCATCCAATTTGGCCATTTCTAAGGTCCAAAACCATCTTCTCTCTCTAAAAAACAAAGGTAGAGAGAGAAAGCACACCTTTGACATGAAATTTCTAGAAAAAGCAAATTGTTGGCCTAAAAGCTTCAAAATCAAGCATCATTGTGCATACATGTCAAAGTTTCCATTATATCACCTCCAAAGCACACCTTTGACATGAAATTTCTAGAAAAAGCAAATTGTTGGCCTAAAAGCTTCAAAATCAAGCATCATTGTGCATACATGTCAAAGTTTCCATTATATCACCTCCAGATCATCACATCATCCACATCACCTTCAGATCACCTGCATATTCCCTCCACATCATCACCATGTCATATCCATGTCAAAAACGTTTTTTACTAAGATAAAAGTTGTTTGCCAAATTTCTTGCCACATGACCACCCTCACATTGCCATGTCACCCTTTGCTCGCCAAGTCATCATCTTTGTTGCCAAATCACCCATCCTTAGCCATTCTTGCCCTAAAAACAAAAAATCCTTATTTTCCAACTTTTCTTTTTCCAAAATGTAATGCACTTTAAAAATTTTGAATTTGACCGTGTAAATTCTCAAAATTGGCTTCTTGGGATGCGTGCCAAAATACAAATTGAGAAAACTAGCCTATCTACTTCTAGCTTTCCCTACACCTAGTTTCCTCTTATCCCTCTCTGCCACAATTCATTTTAGAACAAAAAATATCATAAAATGAAAAATCTTCAAGTTTCAAGTCATTGTTGCAAAGTGACAGTCTGTCAACCAAAAGTTTATTTTTGAGGTCACTTTTGCATATTTTTTTGTTGAAAGGACCTAATGCACTGTGCCTGGAGGTGTGTCAGAGATAGCTCTAGATGTCAGGATTGGAAAAATAGCTCATTTTGCAAATATTTGAATTCTGCCAGGAACATTGACTTTATTTTGACTTGGTAAAATTGTCAAATTTGAAAAGGTTCTACATACTTTTTGGGGATAGACTTTTGGTATAGTTTCTTCCCATATTATAGCACCTGCTTGAATTGAAATGGCATCAAAATCCCAGAGTGTTTGTTTATGGCATAAGTTTTGCTGAGACTGCCATTTCTTGGTTTGGTAAATAATTTGAAACTTGAGTTATTCGTTTCTTGTACAAGTTGGTTGCCTTAAGCGACTTAGAACACCTTCAACAGCCCTATACATGTCCTTGACATGCCATAGGTTGTACCACATACATGACATGTTCATATAGCCTTTCATGGCGCCAACATGCCAAGGTGGCTCAACCATGCCATGTGGGCTCTAACATGCCAAGATGGCTCAAACATGCCACCTAGGCTCCAACGTGACAGGGTGGCTTTAACATTCCAATTCAAACATTAATGGCCTCAAATGCCATTTCTAATGAAAAATATTGCAATGGTTTAATTGATTTCATGTGTTATTTTTTATGGTTCAAATGTTGTGCCCCTAGAATCTACCACCATACTTCCTAGTTGGCTCAAACATGTCACATGGGCTCTAACATGCCGCGTGGGCTCAAACATGCCATGCATGCTCTAACATGCCAAGGTGGCTCAAACATGTTACGTGGGTTTCAACATGCCACCTAGGCTCCAACATGCCAAGGTGGCTCAAACTGCAACCTAGCCTCCAACATGCTCTCTCCCTCCCTCCCTCCCGCCCTCTCTGATTGGGTCTGATAGAAGAGCTGGCACCTTCCCCATGTCGAACAAGGCCAGGACGCGGGGCTACCTCACCAGAGGGGGGAGGTCATATGCTAATGCCCCCCTTCCGAAGCTCGGTTTCCCTATCCAACTGTTGAATCCTCTATTCCAGGACCCTGCTTCGAGCAGGTTCAAAAAAATCCAAGATCGGTTCAGGAAAACTTATCAAACCGCGAAACATCCCGCGGGCGACCGCGTAGAAACCCAAGTGTTTTATCATCTGGGCAAAATAAAGGCTCCGGAATAATGATTCGACTTCGCCATATCGTCTAAAATGGCAAAATGCTTTTGGAACCAAGTTGCATGGTCAGTTTTGGCAACGAAAGAAACACGAACACTCTACGTGGCAGTATTCCTCAGTCACCTCCTAGGTCAATTAACTACAAATGTGTTGGATACGAGTTGGCGCTTTTTATAAGAAGGGGTGGTCTTCTACCTACGAAACTTGGTCCCTCGGGTAATGTTGATGTTTTAAGTTCATTGGAAGAGCCAGTTCACAGTTTCAGAGTGCGGCAGTTGCCCGTCCATTGCTAGTGCCATAACGAAAGGGCATTGGGGACAAACTACTTCCGAAAGGTTTTAAGAGTCCATCTTCTGGCGTCAATACTGTCCCTCTACGTGATGACACTGTGCAAGATCCTGGTCGAATCTGACTAGGATATGGCCTCCGAAATGTAAACCCTCTGTATTGCTAGGTTATTGAAGGGTTTACTTTATGGAGGTCGAGTTTTGGTCATTTGCACTTGGGATATGGTCGAGAAGTTGCAGTTGAAGAGGCGAAGCAATAGGAACAACCGGAATGGGGTTTGGATCTATACTCATCTCACTGTAGCAATTAGAAATCAAGATCCACTTTTTCAGGAGCCAGACGTTCTTTGGGATTATTCTGGACGATCGACAGATCCGAACCCCATTTTTTCAGTAGCTATGGCTCTGCATGAAGGTTTAGAGATGGTGCACTGAGTTGTCATGAAAACGTCCACGTTTTGGCCTCCAAAACGTAAACCCTCTGTGTTGTTGAGTTAATGAAGGATTTACGTTATGGAGGTCGAGTTTTGTTCATTTGCACTTGGAACATGGTCATGAAGTTGCAGTTGAGGACACGAAGCAATAGAAACCGACAGAATGGGATTTGGATTTATTCTTCTCTCCCTGTGGCAATTAGAAGTCAAGAGCCACTTTTGCTGTAGCAAGGCATTGTTTGGGATTATTCTGGATGACCGATAGATCCGAACCCCATTTTTTTAGTGGGCATGGCTCTGCGTGCATGTTTAGAGATGGTGCACCAAGTTATCCATGAAAACGACCATGTTTCGGCCTCCGAAACGTAAACCTTGTGCATTGCTAAGTTATTACGTTATGGAGGTCGAATTTTGGTTGTTTGCACTTGGGACATGGTTAAGAAGTTGCACTTGAAGATACGAAGCAATAGGAGTTGACGAAATGGGGTTTGAATCTATTCTCATATCTCTGTGGCAATTAGAAGTCAAGAGCTAATTGTATATATATGATCTGTAATAAGTTATCATGAGAAGTGTTTGTGGTATTATGGAGACACTTCTCGTGATCCAAACTACAATTTTATATTCTGCACATGATCTTAGGCCCTATTCCGACATGCCGATTGAAATCATGCAAAAAAACCCTTATAAAGCTCGAGATCCAAAAAATTCCTTGCTAGTTTTCAGTGAGAGTTCGCTGATAGAATTTTTGATTCACGTTGAACTCGTTTCTCCATCAGCTCAGTTCCAAATCAGGCCAAGTGTTTTTCTACAACTTTTCTCTGTTAGTAATTTCAAAAATCATTCAAAAATGTTTAGTAAAACTTTTGTAATAGCAAGATATTGTTTGGGATCATTCTACTTAGAATTGATCTTAACTAGACATTAGTCTGGGTCTTAGATTGAATTGATAATAGACGCATTAGGACTTTTAGAATGAAGATAAATGATTGCATAGGTGAGCTGACAATGTTCTCTATCGCAAAAGAGGTTAGGACTTTGCGCTGCAACCTCACACGAAAGGAGAGTTTATATTCCCGAAGACAGACCACAAAGAAGTTCTCAAGGCAGCCTTTCTCAGCTACGCACCTCTACAAGGTCGTATGCTAATGCCCCCCTCCACCCCCGGGCCTCACATGATGACGTGGTGCCAAATCCTAGTCGAATACGACGTTGCCTTAGGTTTTTGCAGGCTGTGGTCAAAATTTGAATTGTTGGTGCAGAGTCACAATGCAGAGTGGAAAACTGGCACACAAGATGACATGGCAATGATATGGCACTAGAAATGATGATTTGGCATAAAAAAGGAGTAAGCAAACTTTTTTTCTCTTTTTTGAGAAAGTGACTATATGCAAAAATTATGGGAGATGACATGGCATAAGCATGGTGAGGTGGCAAAGATGAGTGGTGAGGTGACAAAATATGAAGGGATGGAACAATGAAGAATGTGCATAGACAATTTGGCAACTTATTAAAAAAACATATTTCTCCATGGTGACGCTACGGGCCGTACACGTGGCAAGAGAGAAAACGCGAAGGAGAGAGAAGCGAGTAGAATGGTGCAGAGTGGAATAGTGGCACACAAGGTACATGTCAATGATATGACACTAGAAATGATGAGGTGGCATCAAAAAGAGCAAGCAATTTTCTTTTTTTAAGGAGAGTGTCTATATGCAAAAATGATGAGAGATGACACTTGACATGGCATGAGTATGGTGAGGTGGCAAAGATGACTGGTGCGGTGGTAAAATATGAAGGGGTGGAAATAACGTGCATAGGCAATTTGACAACTTTTAAAGAAAGCATATTTCTCCATGGTGACATGGCATTTCTTTGGATGATGTGGCATGTCACATGACGGTTAAGCATTTTATGCACTTTAAATAGACAACGACAAGAGCAATTTTTTGAAAAAAGGTTTTTTTTTTTTTTTTTTTTAGCGAGATAAATAGGTGTTTTTTATTGCCCCTAGATTTCCTTGCCAATTCGTTTGTGAGACTTTAAAGGTTGTCCGATTTCTTGTAAAGTTGCTTAGTCATCATGTATAATGGCATGGAAACTAGGAAGCAGATTCCAGGGGTCCCGCAATTGGCAGGAGCCGAGAGTGTGTTTGGAATCGGCGACTCAGTTAGGATTACCTGCTGCTTACCTCTTGAGTGGAATCGAAGCGCCACTTCCATTCCGCAGCCGGAACAAGCTCCCCAATTGCCATGTTGTCCATATCATCTATGTGTTGCCATGTTGTCCAATCGTTGCCACATCACCCCATGAAAGACCAAGGTTGTACTTCATTCTTGGTTAGCCTTGCTTGCTTGGCATGATATGTCACCTACCTGGAGTGCCATGCCATCATATTCCATGTCAACTTTTTTAAATTTTGATTTTTTCCACTTATCCTATAGAAATTGCAACATAACAGTTTGCCAAATCATCATGTCACTTTTGCCATGTCATCGCCATAATTTGGCAACTCATTGGCACACGCCACATTTTTACAACTATTTCTCATAGTAGTTGCATTTGCCTTGAATCCTTTTGGAAAAGTCCACAAATGCCTTTGGGATTTGGCAGTATCTTGATTTGTTTCCTTTGAGTACTATAAGTCAAGTACTATAAGGTGCATCCCATTTAGGAAAGAGCTGGATTTTCCTTGCCGTTCCATATTAGCAAGTTAGAGGCGCATGAACGATGCCCGTTCCCATTGCAACCCAATTTTCCATTTCATAAAGATTTGCCTTCAAGCTAACAAGATTTGTCTTGATGGCAAGAAGACAAAGGCATCATTGTAGAAGACAAACCCATTTTGAAATTGGGCAATTTGGAAGTCTCTGCTACCTTTCAAAGAAAGGGAAGATGCCCTCAACTCGTCAGAACACCTTCGGTGCATTGAAGATAACCGGAATGATAATTTTCTGGTTGGGTTTGCCATGTGGCAATGTCAGGCCGGGATAGTGGCCCAATGGGAATGCACCCTAAGCACTTAAAGTTTAGGTATAAGCATGTTCACGACTCAAAGCATGTAGAATTGAAGTGCATTTAAAATTTTAACTAATGCCACTAACCATACATATCACGAGTGACAAAGTTATAAATAACAAAATGAAAATTTGAGAAGCACATTGAGGCTGTGGTTCTAAAATTAGGGAGGTCTGGCCTCGAAAAATCAACCCATTTCTGGAAATTCTCGACAAGTCAAAATATTTCGAACAATTTTGCCAGCTTTAAAAGAAAAAAAATTCGGCAAATACACCATAAAATGTCCTCTCAACAGTTTTTTCTGGTCATCTTAAATGCCAGGAGGCATTTTCTCTAGTTACTTTGATTGCTATTTTCAAACCATGATATAGATTCCCACAATAAGCAATATAGGCCCACAGGAACTTCAGTTCAAATTAAGTTTGCACAATTCGTTTCGTATTGCAGGAGGGAATCCTCGCAATGGTTGGGACTATAGTTATTATATGGTATTGTATTCAAAACCGTATATTTGAGGCAGTTTGAGCAGCTTGCTTGTTTTAGAGTGTTTTGGATGGTTTTTATTGTAATGGTATAAAAAAGAAAAAAACAAAGCTGGTTAATTTAGAAACACTAGAAACCCAGAGACGATGGCGTTAGTCTATTTGTCCTCAGTTTTGGGCGATTGTGCAGATTGCTGGCGTGCAGACGATTTGCGGTGGTTTATGAGTTTCCAGCAGAGTTTCTCTTGTTTTAATGAAATCGGTGTTTTGGGACTTTGGTGAGGCCGCTGTGGCTTGGAGGTTCAATTTCTTCGGCCCTATTTTTTGAAGGCGTGGCCCTGTTATCTAGGTCGCCTGCAGGCCTGACATCTGCAGGGCTATTATGCAGGCCTCTGCTTCATCTTCAAAGATCCAGGGCGACTGCTGCACTGCACCTGCAGAAGAAGCTCTGATGCATTTTTAATTCTAAATCCGTATACCTATTGGCATAGCCGACCTAAGACAAAGTAATCATCTCGCTTGGGATGGATATGCCGAAATTGCTTGCGAAGAGACAAATTTATTGCGTAAGAGGACCGAGTTCCAACGTCCAGGTGATTTGTTTTGATCTTGCAGGGCATGGTGCACAAGAGATGCTAGAACAAGGCAAGAAGAGGAAGTGGAGCTTCGTGGATTCCAACCTGTTTGCTTCCGCTGGAGCTTTGTTCCTTCTTGATCATGCAACAGATCCTTGTTGGTCGATAGGGCTTCACGCTCTGTTAAAGCCTGGGCAGGGCTCCCACCGTATTTTGAGGGTGCGCGGCCGTGGAATAATTTAAGGGCTAAACTTAGCTATTTGGCGATTCTTTAGCACATTTTCAAAAAAAATTGGCTAAAGTAAATGGAAAAAATTGGGAAAAAAATAATAATTCTAGCTTAACTTTTTTCGGGACTACACCAACCCTGGAGCTCTTTAGCCAAACGCTAGAAAGTAAGAGCGTGAAATTTTGTAGTGTTTAGCTAAACTATAGAAACTTTTAGAATGAATTTCGGGCTAGTTTAGCTAACCTCATTCTAGTTTATATGAAATATATGACTAGTAGTTTAGTTTCTAGCATTATGAATTAATTTAAATCCTAGACTTTACTAGTTAGCATTATTTTCGAATGTTTTCACAAAGAAAATGACTAAAATAAGTGGAATATATTGAAAAAAAGTATAGTAATTTGGTTTAATATTTTCTGTTGGCCACACCATAGAAATTTTTGGGATGATGTTTGGGTTAGTTTAGCTAAACGCTAGAAAGTATGAGAGGAGAAATATATAGAGTTTAGCTAAACCACAGAAAGTTTTGGGATTAATATCGAGCAAGTTTAGCTAAAGTCATTCTGGCTAATAAGAAATATGCAATTAGTAATTTATTCCCTGCCAGTTGCGCTTCTGGCATGGAGGTATTGGTCATCGCCATCGCATGCTTCTGTGATGTGTTTGATTTCAATGGTGCAATACTGCAAATGGTTTGTTTTGAACCATTGGGTTTTGTTAATTTCGTTTGCACCATTGGAATTTTCGTTGGGGTGAAGCAAAAAAAAATCCGAGGCCCTTGATCTAGCATAATCTAAAGAATATTTTGCCCCATAAAAGAAAACATAACAAGAACTTTAGTTCAAATTATCCCGCCCTCGCACCCAACCGGCGGGATAAATTTGAAATGCATGCTTTATTTTCTTTATTCTTATCTACCCTGAAATTCTGAATCGAAACCCTATTCTTCCAATCCTGCCTCAAAGGGGATCCAACTCCGACCGCCAGCAGCCTTGCTCCAACTCCGTCCCAATGGCGGATTCAGCTCCAGCTCCTCCCTGGCGGATCCAACTCTGGCCCTCTTCTCCTTTGCGGCTCCCCTGGTTTACATCTGATTAGCAAGAATGCAGCGTTTCTAAGTTTTGTGCCAGTATTATATTTTGTTCTAGCATTCAGTGGACAGCAGATCCGGTGACAGAGGGCCTCCATGGCATTATCCCTTCCCTCCTTGCATTCCTCCTCTTGGCTCCCCTTGGCCATGCTACTGTGTTTTTTAAAGAAAAATTTCTAGGTATGTCTTGTCTTTTTTTGTCTGTGTATCAGAGTTTGTGAGTTCTTCATTCGATTCATTTGCATTTTCTTGGTTGGATCTGACCTTCTCTACTGCATGCTTCGTTGATCTTTTTCGGTCTACAAAATTGTTTTGTGCCCGGATGTTTGACATGCTAAATCTTGTGTTGTTTAATATTCATACCATGTAGAAGGCTTAGCTCTGGGATTTCCTTTTATTCATCCTGTAAATCTTAAGCTGCTTCCGGGCTTTATTATCTGTAGTTTTGCTTTTATTTGTTTTGCATGTGTTGGATTTTGCCTAAAGTGTTTTTTAATGTTTTAATCATATTGGAAGAAAAGCGAGGCTCAACTTGCTGAATGGAACCATACATCTAGCAAGTAGCATGGCGATGCTGAAGCTGTTAACAGTTCCATGCAATGAACATTTAATTCTAGAGTCAAGGCGCAAGGGGTATTACACTGATATGCAGCTATTTATTTAAGTGTTTTGTGATCTCTAGGAATACAAACATAACTAGATGTTTGGTTTTTTTTCTGATATCTGCAAGGTTCCCAGAATTCAGCAACGAGGGCAAGACACTTGTTGTTCCGTTTTTTGTCAAGCATGAGCAAGATCTAGACTGTGGAGGTGTATATGTGAAACTCATGGGTGGTGGTGTTGATCAGAGCCAATTTAGTGGGGTGCAACCAAATTGCATTTCCTTTGCTGTTTTCAATTTTGTTCATGTCTTGAGTTGTGGGAAACTTGCTTATGCACTATCATATTTGGGCCAGATATTTGTGGTGTAGATTGTTCCTTATTACAATCTGAAACATTACAAATTTTTTACATTTGCAGAATATATTGCAGAATACATTTGGAATTGTAAAGCTTGGAATTTTTATATGAAAATAAGATCATACTTCGGAAATGAACATGTGATTGTATACTTTGAAATTCAATTTAGAAATGAGTTGTATACTTCGAAATTTAAACTGGAAATGCATGCTTATATATACTCATTTCATTTGACAATGCAAAAATTCCTTCGTTTATTATTGCAATGGAATTTGGAGCTATTCTTTTGTTGTTTTCATTTAATCCAACACGTTGTTTTTGGTAAACCTACAATAGACAAAATAATGTGTCTAGATATAAACAACAAAAATAACATGTGGATAATTAAAGGAAAACTATGCAAAAAAAATACTACATGTAAAGACCATACATTGATTTTAGGAAAGTCAATACGTGGTTGCGTTACAAACAACAAAAAAAACATGTGGACAATTAAAGATAAGATAAGAATTTTTAAGAATTAAAGGAAAACTATGCTAAAAAATCTTACATCTAAAGACCATGTGATGTTTTAGGTGAAGACCACATTTAAAAACTATGTGATGTTTTTATTTTTGAGTGAAAACTATACATAAAATTACGCATTGTTTTTATCTAGAAACACAGTGAAAATACATCTAAAAACTACAACATTGTTTTCGTTTGAAAACCACGCATGAAAACTACGCGTTATTTGTGTGTGAAAAACCACACTAGAAAACTACCCATTGTTTCTAGCATTTTCGGAACAATACTATGGGTAGTCTTTATGTGTTGTTTTTTGCCAAAAAAGACACAAAAAAACTACACGTTGAGCAGATTTTGGGGTTATGGTGAATACTGTGGATTATGGTCAGAAATCGCAGTATTCAACAGGTTATCACGATGAAAAGCAGGCAACAGGGTTGCTACCAAAGCATTATAGTAGCCTCTATCATGTCTTGCATATGCTCTACCACCAGCCAACCAGCCATTACACCAAGTAAAACTTGAAGGACCATCGACTTCTATGAAGCTACAATCTTGCATTAAGCGGTGCCATTGCTCCCATTCAAAGCCCTGCACTATCTCTGCACCTCTGCCACATCTGTCTTGCTCAAGCTCAACCATGTTAAAATCACCCACCATGATCCACACAACAAGAGAGCCTAACCTCAGTAATTTGGATCGCAAAAAAGCCCACAATGCGCCTCTCTGACGTGATCGATTATGCGCATACACATTAACCAATCCCCATTCTTGCCCCTTATCAAACCACTTGATTATGATCCACCGGCCAAATCTGTCAACCTGAGTAAATGACATTGCAATAGTCCTCCTTCATGCTGTAAGGACACCACACTTTGCCGAGTCTGAGGCTGCCACAAGAACATTGTATTGCCTATTGATTACCACAACAACTTTGTTGGCATCCTCTTTCTTGCATTTATGCTCTTGCAAACATATGAAGTCTGAGTCCCACTTAGCCAGGGCCATGGACAACCTGCTCCTTTTAGTAGGGGAGGAGGCAACCTCCTGCACATTCCAGAAGATTAACTTTATCGATCAGGTGGATGTGGAGGATGCTCTAAGTCCATATCAGCATGTATAGGAGACTCAGTATCTACTTGATCAGCCCATGGCTGCGATGCTATTGGACGCGTAGTATAACTAGAAAGTAAACAGAGTACATCCTATTCACAAATCAGGGGATAAGAGAATTGCAAGCAACTACAGAACAATTTTGATAGGAAGCATATTCTCAAAAATCCTAGGCTCGGTTTTGGAGAGTAAATTGGGTTCCTGGGTGGAATTGCATGCTAAACGCATAGATTTAAGCGTGAGTTTAGAAGGCATGGCTTGCTGCCACGTGGGCCTCCCTATCAGACATAATGGATTATATATGTGTAGATTATTATTTTGGCCTGAAGCTATAATTGTTAAGTTCATGAATTGTTGTGTGAGGATATTGTTGGTTATGAGGAAATCAAGTTTTAGGACCTTGGAATATAGACATAAAGATTAAATTCTTTAACTAAGTATGCATAGCCTATCGAGTTGACTCTCTTGGCAACTCGGGATCTTGTCAAAACTTTACTAGATCTAGTTTGGTGTAAAAGCTTTCCTCAAATATAATGTTGGTGAAGAATTTAATCTTTCAATAAATAATTGGGAATGATCCAATATAATCCATCAATTATCACATAATTTTTAGGGAAATAATATCCAAAATGAATATAAGTTCAACACCAAACTCAAGCTTTCTCTTTTAGAAACTTTCAAACTCATCCACGATCTGGAGCAGTACCGCTGCTACTGGCCCGAGCACCATCTTGCTCAATCACTACATGCACTCAAAGGGCTCGTGACTAAGTGGGGATCCCAAAGCTGCCTCTGCATGCATAGAACATCTTGAAAGTCTTGGATAACAAACATAAACATCTCAAAAACACAAGAACCTCTGGTGCAATGCTAGCAGCTAAACAATGACAACAAAGGAAACATCATGAACATCAAGAGCAAAGAACATAATTAAAGGGCCAAACCATCATAAACAAAGCTCCGGGACAATGGGATATGATTATTTCGAGCCTTTTTATTCTACCTTTAGTTGCATCTATCGTATTCTGCCTACTTTTTGGAAAGAATTGAATGGTCAAATAGAAAATAGTAGATTAGATTGATGTACCAAATTAGTCTTGACCAATCGTGAACCATGCCAACAAATGTATGATTCGACATTAAGGTTTTACTTGACCTAACTTTTGATCTAACTCTTTTAAGTATTTTGAATCTTGTCAACTACAAGCTCATTCACATATGAATATACTTCATGGTTGTGTCAAAAGTTGCACAATCCCATTGCAGGCAGTTCAATACGTCTTTAAAGGAAATCAGACTCGTGACAATGTGAGGTTATTTTTGCATACAAATCATACATGCAGCATCCAATTCCTAGATAGTGCTCATCAAAAGTAACCAGATTGAAGCCATACACAAATATTTAGACACGTAAACCTTGTTGTAATAAGCAAGGGTAGACTTCGTCAATCAAGCTCCGCTACAAATAAATGATAAAAGTCATTTTAAATTGGTGAGCTAGTTATTTTATTATTTAGTTTAGACAACTTTATTTTTCATGCTGGCAAGTAGCATTAGATTCTTTTGTGTATATGAGCTTTGAAATCAAGAAGGCCCATCATTGAGTAGCAACATAATAGAACGAGATATTGGCCATCATCACCACTTAATTGTTTTTTTTTTTTTTTGAGGGATAAAAAAGATTTTATTTACTTAGAGAGAATGATACAAAGCCACATGGCAGAGGTGCACCCATCCACGAATATGAGATGGGGGTAGCTACGTAGCTCCGACTTGTACTATTCTCTTTCCCGACCTAGACCAGATTAAAATAGGTGCCCCATATTTCTTCCTTTACGTCTTCTTCACTTTTAAAAACTAGCCTAAATTTTTTAAGTCTTTCAAGTACCAGGTGAAGTAGCTGAGTTGATGATATGAATACCTCCTGATTCTCAGCGAAGACTCGGGCATTCCTCCTTTTCCATATTGACGGATCGTCCGCCCCACGGCTATGTGAAAAGAAATCTTCTTCTTGGGACACCATTACGAGGGAGAATTCCTAGCAAAGCAATTCTTTTGGTTCCTAAGGGGTATTGAACCTATCCGGACTCGGGCCCATACTTCATGCAAGCATCCTACATTCCACCAGACAATGTTCTATGGATTCTTCTTCCTCTTCACACATAGAACAAAGTGGGCTCACGTTATTGTCCCATTTGGAGACTAAATGATTGACCCTTGGGACCCTGTGGATCACTTGCCAAAGAAAGGCGTTGATTCGTGGAGGGAGGAATTTCAGCCAAGCGTTTCTCGGATGTTTTTAAGGATGTCCTCAGTGATCACTAGCTCCCACTTGGGAGATCTTGGAAGAAATCCCTTAGTCTTCAAACTCTTGTAGCATGACTTCACAAACTTGTTTGGTCAGATCGAAGGATGTGTACGACCCATGGACTTTGATCTCCTCTATTTATTGTGTTTGGGAGAACGGAAGCCACACATTCCCAAATTATCTTGTCTCGCCTCCTTTAAACCAAAATGGGCTTGAAATGCTTCCCAACCGGCGGGTGCTCTCCCATATACCACTGAGCACAAGAATGTATACCACAGTTTTTCCATCCCTTCACAATCCTCGCGTCAGCCACTATACCTAATGGGCCTTGTTTATTGTGCAATTCCACTGGTACCCACCATGGAGGGGAGGTCCCTGCTTTAAATTTGCTAATATCAAGCGTGAATAGTTTCTTTATGGCATTCCAAGCCGAAATAAGACCCTTCAGGAAGGGAGAGGCTTCTTTACATGGCTTGAGATAAAAAAAGAGAGACCATGGAAGCGAGACCTTGACGGAGGGCTTACTATGCTTACAAGAATATAATAGAGCTTGGTTGATGAGGTGCAAACCTGGAGATTTCACCTTTTCCTGAAGAATCATCCATATGAATTTGGCTATTAATACTTTGCTCTGTAAGACTATGTCAAACATACCAATTCCCCCTTCTGTTTTGTCCCTCTTGCACTTCCACCAAGCAATTTTGATCGTTGCACCTTCTTCATTACCTCCCTGGGACGAAGTTTCGAATCAGCCCTTCTAACTCCTGCACCTTCTCCCTCGGAGCAAGTAGAATTGATGATATGTATACATAAGTATTACTTAGCACATGTTTTGCCACAGTAATCCTCCCTGCAAGGGATAACTTTGCTACCTTCCACCAATTTAGGTGTTTATGTAGGCCTAGTAGCATTTCATCCCATATTCGTGCACTAGTGATGTTAATGCCCACTGGGATTCCTAACAAGCTGGAGTGTTCACCCTCAGGGATAATTTTCCATGGTAAGCTTTCCAAACATATGGGATGCCTGTTCTCCAAAGGCCACTGCACTGAGCATTTTTTCCAATTTATGAGGCAACCTGAAGCTATTGAGAAGGTGGCCAGTAGTTGTCCTGCACATGACATATTGTTTTCCTCTGCCTCGATAAACAGAAATGAGTCATCTGCATACTGGTTACAGATTTGTTGAGAACCGTCCCACATTTCTAGTCCCTGAATGAGACCATCTGCAGATGCTTGCAGGAATAACTGTGAGAGAGCTTCTGCTGCTATATTGAAGAGGAAGGGAGCCAGGGGACAACCTTGCCTGATGCCCCTCTTAATCTCAAATATAGGAGATGATTCACCTTGAAATAAGACTGAGGCTCGAGCTGATCTCAATAGTTTCATTACCCCTTCTGTAAAAATATCCCCACAACCCAGCTTGAGCATCATTTTATGCAGAAAACTCCATCTAATGCTGTCATATGCCTTGGTGAAATCTAGCTTTAGATAGGCTACTTTTGTCGATTTTTCCGCCCAAGTGCAACCCTTCAAAAGTCGCGCCACATTGCTCGAGAATACTCCTACCCAATGAAGAAGCCAGATTGGGCTTGTGAGATACCTTCCGCTAAAATTGGTTTGATCTTTCTCGCCATAGCCTTGGCTATGATTTTGTAAAATGCAGATAGGAGTGTGATAGGCCTCCAATCGTTAATTGTGCTTGGCTCCTTACACTTGGGTACCAAGGCAATGCAGCCTGTATTCAATCTTGTATTTAAATTTTCAGCTTGCAAGAAGTCTGTGTATGCAGAAAAGATATCATTTTTAATCCATTCCCAATTGCATTGGTAGAATTCGATGGGAATTCCATCCATACCCGGACATTTATTTTTAGCCAATAAGAGGGTGGCTTTTTCAAGATCCTCCATAGAGAGAGAGCGACTCAGAATATCTTTTTGGCTAGAGCTCATTATAGGTGAAACTTTTGAGATCACTAGCTCTTCATATGTATCTTGGAATGGTAAGTTATGTTCCCCAAAAAAAAACCTTGGAGATGATTATGTAAGTACCTTTTTAGATCCCCTGCAGATTTGAGGGTCGACCCGTCGCCTAGTGCAATGGTTGATAGAGTAGACGACCTCTTCTTTTCTTTAGCTGACTTAAAGAAGAACTTGGTGCATTTATCACCTTCATTTAGCCAAGTCAATCCTGCTTTGCATCTGTTCTCCATTATCTTGACTTCCTCTAGTGCCTTTATCTGTTCTATTATTCCCTTCTCCTCTATCCCATCATTCGGGCCCAATGCTCTAAGTGAGTGGAGCTGATTGTAAAGGCTATCCAACTCTCCCCTCTCCCTTTGCACTTTAGCTCTACCCCAACTTTTGGCATAATTTTTTATATTACCCAGGGCCGTTATCATGGTTTCCATCCCTGAGCCCGTTCTGAAAGTGGATTGCCATATGCTTTTACAAGCCTCCACAAATTCTGGATCTTTCAAATATCTAGTGTTGAGCTTGAATACTGTTTTAGAGGTTCTAATCTGGCAAATCTGGGTAGATATGACCTGTGGATTGTGATCCGAGATAGCATTTTGTAGAAGGTTGGATCTATGCACATTTGGAAGGATGGTAAGTGCCTCATCGTTGATGTAGCATCTATCATGTCTTGCATAAGTCCTACCCATGCCTATCCATCCGTTACACCATGTATAGCCCTTATCTCCGTCTACTTCCATGAAGCCTATATCTTCTAACAGTTTGCACCACTGTACTTTCTCAAACCCATGCACAATTGCAGATGATACCCCTTGTCTATCCTCAGCTGCCTCCACCATATTGAAATCTCCTACTGGGGTTGTTATGGGCGTAAACGTTCACCAAGCCCCATACTTTACCTTCATGTTGCCATAAGATTAAAGACCATCTCCCAAATCTGTCTACCTGTGACTCACATACTTTTTTCCACGCGATGAGGGTCCCTGCACTAGAAGTTTCCTTTACTGCAGCAAATTCATTGCCTATTACTTTGAACAGCTCCTGTATTTCTTCCTTTTTACACTTATGTTCTTGTAAGCATATCACATCCGGGTTGATCCCCTTTATGGCGCTTGCTAACCTACTCTTCTTGTATTCAGAGGATTTTACTCCCCTAATATTCCAACTGAGAATTTTATGATTCATAAAGAGATGTTTCCAGACCCTTTTTCCTTTTCATGCTATCCGACCCTTCTTCTTCTAGATTTGTGCTTGTTACCTTTTTGTTTTTTTTTTCCTGTTAGAGTAGGGGGATCTTCATCCACCATATCCTCCTCTTCCATTAGATCCGCCCACTTATTTTTGTTTGGGGGAATGACTCTCTCTATTTCATCCAATTCCCCATATACCATTATATCTCTCCCAATCCCTCCTTCCGCTTCAGTAAGTGTTCCCTTCTCTGTGTTTGTTGTTTCCAGAATGTACTGAGAGAAAGGATTTTTTACTCCTAGACCAATGTGAGTACTCGGAGATGCCTGGGGAAGAGGTTTTGACCGGAGTGCTCTGCTCCTCCGAGCAATGTTCCTAGTCCAACCTTTTTGTTTGGAACCTACCACTTCCCATGACTGATCATCTGCTTTTGGTAAACTTATGAGATTACTGGGCTGTATTGTCGATTCGTTAGCTAGCTTTCCCACGATGTTGTAGCAGTGATTCTCACCTCCCTGGCTAGGGGCGCATGGGGTGATACTTACTTGAGTGATGGGGTGGCTAACTGGTGCACCATTGGATGTGGGAGGATCATTAAGGCCAGTCGGAGCTTGTTGTTGAGGAGTCCCAGCTTTTCTAGACCTGACTTGGGGGTTTTCTTCTAGTCCTTCAATCTTTATGTCCAGAAACATTCTGTATATTTCCCATCTATTGGTCAATTTCAGGGGGAACTTGAAAGAGCATTTGCCACTCTTAACTACCACCCCTTTAGGTATGCCTGACGTTGCCGGTATTGCTACACAAATCTTTGGTCCTTTGGCGATGGAATGTGAGATATATGCTCCTACTGTGTTAGAAATGACCTTTAAGAATTCAGGTACCAACATGTCTGGAGGTAAGTGTTCGATCTCTAACCAACACGGAATTTTGATGGCCGAGATTTGATGGGGAGAGAAGCCAGGTGAGTAATATTGATATAAAATGTACTCTCCCATGAATGAGTCTCTTCAAGGCGGGACACCATCTTATCTACCATCGCCGCTATCAAAAAGAATGAGAAAGAAGTTACTTCCCGGTGCCTTTAGCGATTCGTGTTGAGGTAGGCCTAATTTCTTCGGTGTCTTTGAGCCAAGATTCCGGTTTTGAAGGTCCGGGAATCCTCCTAAAGAAACCAATGATGATCGCGGATACGAGGTTCTCCACCACTTTTACGTGCATACCATGATCTATCTCGCTATTGGATAGTTAGCCTCCTCGTCTACTTCCATATTTCCCGCGACTTTCGGTTCCATTTTCTTCAAGTTGGCCTTTGTTCGGTTTGCCCGGATCTTGAGCAAAACCTGCTTCTACTATTTTAAGTCTTTGCATCTACTCTCAAACTCCCCGGCCGTTTCGTTGGCATCTTATTCTTTATCCACTCTGAGAATCTAGGCTTGTTAACTCTTGCTATCGTGTCATTGTTTTTCCAAGCCTCCCTTGCATTACTCCTTGCATTACCACTAGCCGGGCCCCGATCTTCCCCTACTCTTACTTTGCCTGCTTCACTATCCCGTTTTCGGTTCGAAGATCACATTATCTACGGTTTTCGATGTAGAGGGAAAATTCTTACCTTTGTTTAAGTCCTTTGGGAATGCTTGATTATCATCTGATCCAGCCTCCATCATGATCTTATCAGTTTCGTTGATTGCTCTGTTGCACTGTGTGAAGTTTTTCTGCCCACCTGCACTATCTCCTGTGCCTGCCCCTAACATTGCAGTTTTCAATTTTCGGATAGCACTGATGGCGCTCACACTTGCCTTAGAGGCCAGATCTTCCCCTGCTAATGCCTTACCTACTCCCTTGCCCATTGGGGAATGGATTATACTATGTGGAGCGGGGGCGGCTGCAAATGATCCTAGATTCTTAACTGACGAAATAGCGGGATGGTTTACCTGGTTCAGGGCAAAAGCCCCAATTTTTGGGTCAGAACAGTTGGAAACCCCATCGGCTGGGGACGATTTGCAGACCCCTGAAGTCTGCCGGATGGCTGATGTCCAGCCTGCAGTGGCGTTGGCAGGTCGATTCGGGGGCCATAGGGCCCCGTTGTTTATACCTGGGTCGGACCCAGGTTGATTTCCGGCAGCCGCCGCCGCTTCTGTTGCGTCTTCGTCCATTAATTGATCTTAAGTGGTGTGCATCATCACTTAATTGTACTATCTTAGCAGAAGAAAGATAATCCCCAACAATAAAAAAAGAAAGCACACATGAGTCCACAACAAGATCATCAAATCTACTTGGAGTAAATTGCAAGGCTGGAAAAGGAGGAGATCATAGTACTAACAAATACACAAATTTAGGATCTTAGACATGCATTCATTCCTTTGCATCTTCCTTACTAGCACATAGACTGCAAGTTCTCATCTATGAATCTTGTCTATAAACTAGCTATGCCATCTTAGAACAAGCTAGGATCTGACAACGAGGAGTGAAACGCACAAATGACGTGCTAGCTATACTCACCACCCAACCACGAGCTCAGCACAGAAAACTGAATGCCCCTTGAGCTCTCCCCCGAGCCTCTTTATAGCTAGCAGCCCTCCATGCATGCATGCAACCTCCTAGGGATGCATGCAACCCCTCTCTGGACGTCCACGTCCAGTGTCTATTGCAAGGAGAGACCCGATAACAAATATCTAACGTATACGAGTTCTTCCATTGATTTTGAAGCGTTTCTTCAAGGGAAAAGATCGAGGCATCAAAGAAGCATTGAGACTGCAGAAGGACACTTCTCAGCTTGATAGATGCGCATTCTGTTCTGAAATTTTATGTTTGGGATATATCCCACAGGCGCAGAACAAAAGATGGAGAAGAACGTTGATCATAAAGACGGAGGAGCTGCCATCAAAGCCTTACTTACCTGGGCGGGGTCAATCAGTGATCAAGAAGGCTGATGGCCTAGAGTGGTCTGTGCCATTGCACCAGGGCAAGGACTGCGCTAGCATCTCCTTAAGGGGAGAGTGCACGTCATAATTTGTGGTAGTGGGGGCTCGCGTTCGCGCGGCCCCCTTCAACAAATCAAGTAGGTTTGAATCAATTAGGTTTGCTTTGAAGTTCCATGCTACCAAGGTTTTGGCCTGGCGCAGCATTATAGCAGCTATCCAGGTATGGCCTGATCTGCCAAACCTATGGTGAATATCCAGGTATGTCTGTCAAATCTATGGTGAATTAAGCTCAATTTTGTTCAGTATTGTGTGCTTTAGTTGGCAGTGTTGTTGCCAAAAACTTAACTGCACGTGTCTTCAAAATTCTTTTCTTCTTTGTATTCCTATCCATTGTCAAACATGTGGTTTCATGATCGGATCAGCCTCCTTATCTTGTTTGATAAGTTAAACATTCGAAAGGACATATCCTAGAACTTTCTCAGCTCAGCCTCATTAAGTTAAATATTTGAAAGGACATATCCTAGAACTTTCTCATTGTCCATTTATCTATTGTGATTTACATAGCGTTGGGATAAGGAGCTTTGAAACAGCAGATAACATATTCTCATCTCTATAACAGAGAGAACTGTGGTAATCACTCCTAAATTGCAAGGCTAATGGCATACAATATAGTAGTATATAATAAAGGAATAAGAAGAAGATCAAATCAAAAGTCCAACTGTTCAGAAAAGCGAAGAAAACATTATTTTTAATGTTGCCTTTCAAACATGGAAGATGTCTTCTTCAGAACTTACCACAGTTCATGGTCCTTACCGAGAAAATTGGCATGATCCTTACCGTGAAAGTGCACCATGGGATACAGTATCCAACCATAAATTTAGTCCTTTCTCTAATTGTGGCCGTAAGCCAATCAATTTTTACCAGAAGACCCGCTGTACAGAGAGATGTCTGATACATCCCCCCAGCATTATTCACTTATCTTTCATTGGAGCAATTTGGCCTAATGAAGAATCAGATTTAGTGTGCTGAATAAGTTAAGGTTCAACACTCTATCCTATAGCATCCAGAACAAAAATCTGCAACAAAGTCGCAGGCTGTCCGACTAATGCAGGAAACTTAGAATCTTTGCCACACATGCAGCAATTGAAACCATATAGAGGTGACGCTTCTTCCACGTTGCACTTATAGCAGTTCTCATCTATGCACATGCCAAATGCACAATTACTTTGTTCATGAGAAGAGGTATAAATCAAGATCTTATGCAAGCCATGATGAATATAGTGGGAACTATTGGTTTGCTATTTTACTCAAGAATGTTGTGTTTGGAATCTTTATTGTTCAGTCCTGTTCTTTTCTGAATATACATGTGCTGGAGTACATCCCTTCTTCTTTTGTAGTCTGACATAAATGGTGTAAGTAAACATGATTAAAGAAGTGTCTGAAGTTACTTTCTACCGCATTATTAAGCAGAGACAGAGGATTTGGTCGAGATGCTATCTAGCAGTACATTCAAGCATTAAACCCTTGAGCTCAATCGCAACATTGTAGAAAAGCTTCCTACGTTTCATTGGCAAGCTCCATTATTTATTATATGTGGAATATTACGGAATGCAAGCCGGTTTGAAAAGCTCTAATCTCATTGCAGTTTATATTTCTACGCAGACAAGCAGGTGCTTTGGAATACCTCTCATTATCGAATTGCAGTAGAGGGAAAGGATGTGCATTGACAATTCTCAAGGTCCTGGTCTACAAATAAAAGGTCTAATGCGTGAACGAAGAATATATATATTTTGTTTGCTCCTGGTGTAATTCGCAGATTGGATTAGAGGAATGGATCAATCCGTTTCTATCTAAAAAACACTGTTAAAGCTTAATCTGTTCCTACTTAGAAGTTCTTGTTGAGCTCCATTATTTATTACATGTGGAACACTACCAAACGCAAGCCAATTCGAAGAGCTCTTTCCATGGTAGTCTGTACATAATGCTTAGCATCAGATAATTATCACGCTGCATTTTAAATATTTCTATGAGGCAAGTGGGTGCTTTGGATGCCTTTCATTCTCTGGGGCATTATTGCTCCAAATATTAAATTGCAGTAAATGGAAAAGGATGAGCAATTTTGTTGCAAATTTGTAAGCCAATCAACTAGACCCAGATTGTACAACCAATGTAGGAAGATTAGAATCTTTGCCATACATGCAGCAATTAAAATATTTATGTTGCTTCTTCCAGGTTGCACTTATATGCATCTGAAATACTAGTGAGCAGTGATCATCTATGCACATGCCAAATGCTAAAGAAGGAACAATCATTCTGTTCATGAGGTTAAGCTATCATTCAAGATCTTATGCAAGCCGCGATGAATATAGTGGGAACTATTCATTTGCCTTTCTACTAAAGAATGCTGTGTTTAGGATCTCTATTGTTCAGTCAGTATTGTTCTTTTCTGAATATACATGTGTTGAAACACATTTTTTCTTTGTAGTCTGACATTAATGGTGTAAAGTGTACAAGTTAGTTTCTTGGGTTTTCTCTCATACCGCATTATTGGGCAGCATATGAGGATTTGATCCAGATGTTGATCTAACAGTACATTCAAGCATCAACCCCGCGAGCTCAATCTCAAGATTGTAAAAACGCTTCCTGCTTTTCATTGGCAAGCTGCATTATTTATCATATGTGGAATACTATTGAATGCAAGCCGATTCGAGGAGCTCTAATCTCGTTGCACTTTGTATATTTCTATGTAGGCAAGTAGGTGCTTTGGAATACCTCTCATTATAGAATTGCATAACGGAAAGGGATGTGCATTGACAATGCTCAAGATACTGGACAACAAAAATATGAACATATTTTGTTTATTCCTGGTGCAATTCACAGCGTAGATTTAGAGGAATGGATCTATTTAAGAAACACTGTCAAAGCTCAATCGGTTCCTACTTAGAAGTTCTTGTTGAGCTCCATTATTTATTACATGTTGAATTCGAAGAGCTCTTTCCATGGTAGTCTGTACAAAATGCTTAGCATCAGATAATTATTATGCTGCATTTTTTATAGTCCTACGCAGGCAAGTGGGTGCTTTGGAATGCCTCTCATTTTCTGGGTCATTGCTCTGAATATTATATTGCAGTAAAGGAAAGGGATGGGCAACATCGACAATACTGGTCTACTAGAAAAGGTTTAGGTAATGTGTGAACAAAAATTGTAGACCCAGAAAATTTTGTTTACTATTCTTAGCATGTTATTTGAGTTCTTAACAATATGCATAGTGGGCTAAAGTCGAAGAATCCAAAAGGATCAGGTTCCCCAGTTCAAGCTTTTTCCTTTAAAATCGTCAGCTTGGCCAACGTTCTCCATTTCAATCTGCACAGAGCTTTCAATCTAGCAAAACAAACCTGAAGGACTAATGATGTGCCACATTCTATACACTCTTGGCTAAAATTTGGTTTAACTAATCACGTGGTATCTTTTTCATACCAATCTGGTCGGCAACTTTTGATGAATGCCTTTGATATTCAGTAAAGCTTATTCCTTTATATGCACAGCACAACGAAGGAAAGTCTCAGTAATTTTTGTGTCCCGTTGACACATTGCCATTCTTGGCATGTCTACAAGATATGCACATGGCAATAGCTGCATATATTATGGTCTTCTTTAAATTTCCCAATTAATTCCAGTCCTTAGGATAGTTCTTATTGTAGTTTAGTTTTGTGTTTAGCGCTTTTATCTCTAGCAACTTCTACATTTTGAGTAATTTACACTTCTATCTCTAGCAACATCTACATTTTGAGTAACTTCAGCATGCAACAATCTTCTGTGATCTGCAGGAACCTAAGTAGGAGCTTTATTAACAAAATGATCTTCATGCAAAAACAAGCATCGATGTTGCTGGAGAATATTTGATTTGTAGACAGTGACTAGTGCAAGGGATTTGCTCAACAAGTTGGTGTTAGATTGACCCCAAGTTGAGAGCTGAGATGTCAAGAGGGTTTTCATTTGCAGGCCCACTAAGGCATGTGGTATGAGGTGTAGAAGCCAAGTGAGCACCTCCTGAGTGACTGTAGAATTGGGGCTAGAGAACTGAATGAATGAGGCATTCAAATGATCTACAGCAGATCCAATATTTTTATGTAATCCTTGAGAAGAGCTGTTGTGTTGCAATATTCAGATTTAGTAATAACAACTGAACTACTTCAATCTGTTGCTTTCAACTAGAACATCAAATGTTCACACCATTTTAAAGCTGTAGGAATAGCATGGGAGTGGATTATATCACAATCACAGTCTGTTTCTTGTACTAAAGCAAAAAAACAAACTACATTATGAAGACTAGTAGTCATCATCGGTTGACAAAGTAATGTGGGATTTCGTAATGTGGGGTCCAACAAAAGTGCCACGTGAACTCTGAAATGCAACCATTTCATGACATTAGTTCGTCGCTGGCAAACATCAAAGTGATTCAAAATTCAAGATACGTGTTTTCATAAATGAAGGTGTCTAGGAAAGCAACAAATAACTGCCGAATGATTGGCAAGTTGGCAGGGCCCAAAAACAGAAAAATTCAGCAAACAAAGCAGGATTCAGAAAAATTCAGCGAAAAAGCAGAATTCGAAAAAGGCAGGAATTACAGAACAAAAAAATGACAGCAATGGCGGCAGCAATAGAGCAGTGTGTAAGTGGAAAGCCGGCTTGGCATTAGTAGTTATACGTCCTCCTATTGTTTGCACAAATCCACATGAATACAAATCCATGATTTTTTTTACAGCAAATCCATGATGTTGATAGCATTCTCCGTTCTAGCCATTTCCGCTGTCTGCTGGCATGGCACTACAGATTCTGGTCACATATAGGCCTCGCCTGTGCTGATGAATGATCCTTCCATTTCCTTACCGCCATATAATGAAAATTCCTTTAAAAGAATATCGTGCTCTTACATAAAGAAATATTGAATAAAGTTAACCACATATACATTACTGAATTACTGAATTGTTTTTCCATCCCTATCGGATTGGCATTGGAATTCTTTTACCAACAAAAGGTGGTTTAGGTATAGAGGATATACAGCAGATAAATATAAATCTAATATAAATATCTATCTAAGTGGATGGATAAATTTGGATCTCCCTTGTAACACATAAACAAATAATAACCAATAGTAACCTAGATGCCTCCTTCTTATGGCTCAATCTCGGTCATTGGCCAGGGCATATCTTGGCATATGCCCAAAAGATGTAATCACTCGCTGCTATGTTGGGAAACTTAAATCCAAAGTGTCAAAGGTACAACATGTCCAAAAACATTAACCAATTGGCAAAATACTCCATGGTGTACTTTTGATTTGTATACAAATGAAATTTGCATACATGGTTGTTTAAAAGTTAAACCAAGTTGTAAAAGTTATAACATAACGTCAATTGCACCTTCCACACCACCTAACCAACATTATCACAAGATAATCAGACAGAAAATAAAAATGATGGTGCTGGATCACCTCGACACATCTTTACAACACTATACAATGCAAAATTGCCCTATAATGGCGGCCAGCAAAACCTAAAACAAAAATCAACAAAAGGATTAAACACAACCCAAGGCACAACTCAATGCACGTGGTCATTAATACGATTTCACCAAAGGATCTCATAGCATATCTGACGCCTCGTCATAAGTGCTCTGACCCTACTCATGCTGCCCTCATGATAATCGCCTAGTTAATAGAAGGCCTAGTTAATAGAAGGCCTAGGATGACTGTGATTTATTACTGTCAACCATAAGTCAACATAAACATTGATATTGTCCAAGGTTTCTACAAGTTGTAAAACAAAGACTTCCACGCAAACCATCTATATTCAAAAACTCATATGCTTCTATTATCCAAATCTCCGACTCATTAGTAAAATACAAGGTCAAATCCGGGTTCACTAATAAGGGATGCACACCACAGAAGCGAAAGCTCCAAATAGAGGAGAAAGGGCTGGAGATCAATGTGATGCTCCCCCCAATACATATGATGCTCCCATTGCATAAATAGGAGATATCCCCTTTCCCAATGGCACCATCACTAAGCAAGTTCCGACATCTAGCTCGGACCACTTATGATGACCAAGCGCTTGAACGAAGAACACGAAGTTATTATTGGCCCAGTCCTTCTCTGGAACATTCTATACTGCAGAAGTGTATCTACATGTTAACACATAGCAACAATATGCCACCACGAAGGGTGGCTATCTTATCAACACTACTGAACATCTTCATAGACATACATAATGCACTCAAAATAACGGTTCCTACCTTGATTCAGACTCCAAGGGAGTCGACTGATGGTCGAGGGCTCCGGATAACAACAGATAGAATTATGACAGTGACGTTGACTGGCATAACATTGGCTAGAGTAGTCCATTCTATCCGCCCCTCATGTGGACACTTTGTAGATAGGCTGAAACATTTTAAGCAATGACTTTAGCCTTTCAAATACGTGATCCCAAGGATTCACCCTATAGGACCGCTCCAGGTTGCATCTCTCCATTCGAACGAGGCATAAATGAGACAAATCCCCTCCAAGAGCACAATGGGATTATGAGCGAGCTAGAGGATGAGATCACCCATCCTTACTCGACTTAACCCTCCAAGTCCAAAATGCCTCACCTTTTTTGCAAGGGTTGTTGGATGCATAGATTGCAATACGAGTACTATTTTGACCATCTCCTTCCATTCATGCTATAGTAGATATGCCATGGTGGTTGGTATCACTTCTGCCAGATCTATCAGCACCCCCCATTCTTTGCATCAGCCCGTCCTTTTACACAATGATGATGGATCCAAGTAGGCAAAATTTCTATTCAAGCTTGTTACAATGATGGCCATCGTATGCCATCAAATGAGTTTCAGATTAGATGATTTCTATCGAAGTGGGATATGTAACTCTGGGAGAAGATCGCAGAGAATTTGCCACTTCTTGTGACAGCTAGAGTTATGGAAAGAACTCCCTGGAGTTGCAATGAGTCAATTCATTGAGGCACGAACTTTGTCAAGTTTGTACATCATCTTCTCCAAGCATCGCATGCCCCTCCAATGCTGGTTAGATGGCAAGTGTAGATTCCACGTGAATATTAGTTTTGTACATGGCGCTAGGCTTGGGTTAACCTAGTCCATTCAAAGGTATTTGTGTTTTATTGGCAAATCATTCACATGTGTTTGCTTTTTAATGCATCCCGTCATCAATTTGATCCTTGAGTCTCTGCACTGTATCCAATCTGCCTTGAGGAGAGTGAACTGCTTGAACATTATTTGTTTGCATGCCCTGAGGTCCAACCGGCCTGGACTAGGTTTACTTCATAGTGCCTTGGATGGCCAACATATTCTTCTGGCATCCTGCTCATGACCTTGTGTCTCGTACCCAAACCAAAATAGTGATGGCTTATAAGTGCTCTCATATTGAGTTAATGGTCAATTGGATCTAGTATCGGTACTTCATATTCTTAGGCTTCTTGTGGGGCAAGTGCATTGCTGAAGGTTCTAGTTTCGATGGCACATGCCTGCGCTTATGTTGCAAACCAAACGTTTTCTCTCGTGTATTTTGCATTTGATTGATAAACTTTTCATCCTTTGTTTTTATTGCCGGAGAGGAGGGGATCCATTCACGTAGTATATTGAGAATCAAATTCAACACTTTAACATCCATCCAAACATAAAAGGGCCAGCCGACCTCAATCAATCAGCGCAATCCACTCTCTTACCTGTTCCTCAGCTTGATCGGTTCTTCCTGGGTGCCTCTATCTTTCTAGACCTCCTCCATAGAATCAAGTTCTATCCTAATTTTGAATTTAAGATTAGGTTTAATGCTAAACTGGGCTACTTTGGGTTAATCTCATAGGATCAACCCCATTTGTGCTAAGTGGCGCCTAGGTTCCCTCTTAGCTATAAATACTTAACATATTTAATGTTAATTAAGATACTTAAGTTAAATAATGTACCCTAGTATACCCTTTTATAGTGTATAATGTGTTGAGATGTATGCCTTATAGTGATGTACTTGTGACTTACCTGTGTAATTATATGTTACTTGTATCTATACAAGACGTATGATGGAAGGACACGTCACAACCAATGAATCTCCTCAACCTCTGGCACCTCATCACTAGTCGGGGACACTACCGGTAAAATCATCTGCATTAACAAGCAATTTGAGGCAAATATAGATGACCAACAAAGAGTATAACAACTTGCTTTCTGGATGTTGGCTGCCCTGAAGCTGTGGTTGTGAAATTAACTATGCCTTTGCCCAGTCAAATGGTCCAACACAGTTCCAAGCCAGAAGCAAAGAAATCAAGGTCAGTTTGCAAACAAAATTGTAAAACAAGCAAGGGACACTAGTTATAGAGGAATACATTCACAAATCCAGCCAAATTCAGCCACTTACATGCCAAGAACAGAAAGGCATGCCCATTCCCTAAAAAAAAGGTTTGGCTACCATAATAGCCTCGATCCCATTCAGATCAAGCCAAAATCTGCACGTCCAATTAGAAACCCTTAGTTCTAAAGTAGGAAGCGTACAGTACCGACCAAACCCTAGTCTAAAATAACATAAGATTTTGCCCTCCAAAAAACAAACTAGAAACCCTAATAAACTATATGCCAAAAACCATTTGAAAAGTTCAGATTGGTTTTGAATTGAAACGCAATATGCACCCTAAACATACACATTACTAGACCTCCTTGATTATAGGCATACAAATCTTAGGAAACTGGACCTAAAATTATACTGCACCTCAGACCAATTTTGCTACTTAACCAATTGCCATTTATAGCCACCATTTTGGAGAGATATCAAATCCTGACTAAGAGTATTCTCTTATTTGATAGTAAGAATTGAACCAAATTGAATTGACCTTTATCGTCCATTGAGACCGAAAGATCTATAAGATCCAATATAAGAAAAATAAGAAATTGAATTGAACTGAATTGCAATGCATTTTATCGTCCACAAAGACCAAAAGTCCATAGGAACTTAACAATAAGAGTCTCGCTGAGAAACTATACAACTCTTAGCAAAAATAAGCTTGCAGATAAACTGTACAACTGTACATGTCAATGTGTAGATGTAGGACATAATTTGCTTGCTTATCGACAGCCTCCAGGATATGTTATTACTTCAGGCGCCTGCAAGAGCATATGTAATGGCTGATTAGGTATAATTGATTCGACATATCATACTTGAATAGTCGCAAACGCTGGATAAGTTTGGAGAGTGTGGCATTTTCGCTGATGATGAATACCTTCTTTAACTTCCACTCGTATCGTTTGGATATCTTTCATGAATCCAACAATTTTCTCCAAGAAATCCCCAACAAGAAAGATTCAGCAGCTTGGTATCATTTATTCACATATGGAATACTAATTTCAAAGACAATCATTCCACATCTAATTAGGAATCATGCTAGAGATACCTCACTTCGTCTATGTATCGGTGGTGCTTGGGTCTCACTGCACTTTCCGAAGATTTGATGAGAGTCTAGAATTTTGGATAATCTTCCGATATAGTGATATGGAACAAGCACAGGGGAGTGGTCCATGGTGACTGGATTATGGAAATATGGCAAATTCTATGTAATTTAATATCCCTAGATGCTGCCTAATCTTATAAAGGCAAGGAATATTATTATTTTAAGAGAATCTTAGAGATTTGTACAACCATTGTAATATTTATGAAAGGGGTCGAGGTATTACCATTGGGATGTGGTCATGATATTATTAGTTGGGGTCGAGTTTGAAGAAAAAGTCTTAGATAACATCTCATATGATAAGCCAAGTATTCTAATTAAAGACAAAGAGTTACCTTGATGTAAAAGGCAAGTGCTGGCAATGGAAACCCTAGGCGCTTCCTAGGGCGGCGGCGGCAGCCGCCCATCTCGTGCAGGCATATCCGGAGCAAAATAGCTGGAAGAACAGCCGGAATGGCTGTTGCTGATCTGCCCCATCGCTTTGTGTGCTGCTCTGGTGGTCCTTGTATACTGGCTTCAAGGGTTCTGGTGCAAAAAGCTGGTATTCAGAGGTATAGCCGCTGCCCCTTGTATCTTCCTTTTGTAGCAGAGCTAGGCATGGTTATGAGTGACAATGGTGCTTCACCAAGTGATCGGGTATCTGCATCAGAATTAGCAAGCAGTAAGGTTATTAAATTTCTTGGCTTTCTAGAACATGTGGCTTCTGCCACGGACTTATGGAGTGTCCAGGATGTTCAGTTTTCTTGCGGTTGCTAGAGCCAAGTGAGCTGATTGTGGTTGCAACTGTTCAGTTCTGTATAAGCAGGTTACTCACAAGTTCCTTCTTGCTGTACTCATTGTAGCACAAAGACTGCACTCACTGCAGAATGGAGACCGCACTCATTACGGTTTTGGCAGGGCCATGCTTGTGTAGGATGCAGGGCAATGCCCCAAAGCTTTTCTGTTGTGCATCCAGTTTACTCACGGTTCTTAGGGATGCTAGTGCAGCACAATAGTGCTCTTAGTTCACCCTTCCCCTCCTCCATCCCAGCTGGAGAGGGAGATAGAGTCTGGCATAGCAGATCAGGGGATGTTACTCTTCCAGTTTGTCTATACGGGACGGGAGGCCCATGGCAGACTGGTTGCCTAGTCTCTCCAAGGTTTGTGTTTGTCTACCTATCTCTTTGGGATGCAGTTTCTTGCTGGAGGCTGCTACTTGGGTGGTGTTGCTTGGAAATGTGACATGCTTTCTTCCATAGTATCCGTGATTGTCTGAGATATGAGTCTTTACTTGTAGCTTCACGCGGAAAGGGAGAGCATGGCCTATAGTACTTCTGATTTGAAGAAGAGGTTGAGGCGTTGCAGGAGCAGGGTTGCAGGGAGCTCTAGGTGGAAGTGCTTTTGAATGAACACCTATAGTATTCTACTAGCGGGAAGAGGATGGCTAGCTTTCTTGGTACAGGTGTATTCTGCCTAACACTTTTCGGTCTAGACTTCATGGTAGTAGAGTACAACTCTGGAAAGGATTTCTAGCAGCTATAGTACTCTAGTGGAAGAAGACGGTAGATTTTCAGAAACTCTCTCAATTTGGAGCATTCTTGGTTGAGCATATCTTATTTTTCCAGGTATATTCTTCGGTTGTGCTTCTTAAGGTCTCGGGGAAATATTTGTTGCTTCACCCAGCGATTGCCATTGCCTTCCATAGTACTCTCAGCAGATGGGAAGAAGGCCATGCCTACTTAGTACGGGGTTTTTAAAGGAGGCTCGTACCCTCTTGCAATGATGAAGAAGAGGTTGAGGAAGTGCGGATCAAAGTACAAGGGCAACATTCAATGGTAGTCCGCTAGCTTGACGATCGCTATATATGAGCTTCATCTTTTAGGCATCTGGCTACTAGAGCCATTTCTGTTACAATTCTTCCTATTTGGCCTTTGTGGGGTCTAAATAAGGTCTTGTACCATTACTTATTATTAATAAAAAATCTTGCCTTCGTAAAAAAAAAAAAAAAAAAAGGCAAGTGCTTGCTAAAAAAGGCTAAAGTCATGGAGACCTCCATAAATAGAAGTGAAACTTCAGTTGGACATATCTACGCTCGAAGTCTAGTTTCTGAATTAGGGTGGCACTTCTTGTAATTCATCCTTTACGAGGGAGTAATAGCCGAAAATGTGAACAGGGGTCACAGATCACTGCCACAATGACATCACAGATTTGCAATTGCTTTTTGGTATGTGGCTATTTGGAGTAGCGAGACTAATCTAGAAAGGCCAGTAAGCCAGAGCCAGAGCTTTGTTTTAGTCATAGTGCGTGATATTTGCCATATCCAGTGGATCTGGTTGGGTGATTAATTGTGTGCTCCAATCAAATTTGTTGTAATCCAATCCATTATGTAGTTATGCTTCTGTCAAATATTGTTTCAAGATAATATAAACATCCCCAAATCCCATGAATCGTATAGCCTTGTTTAGCCCATCGAACTGTCTTCAATAGTTTTCATTTGGCTTCAATCAGAATCCATCCAACCTCTTCCTTGTTCATCTGCTACTACAACTTCCTCTACAATACTATAACAACCATCTCAACCCCTTTGCAATGACAAGTACTATGGAATGTCACTTTGCCTTTGGCCAAAAGGTATTCTGTTACAATCATCATACATGTAGTTGTGTTGCCTATACAACAAACTTGTAAGAATGGTAGAAAGAATGAGAATACATTCCAGCTAATTGACGCAACTAACGAAGACATCTAGAAACCACTAATCTACTGAGGAGCTCAGAACGAGGATTCCCTCCTTACTCGATGTTGCAAGATTTTCAAGTGAAAATTGCTCGCAAACCCCTATTAGTTCATGTAGTGGAAACTATGGTGCGCAACCTCTTCTTGATATAGGGTATAGATACTACTAGTAAACGTGTGCCCGGCGTTGCCGGGCTAATGTCCTAGGCATGTGCTTTTTCTTGGCCTTTAACACCCTAGTAAATATGTGCCTCAAACGTCTATATGTGAAATTTTGACGTTATTTGCTTTTGTAAAAAATTTTGTTATTGAAATAGTATAATATTTGCGTTCATGGATTTCAATAAAGAAAACAATGCTTTATAAGGAATGTAGGAGATAGTTTAATCTACCATTGAAGGCAAAATATCTGGAAAGACAAATCCAAAATTGACGTTGAAAATGTCACTTTTAGAAGTAGTTAAGTACATCAATAAGAAATAAGTACAAAAATATATAAAATACAAAATCTTGTCTTGGCTCATTGATGTTTTAGTTCATGATGGAACTCTAAATATACATCTCCACATGGCGCACATCACCAAGGGCCTAATGTTGTACTTCGTTGGATGCTCCCGTGATATATTCACTTCTCCGACAGATAACATCTTAGCCGGGGTAAAAGTGAAATGTACAGGCAAGTCATTGATTCGAACTGCCCATGATGTCTCACGATTATCGAGCACATGAGATAACTCATCCCGAAGGTGGGCTCGTATAACGGAATCAGATACCGCATCGGGAAGAAATGATTTGTAGACCCTAAAAAGTGTTCCATTACATATTCCAATGCAAGTGAGTTCTTTTGCTACCAAAACACCAATTCGCCAGTGCACGGTGTCGTTTCTCATCTGATAAAAAAAAGATAAACAATCGAAGGTTAGTCAAAGCACTACATTACCCGATAAATAGATACATGTTCTCTAGTCTCCACCTACATCTCTCACAGCACATCCGCGTAAACAGCATTCCCTCGGATAAACTTGAGCAAACAGGAAGTCATCAATTAGTTGGATAAAGCGCTCCAACTTGACAACCTCGTCAGTGTTAAATATTTCTTTGAGCTTTGCAATGAGCTCCTCAACTTCCACGCTTGCTACCCCATGTACATGAGCATGGTATTTTCGTTCCTAGTCATACCATGATCCAAGAGCGCATATGACATAAGTAACACGGGAGATGTGGTAGCTCCCGTCACCCTTTAGGCATTCGGCGACATGGTGACCGAAGACATACCACGGGACCAAAATATGCACCATCTACATGAATGAAGATGTAAGTAAGTAAGATTAAAATAAAAGGAAGAAAGAAAGTAGAAGATATCAATGAGAACAAAGAGAAATTAGAAGTTGTGATTTGTAAGTATTAAACTCACACTTAGAGGAGTTCTTTGTATACTATATTTGTTGTATATCGTGATCTGTCAACATCTCTTGAAGCATCTCCATCCTTCGATAGAATGAGTACCTTTATGCCTTGGATTCCTTGAGCTCTTGAGAGTGCCACGTAGAGTTGTCCGTGACTGAATACTGGATTTGGCAAATACAAACCCACCATTTTCATTGTTTGGCCTTGGGACTACCAAAAGCTGGACGCAATGGAAACTGTATGCGCTCAAACTGAGATGGGAGTTCTGCATTATTGGGCACCAAAGGTATTCTAAATATGAACACTCTACTTCCAATATTCTTTCCAGTGACAATCTCGGCATCTATAGCGCGTCTTCCCAATGAACATATAATGAGGCGAGTGCCATTGTAGAGTCCCTTACGTGTAGAAACAGACCTCAATAACATAACAATCATGCCAACCTTCAAAGTTAATTGATGAGGAGGCATCCCACTCGGAGTTTGTGCATTCAAAAATTCGATAGGATAGACCCTGCGTCATTCTCATTAATAGCTCAATCAGCACTGTAATGATCAATAGGTGCAGCAGGCAACCACTCTGTCATCCTCTTGTTTACTTCATCAACATCATCATTCAGTGGCGTAAGTATACCCCTTTGCACTCAATAGGACACACTTCCATAATTCGTTGAAACATCAGGGAATGTCACGGCTAGCAACTCATTTAAGTCTTGGGACTTCACACAAATCTCTTCAGGAAGACGTATCACATCCGATCCAATATTGGGAAACGTGGTCTCAAGTCCATCTCCAACTCGTAAAAGATACTCTGCAAACGCCATTTGCTCTTCCACATCTCTTCCCACACCGTTCATTGCTCGCATATTTACGTTAAGCTTATGTTCCTCGACATGATCCCATATGTAAGAGCATTTCAAGGAAGCATGCACAATTTGGGGGCAATTTCCTCGTGGAACCACAGGTGGAAGCTGGCAAAAATCTCCTCCCAAAACAACAATGAGTCCCCCAAACAATTTGTCACATGACATCACGTCACGGAGTGTTCTATCCAGTGCTTCATAAACATATTTATGCATCATTGGGGCCTCATCCCATATAATCATGCGAGTCGCTCTTATCAATTTTGCCAACTCCGACTGCTTTGGAATATTGCAAGTTGACGTTTCATCTATGTTTATCGGTATCTTGAACCTTGAAATGCGGTCGCCTACCCTTCAATAAGGTGGATGCAATTCCCGAAGACGCATAACCGCCGATTGCAATGATACCTTTGGCACGAACATAAGACAACATGGTGTTAAAAAGAAAACTCTTTCCCCAGCCGCCTGCACCATGAACGAAAAACACCCGTCCTTTTTCTAACATCACGTGCTCATCGATCACACGGTCGAAGATAACACGTTGGTCGTGATATAAGCGGTCCACAGCTTCTTGCACTTCTACCATATCTTCTTGAAACACCTCATCCCGAAATATCATATATGGATCTATTGCACGCTCAGGAAGAATGAAATCAAACTCCCTTAGTGATCGCCCGACAGAGTTCATATGATCTTCAATGTCTAGAAGTGCCATGTCAAATAATTGATCACACATATTTACACTTTGATCTCCTGCAACCCTTCGTGCCTCATGCAAGAAGTCATCGATCATAGAAAGCTTGACTTCTTCCCACAGTTGTACACAATTTGAAAATATCATGGCAAACATGTGCCGCAGTTGTGGTGGCATGCCTGTTGCCCCTTTTTGGGCAACATGGACCATCATGATACCTAGAGTTTCAAGATTGGAAGATACTTGTCAGAGTTTGGAAGACTTGTGGTTTCTTTTGAGGTTTCATCTTAAGTTACTTTCCTATTACTCATATGGTAAGAGTTAGTGTTATTTTGATCCTGCTAGAGTTTGGAAGAAATTGGCTCAAGTTTGGAAGACCCTTGGGATCTTGGTTGTATAGCCTAATTCTTTCCTTTGAGGAAATTTTCTAGTTACATTCTTATTTCTTGAAGACCAGGCAAAGGATATAGCAAGCTATACAAGGAGTTATAAGCATGTTGCTCATATTCACTCATATGGAGCTAAATGGAGTTGCACCAATGGTTTGGAAGTCACACCTATGAAGATGTCACTTTAAAGGTGAATTTTGCTCTTGTTTAGGCCTTGAAGATTGGAAGACCTTTTTAGAAGTTTGGAAGACCCTAGGGCCTTGAGCAAAGTTATGAGGTATGATTTGAGCTTTGGAGATAAGATCATGTGCTCTGGGGGTTTCCATCCTTTATCCATTTCATCCATTCCATATCCACTTTCCTTTCATCTTTTTATACCCCATTTCCACCTTGTCATGCCTTCTTTCATTACTTCACTACCTATATTTTTATTGGCCTCACCTCCACTTGTGAATTGCTCTCAAGAGATCATGAAAAACTTCAAGAGCAAGGAGGCTTGAATTTTACTTTCATCTTATTTCCCTAAATCCTGCCATAGCCTTTTTTTTTCCTATCTTTTCACCCTCTTCCTATGATTTTTTCACCATTCCCAAGGTTGAAAACTCATTGACCATGGTCAAAATGGGCAAAATTTCAAGTATCTCAATTTGACTTGAAAACACTCTAGATTTGGAGCTTGGCAAAAAATAGCTATGTTGGCCTTTCAAAATTCAAAAAGACCTTGGAAAATTCCTCAAATATTATTTCTTGGGATGCGTGCCAAAAAAAAAAAAAAAAAAAAAAAAAAAACCTATTCTAGCCTATCTACCCTATTTTTCTATTTTCCACCTCAGCCTAAATTCCCCTCTCCCCCCATTGGTCCACGTGGCGTGAGGCGGGGCCTCGAACGACGGTGGCACAACCCTTCAAGCGTGGCACGCAAATTCAACATCTTGACTCGGATTATTCAATTTATATCCTTATCTTCAGAATCATTCGGGGCTGTGGGATATATCGAGCTTTGAAAAAAAAAAACCCTAAACTTGAGCACGCTTCATCGGCAAATTAGTGCCCAAATCTGATTGAATCCGCCCTTTTGCTCGAAATCATCTCGAACCTCTTAGAGACCTCGGAACCCCCTGTGGCACTTGATTCAAGGGAATTTGCTCAAATTAAGCCTAAAATCACTCAACCGAAAGCTGGTTTTGGGAGGGACGATTTTATCAAGAATGGACATCATTTTCTTCACCCCCCCTCGGAGATATACCCTACGTGATCGGGCGCTTTCTATATCTTTGATATTTTATTGATCTGTTCTACTCCAAATTCAGCTAATCTGTTGAGATTGAAGATTGATTTGTATTTTGATCGAAGACCGAGCGTGTTGTGACCTACGACACCAAAACTTCTCTTGCAATTCAAAATTCCTTATTACTTTCTCTTCGGACAATTTCTAGACTATCGAAGCTTACTATGCTTTGGGAGTTACTCTCAAGCATTATTTTGGATATTTTCTCACGAGATTTTGAACTCTGTGATATTTTATGATCTTAATGCATATTCTTTGCACGGAAAAATAGTGTTGCCATCTTCTCAAGTTATAAATCTGTTAATGCCCTGTCTAGACCAATAGAAATCAGATATTTTAAGTTGAATCGGCTAAATAGTTGTGTCCCAGCCTTAAATAGGATTGAGTATTGTTTATATGCAAAGAAAACAAAAGAAAAATAGTTTTTTCATATCTGTCACAAGCTGTGTGATGAATTCAAGACTTTGGTCTGTCTCGGTAAATATCATAGTGTTTGCTTGTCAAGAAAACCCTATGCACGTGATTTAGAGTTCATTCTGAGGTCATTTGCACAAATTCCAACTCAAAATTCATCACCAAACTCCATTTGCAAATTTTGGCTCTCTGTTTTGGCATTGACCAATTTTTGGTGAACTTTGACATTGATTTTCTTGGTCTTCCCCTATCCAAATCGAGACAGGACTTTCACCAGTAGTTCCCTCTACTTGTCTATAACTCATACCAAAAACCAAAACTCAAAAATCTTAAAGGGTGTGACTGCAAGATTGATTTTTTGTTAAGACAGTTTTTACGCCGGGGATTGTAGTGATTTTGACAAAACCGGCATTTGAAATTGAGTTCTTTTGCTTTATATGATTAAGGATTGATCACCCTAAGTGATCACGGAGGTCTGACCGGTTTGTTTACACTTCCTTTGAGGTTAGGCTAAAATTCAGGTTTTAGGCTAACATTTTGGAGGTCCCTAGAGATCTTTACGGAAATTGAACTCAAATGGGGCCAAAGAAGCATCTTGAGCCTCTTGAACCACACGAGGAGACAAATCAACGAGAATTAGTAGGAGTAAGCATGAGAGTGGCTACGGATCTATAACCAATGCCACAAACACTCCCAATGTGCCTATTCCTCCACAAGCTCCTCTCTATCAGGTCTACCAATGTTACAAATATTTCTACCTTGCCCTCGTCTTCACAAGTTCAAAATCTTTTTGAGCCAACTCCTCCACCACCCCTTATCATTTTGAGCTAAGCTGCACTGTTTCTCCTCCTTATTATGATTCTTCCATGAATGCCAACCATTTTTGAAGAATTTTGAAGAATACTATGAGGAGCATGGGAGAAAAAAAGGCTCAGATTTTGAGTTCACCAAGTGCATGAAGGGTGATGAGGCCCGGGTCTTGGTTGGATTTTGAGCTCTCCATTGGTACTAAGTGGGATGAATTGGAACAAAAGTTTCTATCAAGGTTTGGTAAGACTACTTAGCCTCGGGGATCTTGTTTTTGAACTCAATTCTTTCTCTATTAGACCTGGTGAAAGTGTGAAGCGGTATGTGGAAAGATTTAACTCTTATTTGCTAGTTTATACAGGGAACCAAGTCTCTCACCCAACTTTGCATTTGGTTGCTTCTTTTATCAAAGGTTTGATGCCCGGACCGGGATTTATAGGAAATTGCTAAAACTTGAGGAGATTTGGTGAACTAGATTCTATTCATAAAGCATTTGTAAAGGTTGTGTGGATTTAGTAGAATTGCTAAGCTATTTGCACGATGAAGAAATCCGAGACCCATTCTATCCTTCTCATCATGATTTCGAGCATGAGCTACACTATACTAATCTTTTTCTGTATATGCGATTCGAGGAAAGAAAAGAAAAAGCCAAAAGTTGAGGAATTAAACCCTCGGGTTTTGAGAGATGAAATCTGAGATAAGTAAAATATCTGAAGCTCTTTTAGAGGTGACTAAACAACTCATGGAGTTGAAAAATGGAAATGGTACTTCTTCTTCTAGCTCTGCCTCACTGATTGTACAAAACTGTGGTAAGCCTTTTCATAGGGCTGAGAATTGTTATGCTAGGCCTTGTCCTAAATGCAACAGGAAAGGCCATTTTGGTAGAGAATGTCACATCTTGTTCCTTTTGTAAAGAGGTAGGTCATGATGACGAGTTCTGCAGATGTCAAGAATTACTTTGCAAGACAAGAAAAGGATAAGCGGTGTGTCAAATGTTAGTTTTATTGAGACTTGTGCGGGGGACAAGAGGAGCAAGATGTTATGGTTGTGCGGAGACACGTGCGAGGCCTTATTCGAGGTAACCCTGCGGGTTCTATTCCACCAACTACACCCCATAAGGTAACATTTCAACCAGATCCCCAGTATAGCCCTCCTCCTGTCCAAAGGTATAAGCGAAGGATTCGAACTTGATGAATTTGAATTGCTCATGAAAAACTCCAAAGTTCTTGTAGACTTATTAACTTCTGCTGAGAATTGCACCATCTTATAGGGAAAAGCTTATCAAGAGCACTCAAAATGTTGAAGAAAGCTGTTGCGAGACTTGTCACAATATTTACGAAGCCCTACGAAAGCAAACCGAAGATCAGGTGCTTTTACTTGTAATGCCACCATAGGTACCTTCCATCCGGATAAGGTTTTGCTAGATGGAGGTTCCTCTCTAAATGTCATGCCTTACCATGTCATGAAAGCATTGGATCTCAAGGTAGAAGACAATACTTCTATTGTTCTAAAATCTTTTTCCAATGCTAAGGTAGTGCCAAAGGGAATTGTGAGGAATGTGTGCATTATCTGAGGAGGTATTATTGTGCTAGCTACATTTGTGGTTGTTGATTTTGAGAATGTTCATCATTCTAACATTTATGATTTATTATTGGGAAGAAGATGGATGAAAGCTTGATAGATGCTAGGCGATATGGTGCGAAGGCATCTGCACTATTTCAAATGGAGCAACCTCCATTAAATTGGTAAACAAAGACTGATCCCTCTGCTAATATTAGGTTCATAGATGTGGATATTTTGCGGGGAAGAGGGCCAGGGAATTTATAGTTTTAGGTGCGGATGTTGGTATAAAAGAAGAAGTGGTCAACTTTGCTCATCTTTGAATCTTACGATCTGGGAAGGAAATAAGGCCTACCTTTGGTTTGATGGAGGTATGTCCAAAAAATTAGGAATTGCTTCTTACCTTGCTATTCTAAAGGATACAAATTTAAAACTAATGACCAAAATAGGGAGAATTCATCCTAATATTTCCTCTAATGCAGTGAGAATATAGAGCCCTCATTTGCAGGCCTACAGGAAGCAAAATTCATGAATATTTCCTATATTATTATTTATGGAGACTCACGGCTGGTTTTGAGGCAGATTTTTGGGAGAATACCAAACAAAGCATCATGAGATGGGGGATTTGAACACTCAAGCTCGAGATTTGTTAACTTTTTTTTTGATCATTGGGAGATTCATCATATTCCAAGATCTAAAAACTTTGAGGCTGATTTATTGTCTTGGGGAAACATTATTGGAGCACTTATACGAAGGAGCTATCCAAGAAGACTTCTTAGATGAAGGGCGAGCTTTCTCAACTTCATCCTATCTTAACTATAAACTTAGCCCAAGAAGAATCATACAAGGAGCTTAAAGTGAATAAAGAAGGTGTGCCTAGGACTTTGCAAATGGGAGACCTATATGAAGAGGATGATGAGAGGTAAAATGGTTGAGTTGTTTGAGGATTGGGTGGATGTTTTTGCTTGGGAATATTGAACTAAAGGGGATTGATAAAAATATTTGTGAGTTTGAAATAAAAGTTAGAAGATGCTAAACCTGTTATCAGAAATTGAGGAGAATTAATTCTTCACTCTTGGATCTTATCAAACAAGAGTTGTCTAAAATCACGAGTCGAGGGTCGATAATGCCTATTGTGAATCCTTCACGGGTTTCATGCATTGTCAGTTTTAAAAAAAATGGTTCTTTGAGGATTTGTGTAGATTATAGAGATCTTAATAAGGCTACCATTAAAGATTGTTATCCCTTGCCTTTTTTTAGAAGAAATCCTTTATCATATTTGGTAAATCCATGTACTCATTTTTGGATGGTTTCTCACGGGTTCAATCGGATAAGCATTAAACAAGAAGATCAGCCCAAGACATCTTTTATCACCCCATGGGGAACTTTTGCAATGAAAAGGATGCCTTTTGGTTTAATGAATGCCCCTGCTACATTTCAAAGGGCCATGGACCTTTGTCTTTGCAAGCATGACTCGAACAGTTTAGAGTCTTCTGGATGATTTATGCCTAGATCTTGAAGGAAATGACCATGTTTGAGCTAACAAGAATATTTATATTGTGCAGACAAAGCTGGAGTTAATCTAAATCCAAAAAGTGCATCTTTTATCATCTAGAGGCCAAATTTGTTAGGCCATGAAGTTTTACGCTTGGGGTCTTCAAGTAGGCGAGGAAAAAATCATTGCCTTAAAGAAGCTTGGACCCCCAAGACACTTAGAGATGTTAAAGAATTTATGGGGATGACTTCTTTTTTGAGAATTTATGTGCCTAATTTCTCTCACCATGTTAGTCCTATTTCCAAATTAACGAGTGGGCCATGTTAGTAAAAAGAAAGTAAATACAAAGCTATTGTTTGGGTGATGAATGTGAGAAGGCTTTTTTGTGCGGATTATAGAAGCTATTTGCCATGCCACTCGATTGAAAACCCCGGATCTCTCTTTGCCATTCACAATTTACATTCTTGTTACTAAAAAAACATTTGGGATTGCTATTTTTTTGGGGAAAAGCACCCATTGCTTTTGCAAGTAAACAATGGTCTCAAAGCGAGGAGAGGTATCCTAAGATAGAGAGGAGTCTGCTGCTTTTTTTTTTTAATAGAAAGGCAAGGACATCTTCTACAAAATCCCAAACTCTTGTTTATATCTGTGAGAATCCCATGCCTTTTTGTATGGTAAGAAATTGGAAAAACCCAAGCTTCATAGGTGGGCTTGTAGGCTCGGTCTTATGATCTAAAGGTTAAGGTCATCCATGTGGTGAATAATCCGAGTTTGTATTTACTCTTGCTGCCTATTTTGAGCATGAAGAAGTTGTGCGGGGAAGAAGGAGAGATGGCTAATCTTGTGGCAAATGAACAAGATCTTTCGGATAAACAGGCTCAAGGTTGGCGGCAATCTATTAGAAAATTCCTCAAATATCAAGAGATACCTCTGAATTTTCTAAAAGTCAAAAGCTTACAAGTTTAGGCTGAAATGTTTAACTTACACTTTGATTGGAGATATTTTGTGCAAGGTAAGCGGGGATGGTGTTCTTTTAAGGTGTGTTGATGAAGAGGAGGCTGCCTTAGTGCTTGCGAGAATCATAAAGGTGTTTGTGGTGGTCATTTTGCGTGAGATACAAGCGCCAAAAAAAATATTAAAAGGTGCGGTTATTTACGGCCTCATTTATTTAGAGATTGCTATGATGTCATTAAAACTTGCCATCAATGCGGATCTTTGGTAAGAAAATTTTGCATCCTGCCCCTCTTCTTTGGGATTGTGTCCCAGGCCCATTTCAAGTTTGGGGGCTAGATTATGTTGGCCCTATAAATCCCCATCTTACGCTTTCGGCATGAATACATTGTTGTGGCCCAGTTTATTTACCAAATGGTGAAGCGGCACCCTTGAGAAAAGCAAATGCATATACTCTTGCTAGGTTTTGCATGAAAATATTTGTTCTAGGTTTGGAATCCCTTTCAAAATTTTGGTGATAGAGGCTCTACTTTTATTAATGAGGTTATTCAAATTCTTGTCTCAAGTCTCAAAATCGGACATGTGAAAAGCTCGACCTATTATCCTCAAGGAAATGGTCAAAGTGAGTCTACTAACAAAGTGCTTAAGGGAATTTTGCAGAAAAGCGGTTTGCCAAAACCAAAAGATTGGCATTTGAAATTATATGATGCCCTTTGGGCTCATAGAATCTTTGCTAAAAGCTGCCACTAATGCTTCTCCCTTGAGTTTGGTTTATGGTGTTGAAGCGTTATTCTGTTGAGTTGGAGATTCCCTCTTTGAGAATGGCACTCAAGTTGGATCACGGAGTTTCTTGAAGCATTACAACACAGGTATGAAGTTTTGCTAAAATTGGATGAGGATAGATTTGATCTGAGAAAACTTCAATCTACTTAAGAAGGCTAGGAGTCACGGTGACTTTTAAAGCGACTCACAAGCTCCGGGATAGATTGGCTCCATTGGAACTCGTGCTCAAATGGGATGTTGCAAATGAAGGTAAGCTATCTAAATTTGAAAATCCTTGGGAAGGCCCTTACCAGTTTAAAAAAGAAATTTGGTTTGTTCATCCTATTGGCTTAAGGATCTCAAAGCAGGTTTGGAATTACCAAATCCTACAAATATCCAGCATTTGAAAAGATATTGGCCTCAACATGCATGTTTAGGCCTTTTTGCTCCTATATGAATACTTATTTTAACTTAGAGTAGGTTAATTGTTGTTGAAAATTGAAGATTTAAAACTCTTTTGATTGGTTCTGTTCATTTCCCTTTAGGCTTAAAATCTGTAGATTCTTGTTGATTGGATTTGCTAAGTTGTTTTGGTTAGTTGTATTCAAGGTTCTTAATACTTGTACCATCAAGACCATTTTCCTTTGAGGTGAGCTAATTGTGTGTTACGTTTGAAGCGAGAAATATTTTTTCAAGACCGGACAATTTCAAAAAGAGCAAGAGAATTTCTATTCGTCAAAAAAAAAAAAAAAAAAAAAAAAAAGGGGTACACAAATTTAGAGATGATCAGATCCTCTCATAGGAAGCCAATGCTATCGGTATTCCTGAAGGGATAGTAGGAATCTTATGCGAAGGAGAGCCATCTGCGACATCAAGAGACCATTATATCGGTAAAAAAATTGTTCATGGTACCAAAAACATCTTGATCTTCACTCGGAGATTCTCTTCGGGAGTTTGAAATGCATCTCTTTTATCATGAGAAGCATCAAGGAACCATAGCTATCTGCTAGCATCTGTGGGAGTAGTATAGCGCCTATACTGTCAAATTGAGCATCTGTCGACTCATGATGATGCTTACACAAAAAAAGTAGTGCATATGTAGCATCTGAATGCATTCCCTTGTAAAAATTCGGCCTGAGAGCCTTTGTGTTACGATACGTGCGATCTTTGCTAGTTTCTCTTGATAAGTCTTTTGCCCAAGGAAACACTCCATGGCAAGGTGATCATGGTTCATGTCTTTTTGTAGAGTTCCTTTTTGGTCGGGGTAGTTTTGGTCAACATTTGTGCCTTCCCATATACAACTTGCCTCGAGAAATGCATGTGCTTGAGTAAATTTCCACGAGGAAGAGGTTCTTCATTAATTAAAACATTGTCCCATTACGCATCGTATGCAATTCTTGCCGCAGTCGATTACACCATAAGGAATAGGTACTCTGTAGCTGGATCAAGCTCGGGAAGCACTCCTAAATTGCTTTCGGATCATTTGTTACATTGTCCCGGATAGGTGTATGGTAAGAAAAAGGAGCCATGATCGGCAAGGGAGGTCGAGTTTTTGAGCCTGGCGGCGGAGGAGGAGCAAATTAGGGTTCGAGCTTCGATGGTTTGAATTTTTGGTTTGAAGGTTTGAATTTTTAGTTTGAAATACATTCAATGGTTGTATGAGCCAAATTTCTTGAATAGTAGAAGTTTAGTTAAATAGGGTAGAGATTTGCTATGCTTTTAACAATTTTGAGTGTTGTCATTTCAGGTCCATTTGCTCATTACTCTTATTTGTCTTAAGTTGGCCTCTTTCCATCTAGCCCTTGCTTCCATATGAAATTTTAAGAGTGCTAATCCTACATTGTTACTCATCCCTTTATTTGGCACTCATGCTAATTTGATTATCATTGTCATATGCGAGGTTCATCCACTTCTTCTCCATATTCACTGTCTTGAGTTGTCCTACCCTCCATTTGATCTTATTTTCTTATCACTCTCTCCATTACCTTATACTCTGCCTCATATTTCCCACCACTGCTTGAGTAATTCTATTCCCTCCACCACTTGTTGATATTTTGAAGACCTTGAGTTAGCATTTCTTTCCTTTGAGGCTGAGGGGACCAGCCTCATTCTTTCCTTTGAGGAGATGTTGCCCCTTTTTGGGCAACATGGACCATCATGATACCTAGAGTTTCAAGATTGGAAGATACTTGTCAAAGTTTGGAAGACTTGTGGTTTCTTTTGAGGTTTCATCTTAAGTTACTTTCCTATTACTCATATGGTAAGAGTTAGTGTTATTTTGATCCTGCTAGAGTTTGGAAGAAATTGGCTCAAGTTTGGAAGACCCTTGGGATCTTGGTTGTATAGCCTAATTCTTTCCTTTGAGGAAATTTTCTAGTTACATTCTTATTTCTTGAAGACCAGGCAAAGGATATAGCAAGCTATACAAGGAGTTATAAGCATGTTGCTCATATTCACTCATATGGAGCTAAATGGAGTTGCACCAATGGTTTGGAAGTCACACCTATGAAGATGTCACTTTAAAGGTGAATTTTGCTCTTGTTTAGGCCTTGAAGATTGGAAGACCTTTTTAGAAGTTTGGAAGACCCTAGGGCCTTGAGCAAAGTTATGAGGTATGATTTGAGCTTTGGAGATAAGATCATGTGCTCTGGGGGGTTTCCATCCTTTATCCATTTCATCCATTCCATATCCACTTTCCTTTCATCTTTTTATACCCCATTTCCACCTTGTCATGCCTTCTTTCATTACTTCACTACCTATATTTTTATTGGCCTCACCTCCACTTGTGAATTGCTCTCAAGAGATCATGAAAAACTTCAAGAGCAAGGAGGCTTGAATTTTACTTTCATCTTATTTCCCTAAATCCTGCCATAGCCTTTTTTTTTCCTATCTTTTCACCCTCTTCCTATGATTTTTCACCATTCCCAAGGTTGAAAACTCATTGACCATGGTCAAAATGGGCAAAATTTCAAGTATCTCAATTTGACTTGAAAACACTCTAGATTTGGAGCTTGGCAAAAATAGCTATGTTGGCCTTTCAAAATTCAAAAAAGACCTTGGAAAATTCCTCAAATATTATTTCTTGGGATCGTGCCAAAAAAAAAAAAAAAAAAAAAAAATAAAAAAAACCTATTCTAGCCTATCTACCCTATTTTTCTATTTTCCACCTCAGCCTAAATTCCACCTCAGCCCCCATTGGTCCCGTGGCGGCGGGCGGGGCCTCGAAACAGTGGCACAACCCTTACTGCGTGTACGCCAAATTCAACATCTTGATTTCGGATTATTCAATTTATATCCTTATCTTCCAGAATCATTCGGGGGCTGTGGGATATATCGAGCTTTGAAAAAAAAAAACCCTAAACTTACGAGGCTGCTAAATCGGCAAATTCGTGCCCAAATCTGATTGAATCCGCCCTTTTGCTCGAAATCATCTCTGAACCTTTTAGAGACCTCTGGAACCCCTGTGGCACTTGATTCAAGGGAATTTGCTCAAATTAAGCCTAAAATCACTCAACAGAGATTTGGTTTTGGGAGGGGCGATTTTATCCAAGAATGGACATCATTTTCTTCACCCCCTCGGAGATATACCTACGTGATGCGGGCTTTCTATATCTTTGATATTTTATTGATCTGTTCTACTCCAAATTCAGCTAATCTGTTTGAGATTGAAGATTGGTGTATTTTGATCGAACCAAACGTGTTGTGACCTACGACACCAAAACTTCTCGCAATTCAAAATTCCTTATTACTTTCTCTTCGGACAATTTCTAGATTATCGAAGCTTACTATGCTTTGGGAGTTACTCTCAAGCATTATTTTGGATATTTTCTCCGAGATTTCTGAACTCTGTGATATTTTATGATCTTAATGCATATTCTTTGCACGGAAAAATAGTGTTGCCATCTTCTCAAGTTATAAATACTGTTAATGCTGTCTAGACCAATAGAAATCAGATATTTTAAGTTGAATCCCAGCTAAATAGTTGTGTCCCAGCCTTAAATAGGATTGAGTATTGTTTATATGCAAAGAAAACAAAGAAAAAATAGTTTTTTTTCATATCTGTCAAAGCTGTGATGAGAATTCAAGACTTTAAGTGCGTCTCGATAAATATCATAGTGTTTGCTTGTCAAAGAAAACCCTATGCGTGATTTAGAGTTCATTACGAGGTCATTTGCACAAATTCCAACTCAAAATTCATCACCAAACTCCATTTGCAAATTTTGGCTCTGTTTTGGCATTGACCAATTTTTGGTGAACTTTGACATTGATTTTCTTGGTCTTCCCCTATCCAAATCGAGACGGACTTTCACCGGTAGTTCCCTCTACTTGTCTATAACTCATACCAAAAACCAAAACTCAAAAATCTTAAAGGGTGTATTTGCAAGATTGATTTTTTGTTACGACAGTTTTTACGCCCGAGAATTTGTAGTGATTTTGACAAAACCAGCATTTGAAATTGAGTTCTTTTGCTTTATATGATTAAGGATTGATCACCCTAAGTGATCTGGAGGTCCTGACCAGTTTGTTTACACTTCCTTTGAGGTTAGGCTAAAATTCCAGGTTTTAGGCTAACAATGCCCCATGATGCTGCTTCTTGAAGAGACTCAAGCCATTCTGTGTCATCGCGAAGCAACCCTCGACGAATGCAAGCTTCTTTATATGTTGCACACAACTCCCCGTCAAAAGAGATCTTCAAAACTAATTGCACCTGTCACGCGGGTCAACAGGAGTCGTAAATAGTATCGCTCTCCTTCTGAAGGATTAACAAAGTACATGCGTCCAATAGTGGGAAACTTCTGGGTATTCTCTCTGACCTTCCATTTTCGACTGGGTTGATCGTAGGTAAACTTTTTAGGAAAATCATGATAGAGCAATTGAGTAGCCTCTCTAGCCTCTCTACCCCTAGATGCATTCATCTCGAAAAATGCTGTCAATGTTGTTCCATTGTTCTTGCTTCTTATACTGTCCATGCTCATACCTTCTCGATAGTATACATCTTGTTGCATTGGGAGATGCACAGCCAATCTAGTGACATGAGGAAACTGTTGTTATATTTCATATGAGAGGATTCTCCACGATGCCTCAGATGCTGAGAAATAGCGTGCATTCAAGTACTGCTCAACCTCATCATGGTTTATGGTGGGATGGTGCTAGTAGATGCACCATCACTCGCTGCTTCTAAGTTCACATTGATCATATCCGGCCCTTTGTATACATATTTGTATAGATATTTAACGGTCTTGACGGCAGCACACACCTCAACATTGATATGGCACTTGAAATATGATGTCAGCCACGGATTATACGGCACAACCCATCTGTTATCTAAATCTATATCCCCTTTTTTCACCTTTCGGCCATCATCCCTTCTTCGGTACAACGGATATCCATCAACAACTGTCGTCTCATCTGAAAATACACGTGGATAATGTTTTGTACACTTACCATCTTGCATGCATGGACTATTCAGATATCCAATACCACATGGCCCATGCATCATATTACGGGTGACTACCTCATACAATTCAGGATATAGATCTTTGTCTGGTATTTCAGCACAAATTATTTGATCAATCTCTTCGGCTATGAAGGGCTTGTCTTCCTGATCCAACATAGTCAACAAATGTACATGTGGCAAGCCTCTCTTCTGGAACTCAATGACATAGACTTTTGCAATTATGCGGCCGAATATACCACGATTAGTTATCAGATCTATCAGCTCCTGGAATACTCTAGCCACTAACTCTGGCCGATCACTTGGCGATTGGCCATATAATAATTCCCTCCTAATCTCTTCCCAATTTGCATTGGCAGTCATGGTTATGAAGAGGTCCGGCCTGCCATGTTCACGAACAATAGACATAGCATCCTGATATCGTTGCGTCATGTATCTCGGACCTCCCATATGTGAGGATGGTAACACAACTTTTCGGCCAATAGCATTTGCATCGTCTCCTTCAAAGTCCATAATTCCCTGTAACATGTCTTTTCGAATGGTGTGTTGATTCAACACTATGAATTGCAGTCTTTCTTGTTCCATCTTCGCAAACATATCACAAATGTATTCTTGAAACAATCGGCCAGCCATGTGAAGGGGAGATGCATGCCCATGACGCGTGAACAGATGATATCTGTAGTACTCCATAATAGTTACTTCCTTTGCGCCTCTCTGTCCATGAGGTATTTTAAGATGCCATCCATCTGTACCATAGGGAAGAAGTAGCACAAAGTGCAATGGATCATACGTTGAGTGATATGCATCTATAAATCTCACGCCACCATCCTTAGAGTGTATAATAATGTCCCTCTGACCATCTTCTGGCTTATCATCGACATGCATTAAGACAGCCACCTCATTTACAGTTGGAGCATTATATTGCCTCCTCACAGGATTTTGCACATTGCAAGAAGGTATACGCAAACGGATATCCATGGTTGGATGGACACGCATAATCTGTGCCGCACTCAAGAATATGCTAACAAATGGATTGTACTCTGTCATAAAGGCCTGCAACTGCACCACTAGTTCTTGCCTCAATCCATCAAAAATGGACATCCTACGTTCAACTTGCATGTCCTCACCATCCATGATGTATATCTGTGCAAATTTCGCATGCTCTTGATGCCCTTGCGGTGGCAATAATGTTCCCATCTTATGGCACATGCGGCCATTGACCCTAAAAGTGTAAGCTCCACCAATAGCATTTGCCAACGCCACATCAATTTTCACACCCACTGAGGCAAACGAAAAAATATTATTGTAATTTCTAATGTTCGTGCGAAAGTGATCACTCAAACTATCTGTTCTCGTATATAGGTCAAACAATGCCTGTGGTGGTTCTGGAATCAATGGCAGCTGCACATTTCCATCAGCACATGCCTTGCACTTCTTTTTAACTGTGAGTTCTGCCGTACTGCATAGCCCCGCAATACAAACATCTATGATCCATGTTACCAAGGTCATGAGGAGGAGGTAAATTCCACGTCCATGCTATCTTGTTGAAACCGCTTTTACCAGTAGGACGTTCAGCCGGACCAATAGCAGTGCTGTAATCCAACCTCAAAGCTATATGCTTTGCCTGGCTTCTGCGATGAAGCCGTCTCCTCCTTTGACTATTGCTCTCACCTTCAGGTGTCATATAAGAAGGGTTACATGTGAAGCTTGTTAGATCAACATTAGCATCTGCTACTATTGTAGACACCTGTCCAACACGACATTGTTCATTTCGCAAGTCTGTATCATTATCAATAGCATATTGTGACCTCAAGGCTCTTTTCTTTGCCATTCTTTTGCGCCGCAAGTGTTTGCTTCTCTGAGTATTACTTTCATTCTCAGGTGTTGCGTAGGAGGGATTACTCACTATCATAGGTGGCGTTATTTGATGTGATATATCAATAAGTTCGGTCTGAGATGGTGTGTTAAACCCATGAGCATTCACATATGTGGACTGCGGCAACATCAACTGATCATCTGTTTGTTCATCTATTGTGGGGAATAATTGCATCCGAAGACTATTGACTTCAGATGTGATGAAGCGGGACCTCCCCCCCCATGTGCAGTAGATCCTCCTACTGTAACCATAACTACCGATTGCATTTCAACCTCATTCACAGGGCGCTCTGGCTCTGCTAGTGCAACTTGTGGCATTGAGGCCGAGGCACAACATGTTTGAGCCGTCTGGCCCTCCATTGCAACAACATCAGATGAATGTCCAGCACACCCTATCTCTCTGACATCCATGCTATGTGCTAGTTTCAAAGCTCTACTCTTTGCAGCTCATTTGCCTGCCAGTCGTCTCTTTCTAGCAGATTTAGTTTCATTGATGGGCGTCATGTATGAGGGGTTGTTGGCCACAGCAGGTGGTGTTTTTTTATTGGACTTTCCCATATAAATCCTGGCATGTTGCAATCTATAAAATTTAGACGTTTGCAAGGAGCCCTATACCGGATATTTGGCATGCATTCTAAGCATACGCTTATTAACTAAGACCTAAGCATACATCAATCAAGCAACCTAAGATGGGAATTAGGACTCACCGCTGACGTATTAAGATTTTATCGCCCCTGTCAAGTGCGCAAGAGTAGAAGTGTGGTAAGATTTTGTCCCTCCCTCAAAGTGCAAGTGCGATGTATCCCCTATAAACGTCAGAGCACAAAAGAATACATTAAATATTATCAGATATCCAAAACACAATGCTAAGCATAAGCACATGCCAAAACAACATGAAGACAAAGTATCCTAAAGTGCTTTTGGGTTTATGGCTAAGTTGCATTATTGAGCAATTAAGTTGAATTTGTGTAAAACAAATTGAAACTTTAAGATGGTCTTTTATTTTAAGAATGCTTAAACTTAGGCATTCATGCACATTACATATCCAATCCATGTTGCATAACGTATTCCATAAATAATGTAGCTTCCATAGCCTCCACAAACTTATGGACTCTCACAAAACCGCGTTTGCGAAAGCTAGCATGCATTTGTCTGGCAAAATTTTCAATATCTAGCTCAATTTTGACCTCCGGCCGTATCTCAACTCCAAGCAACCCTAGGATTTCATACCACTCTCCAAAAACTTTCAAAACCCAAATCAGAGCCTTAATGTTCACTTGCATCCCATCATTCCCCAGTACAAAACCCCTAAACTTATCTGCCAATATTATAGTACTAGGCAAAATTGAATGCAAGAATAGTCCACCTTGCATCTAAGCTTTAACAATGTTATTCACCAGAAGAAATCTCTTATTAGGGCATATTTGTGGTACTCTCTAGCTTCAAATTTCATATGTAGATTAGATTTATAGCTATGCTAAATCTATCATCAACAATGGTCATATATTTGTTTCAATCACTCTTTAACTCTTGTGTCAATCTAACCCTGTAATTACCTATACATGCACTTTCAGTCCCCATGGTATAATTCATCAATATGAATTTGTCTTGGAGTGCCCAATAATCTCAATGCTCTTACAAATGTCTAGTGGTAGCTTTCCTCATCACCATATTTTTTGATCTAGCACACATTCGAGAGAAAAATGAAGAAATGCTTGATGAGCAGGGTTTCCCTTATGGAAAAATTTTGTATATGATTCGTCTCTCTTTTTTTCCTTAAGGAATGAGGAATTTGTTTTTCTTATACTATGTATATGTATGTAAATAAAGTGCAATGTTTGATGTTAATAGAGAATTACTACAAGAGTAATCTCAACATCTTCATTCTCTATTAACACAAACTTATTTGTTTGCTCCACAAGATGATATACATGAAGCCCATATACTGCTCTAATAGCTGATAATCATGAACAGTTCTCATGAATCTCCTCATCTAATAACAAAAAAGTGTCTGATGATACAAAGGAGAAGCCCGAGAGGCCTGAATGAATCAAATCATGTAGCAAAATCCTATGAAAGTTCCTATATTATTGAATAAAGCAGGAAAGAAGCTCACCTTACTAGATAAGGTTTAACATCATATCAGTTTGCCAGTATCAACAAAACGAAAGCTGAAGTTTGAAACTTGAACAAGCTCTCACTCAAAATATAGTAATGCAGGAGCATAACCAAATCAAGCATAGCAGTACTCAAATTTGGTTATGAGGTTTTTGGCATAGTAGTACCAAAGCCAATCAAACATGAGAACTTGAAAAAACTATCACTCAAGGCATAACAGTACCTTAGCAGGAACTAAGTGCTTATGAAATCATTATGTTTGCTATCATAATATACAACCTGTTTTCTCTTTATTCTCCCATCCCAAAAATCAACAAAACTGTACTAACACAAATCATTCCACATCCAATGTACAAACTGTACCTTATTAGAAAGAAAGAGTGGGAAGACAGGAATGTCCAAGAAAAAAGAACCTAGATAAGAAAAGAAAAGAACTACAAGAACCTAGAACTGCACCTCTTTTACTATTTGGAATTGCTCCATCTTATAGACATCCATGTTGTTTCAATGTATGTGTGCTAGAAAGCTCCATCTGCATCTCCAGCTTTGAATTACTAATATTAAAGATTGCTAGAAAACTGCAGAAATTGTTTACAGGCAAACTTGCATAATGCTTCAGACATTATGAAGCAAAGCAAAAAAAGCCACATTAATGGCATTACCAATAAAAACTAGAAGGAGCCACTTCAAAAACCTGGTTTTGTTTTGATCAAGAAACCTCTCCGTGATGGCCAAAATCCTTGCTAGCACCGGATTATAAAAACTTCCGTAAATATGAAGCAACAGTCCCTGATTTTAGAAGTGTAACGATCCATTCCTCTCGGCCACCGTAGTCGTAGGCAAAGGCAACATCACCAAGCAACATCGTCTTGGTCTATAAATTAGTCCATATTATTTTTTCCATAGGCACAAAGCCTCATCTTTCGCTCAAGAGACAATATATTCCATTTGCAAAGTTGTTATTTATCTAGCGATAATACACTCTGAACAACACATATTTCTTCTCATTCTTATAGAAGATTTTTAAGTGCGACTCTTTAGGTCTCCGTGGACGTTAAAAAAACTATTCTATTCTATTCTATTCTTTAGAATAGATGCACCAAAACTAAACATATTATAATATATATCAGATTAATTTGTAGTTTCTTTGGTCCTTAAGACTCAAATCCTACAACCATCCCCGCTCTCCTTAAGGCTCAGGTCCTACATTATCCAAACCATCATCCTTTCCAATATGTTTAGAAAAAGAACACACATTCCTAGCATACTTATGTCAAAGCATGTTCAAATCTTAAGATAGAATTGCCCATAAAACTAGGTTGACCATCGCTTATTTTTTCATTGATTGTTTAAAATTGATTTCCAAGCTCCAACTCAATTCCACTTAAATGTTGGACAAATTTGAAATGATCAAGTTCAAACTAGTGTGCTAATTCCATGTGCAGTTGTACATTCTTTAATTTTCCATCCTTCTTTCACCATGAATTTACTAAAAATATGATATTCAAATCATATACCTAAATCATCTTATTACTGATGAGCAACGTTTTCTGACATTAGCTATTCCTTTCATCATCCTTATTATATGTGACCAAGATCTACAATCCTTAGATTATTTAATCTGATTTAACCATCACTTTATCATATTAAGACCAAAGACTTTCTTGCTATTCATTATCATATGTCCTAGATAAGACCAACTACCAATATCTTTCATCATTTGATCACTACTAAAATAGTGATGCAATTGTTTATCATTGACCCCTTTCCGTTGGATCATACTAGAAATGATCCACCTGAACAACATAATGACATCAATATAACAACCATCCTTTCCACAACAAGGGTAAATATTGTCAAATGTTTTGGATTGTTTCTTTGTTAAGAACCAATCCGTTAGAATAGAATAGAATAGTTTTTTTATCGTCCACTGAGACCAATCGGCCTATGGGACCCAGAAGGAGCGCAGCAAACTTATTACTGTCCGGGTTAAAAAACCCCCGCCCCGAAGGGTTTTCGAGGGAAAAACCGTGGCAGTAATAAGAATGCTGTCAAACTGTACAAGTATACATCATCATGAAATAAATGTGTATGTACATGTCAAGTGCGTGCCCGAGGACATAGCTGATCTCGCATGTCCATGACCTCCTGAAGGTATGATCCTAGCATCCGTACGGATGCCGTGCTCAATGTCACATGTAGCGGTGGCGGGCGACCAACTTCGGCATAAGCGGCGTCGGATTTGATCATATCTTTGGGCAACTTTGAAGGGTATGAGATTCATCCTCAATGACTCCCATTTGGCGGCATTGCGAGCACTGTCTGGCGTGGCTCACCAATCCATCTTTGCCTGTCTCAATTGAAGATGATGTGCCCCCACAATGCGAATGGAGGCAATGAGTCTGCGTCTTTTCATGGGCAAGTGGGTGCATAGGTAGCATTGTGGGCCTCGTTCCAATGTGGGATTTATGTGTGGCTTGGTAGTGTCTTTGTCTTGACTTTGTTCAAGGGTGGCATCCCAAAGCTTGCTGATGAAGCAAGCGTCAAGATATGGCGATACGCCTGTTTGCACATGTATGCACACTGTGCTCTGCACATTCCATCTAGCCATCCATTGAGCTCTCTTTTCCCTCCAAAGAGGCCTTGGCGTTGTGGCCCCATTGCCATGATATAAGCTAGTTTTGGGAGGCGAGCATCGTCCATGTTGACCACCTTCCGAAAATAGACAATGTGGCGATCAAGGGCCGCACTCAAGAGGCAAGAATCACATTTCCTGCAGTAGAATTTGATATGGGATTGTGGACTTCACCCTAGTGCTCGTACCAAGAAGGCTTTACGCTTTTGCTCCAAGTCATTCCAAGTAGCGAGGGATACTCTTGGGCCCCATACTTCAACCCGGTATAAAAGGGCGGGCTCCACTAAGACTTTGAGCAGGTGTGACCGATGGGTCCAATCATACAACTCCGCTCTATGACTATTGTTTTGCATTGCATATAGTGCTTTCCAGCCCGTAGTAACTTCGTGGCCAGGTATGGATGTGTCCCGGTGCATAGTAGGCGGAAACTCCACTCCCAAATATTTGTATGTGGATGCTACTTCCACATTACGCCCTCGATAGCGGAAGGAGGGATCCCTTTGTCGTGAAGATGATATGAAAACCACCTTAGTCTTGGCCAAGTTGGCGTGCATATCACGATTGGCAAAATGTGTCGGGGCATCGAGATGTCGTTGCATGTCTGCTGGTGTGTAAGCTAGGAGGTCCACATCATCGGCATATATTAACCGCTTGATGATGATCTGGTAGAGAAGGTGAGCCCCGTAAGCCCCCCATTATCGACAAACCCAGCTCTCCAATTGATCAATGTAAAGCCCAAACAATGTTGGGGAGAGAGGGCATCCTGGCGAACCCGATACTACTATTAAATGGTTGGTTTGTCTACCGCAACCGACAGAGCATCTTTCATAAAGCAGCATTAATTGCATTACGCAAATCTAGGAACCCCGGTATGTGTATAATCTTGCCCATAGTTTTTCCGAGGCACGGTGTCAAATGCCTTTGCAAAATCCACGGCAACAATATAGATCCCGACGGGTTCTGCTTTGTCTTCAAACCGGCTTCGCAATGTGAAGATGTGGTCAATGGTTGAGTAATCCGGGTGCGAATCTGCTGGGTGAGGGCGTATCTCTTTGCCCCTGCCTTGGCTGTCAAGCTGGCGCTTTCGAGAATCGGCAAGCAATTTTGCAAACACCAAACCGACCATGATTGTTCGGTAATTGGGCTGGGCAGTGCGGGTCACCCGCCTTATAGATGGGAACAACTTCGCTATTGGTCCCTTTGCATCGGGAAGCCTTCTGTAATGCCTTGTTGAACAAGGCGGTCAATCGGTATTATGGGCGGCCCTGCCCACTTAAGCAATTCTGCCGCATGCCATCGGTCAGGGGCTTTCCCATTGGCAAGGCGTTGTAAGCCTTGTTCCGCGCCCGAATCTGTGATTTCAAGCCTTTGGGCCTTCTTGCGGGGGGTATCTTTGCATGTGCACCACCGAGGGTCGTATAGGCTGTTGCAAGTATTGCCTCCCTTCGCTTTCGGGAGTGATGTTCCACGTGGGAACAGATGGCTTTCTAAGAACCCTTCGCCGAGGAAGAACACGGGGGTGACGTTCGGAAGATAAAACATTTCCCTTTGGACCAATGTACGGCTTTCTTAGCTTTAAGGAAGACGCGGTCTTGTCGGACCGTATGTGGGCGAAAAAGGCGGTCACGTGACTTGGCGGACCCGGCGTTTATGTTCCTTGCACTCGCATCAAACCATTGATTACGTGGGAAGGTTGTGTTCACGGAGGTCCGTCGTGAGGCGGCTTATCCCAAAGCATCTCTCCGCCGTAATCCTAAGCACATCGGTCGGCCGGGCTGTGCATTTGCTCTAGTGTAGGATATTGCAAAATTTACGCGGGTCATCTATAAGCATCGGGCATAAGCCCCCGCATGTTCATAATCCAATCGCAATGGTGAGGCATGTGAGGAGTCGTGGGCGGGGGGTTCGGACGACACGCCAAGCCAACTTCAAGTAAAGTGGTAAGTGGTGCGAGTCGATCTCTTCATCCCTATTAGTTGTTCCCACGGAAGTGCTTGGCGACATGCATATCCCCTTTCGGGGCACCGACACATAGTCCACCACACTAGATCCTCCCCCGGTTTTCACGTCTACAAGTGCTCTTGCGGGTGGGCGGCCTTTGTGCCGATCCATTCTGGATTACCAGGTCAAAGATACCCGCGAGCAAAAGCAATTGTCTACCATAGCGTGTGACTGATTGTCATCGATGTCCATGGCCAGCCGCTTCTGCGGGGCGCGGCTGCAATATATCATCGATAAAGGGATCAAATCTCATGGGTTGTTCTACCCGGTGCGGCGCATTGAAGTCTCCAAGGAGTATGACACCGCCCAAGCTGCTTATCTTCTTTGCAGTATGTCATCATATAGATGCGACATAGGGGTCCACCTATCCACATCCGAGTGGGTGTGATAGAAGTTGCTTTACGCATGTGGAAAGTAGCGGTACGCCACAAAGAGGGTCACCCTCACTCGCAGTTTTGCACACGCACCCACAAGTACCGGTTGTGCTTATGCGTCTTGAAAAGGAAACCGGCGTGCCAAGGCCGTTCGATAGTAGCAGGCAACTCCCCCATGCCCCCGCTTTCCTGTGCAATCATTGAAGAGAGAGAGAGAGAGAGAGGGAGGGAGGGAGGGAGGGAGGGAAGTGAAGTGAAGTGTATTACGTCTTTTGGGAGGCCTCCCAGGCCTATAAGACGACATTATTATACATCATAGTCATAAAAAATTAGATGAGTTTCCAATTCCTCATCCAATTCCTCACTCTCACTCAATGCATCCTCTTCTTCTATTAGGGTATTTACATTTTTAGTACAACTCTCTCTATGCTGTAGAGTCTCAATTAAAAAGGATCCAATTCTATTTCCTTCCAATCCAAAAAATGTATGTAAATCAGGCACGTTGATGCCATATCTGTCTCGTATTAGACTATAGGCTGGACACTTAAGTATGACATGGTCTTCGTCTTCTATCTCATCTTTGCCGCATACTTTGCAGCATCCCATGGTTCTCGGAGTAGTACCCCATCTCCCAACCTCCACACCTAGATGGTGTGTGAATGACAAATTCTGGCGATATTGTGCCTCTTCTTTATCGATAAGTTCTCCTTTAGATGTATTGCCTCATCCAATGTAGGATTCATATGCATCTTGTACAATATCATCTTAGTCTTTGGGCTCATCCACATTTTTCTTCTAACCTTTTCATAGACCCATGTTCTCAGGTTGTCAATGGAAATTGCCTCTTCCCACATGATATCCCATCTTTCAAGCCATGTCTTGACATCAAACAAATCATCCTTTATGTTCGGTGTTGGGCAAGCATAATAAGGAATGCGTGTGGCATCCATCTTTTTATTTTAGCAAGGTACCTAATGCATTTGAGTAAAGCTTCCCCTTCAAGTGGCATAGTGCATTCGATTCGCTAGCATCACCGGATATGGGGTTTCGCCTTTACACCCAATTCCGCCTGAGAAACTTCTTGTGTTGTTCAATATCATCCCAAGAGCCTTGTGGCAGCCCTGGTCCCCAAATTTCAGCCCCATATAATACTATGCTTTGGACTAGAGATTCATACGCTTTTTTTCTTTAGTGGCCATGCCCATATGTGGGTTTTCACGCACATGCTTTGCATAGAATCTGATTGCCTTACGCCCGCTTTCAATTCTTTGTTGTATGCATTGATGCCATTTATGATTCCTGCTAATAGTAAGTCCCAGATATTTATATGTCTCGCGATATCTCAACTTTTTCACCCAAATAGAAACCCATGTTCCCGCTTTGAGCACCCTCTTGTCATGGTTTTGTCTTCTCTAGATTTACTTGCATCCCCGTTTTGTTCTGAAAAGCAGCCAATTGATCAAGTAATTCTTTGCATGTGTACAGGATCGTGCAAATAGCACCACATCATCAGCATATAAGAGCAATTGGATCACATATCCTTGAATCTCAGTGCCTCCATCACAGTTATTATGTAACCATTCTTCCAGGCTGTCAATAAAGAGACCAAATATAGTAGGAGACAAGGGGCATCCTTGTTTAACTCCAATGTTACTTTCAACTGTATCTGGTATCTCACTTTTGAATGGCATCGATAACTGTACTAAAACTTTCTCATAGAGTATTTGAACTCCATCCTGCAACTGTTTAGGGACACATAATTGCTCCATTCTTTCCCATAATCTATTCCTGGGAACTTTGTCAAATGCCTTGCGAAAGTCTACAAATGTGACATATAGAGGTTTCCTGGTCCCCTTGACCGAGAGAGAGAGAGAGAGAGAGAGAGAGAGAGAGAAAGAAAGAGAGAGAGAGAGAGAGAGAGAGAGAGAGAGAGAGAGAGAGAGAGAGAGAGAGAGAGAGAGAGAGAGAGAGAGAGAGAGAGAGAGAGAGAGAGAGAAATGAAATGAAATGAAATGTTTATTTACTGTCTATGAGACCATCAGGTCTAGAAGACATATCAATATTCCCTACAAGTCTTCTCCATCTACTTCTAGTGTGCTCTCATGCAGAGCCTCACTTGTCTCGTTCTCCTCTCCCTCATATACATCCAACAAATATTTATAATTTTTTATATACATCGCCCTCAATTTCAACATATCCACTAAATAATTACTAATATCTTTGCATGGTAAATGAAAAAAGCATCCCAAAGTAATATCCTCTGGTATGGAATACCTGCATCTGATGTTAGAGAGAGAGAGAGAGAGAGAGAGAGAGTTGGGGCATCTTGGGGCATATTATTGGTTTACCTAAACATCTAAAGTTTATAGCTTCTTGTTCTTTTTCCGATGGTGAAAACTCTTTAATATTTTTTCAAGTGATCGTGGACAAAGGCTTTTGGCCCTTTTGATGCCAAAAAGTTTTCAGATCTACAGGAAAATTCATTTTGTCACCCTCACCAAAAAACCATTCTATGAGGTTGAGGTTGTGCCACAAACTATGATGTTTCAAGATAATCCCACAACATATGTCTGCCAGACTTACATTTCTTTGCAGGGCATAAAATAAAAAGTATAATCTAGAATTATGTTAAACTTATGTATCGCAGTGTGGAAGTACTCTTTTGTTTAGAGATAAATGTTGTTGAGCCCCTGATGGTCTAACCAGAGATAAGTCAGCTTTGCCCCCTATCTCTTGTTCCTGATGATGTTTCACGAATGCTTTGCCCCCATTTTTGGCTTAAGCATAACCTTGGCAGCTTTTAGACACATGTAGAATAGAGCTTGAAGTCCAATTGGGTAACCATAAATTCCCTGCAAAAATGTTTAGTGAATGATGAGATAGAGAGAGAATAGGAATAGACTATAGCGGGAGAATAAAGAGAGGGAGAAATATAGATAATAGAGATAGGATAGAGAGAGAAGAGAAGAAGGGAGAAAGAAAAAGAGATAGAAGAATAGAGATAGAAGAAATAGAGAGACAAATAAGAGAAATAATAGAGGGTGAAGAGAATAGAAAGAAGAGATAGGAAAAGAGAAAAAATAGAATACAATGAGAAGAGAGTGAATACAGAGAGTAGATTATATAGAGAATAAAAAGATAGAAGAAGAACAGAGAGAAAATGTACTTTGTGATATGGACTGAGGAATGCCTACCCTTGGAGAGATAGGGCTACTAAGGATTCATTCTTTTGGTGTATTGACTATCGTTACAAGGGTAGTGCTAAACATTTAGCAATAATTGGACCTTGGGCTCTAATACCAAATGTAAACAATAGCACCTCTACTAATAAACAAAGTGCCAATCCTTAATAATTCCTAATCTCTCAGGATTTTTTCCCATACTCGATAGGATCTCTCAGTTCATCTCACTTTTTGTAATGCTTACTGAAGAAGAAAATGATAGTTCTCTAATTTATCATTCAATTTCCAAATCTACACAAGTGTGATTTTTGCCATTCTACTTTGAGATACCACAATGAGTGGAAGGCCACTCCGGTTATCAACTTCATGGATGAATATTGCTACAAGTAGCTTGTCGAATTCTTCCAAATTTATCATTCAATTTCCAAATCTATACAAGTGTGATTTTTGCCATTCTACTTTGAGATACCACAATGAGTGGAAGGCCACTCGGGTTATCAACTTCATGGATGAATATTGCTACAAGTAGCTTTGTCAAATTCTTCTCATAATCGGGATTGAGTCAACAGCTTTTATTATGATTGATCCAGTATAGTAGGAAGAATGCACCTCACTTTTGCTACTTCTACATTGATACCTTTGTGGAGGACCTTAAAGCATACTAATTGTACTAGATAATCAAAATAAAATTGACCAGTCTAGTAAGAAAACATTGTAACCATGGAATAAATTACTACTCCTATATTTTAATCTAGCCAAAATAGGTTTAGCTAAACTACCTTCAAATTGGGGCTAGAAGTTTCTAACACTTGGCTAAACTAAATGGTTTTTCTCCATCATAGTTTCTTGCTTTTGGCTAAACTTTCACAAAATGGAAAGGCAAATATTAGCCATCACGTTAATAGTAATTTAAAAAAATCCAAGCATTTTGGCAAAGACATTGAATTTATTGTAAATACATAAATCAAGACACATACATACATGAACATGTTCAAAAACCTAAAAAAAGGGACCACATTGTTCCTTTTCCTCTAATGCTTCAACTTTGTACTTGGAACAAGAAAGAAAGTGGAAAAAAAAAAGGAAAATGTAAACCCTATTTGAAATTTCTTAAAGTTCGTACATACATTGGTGTTAAATTTCGAGCTAATCTATCCATTTTTCGAAGCCCATTCTATCTTAGGTTTAGCTAATCGATGTCCTGATGAATATGTCTGGAGATAAAGGTTTGGCTATTCAACTTAAAAACTCACTTGGGCGGCAAAAGAATTGGGCTAAAATTTTCTTTTTTTTGGGCAGTTTTTCCATTTACTTTAGCCATTTTTCTTGGCAAAACTACTGCAAAATAGCCATTTGGCTAACCTTAGCCGTTATTTTATTCCATGATTGTAACTAGCTCAAAATCCCTTATTTTCTAGTATGATTGGAGGTGATTGGCAATTCATTTGATCTAGTCATCATTTCTGGTCAACAGCTTTTATTATGATTGATCCAGTATAGTAGGAAGAATGCACCTCACTTTTGTTACTTCTACATTGATACCTTTGTGGAGGACCTTAAAGCATACTAATTGTACTAGATAATCAAAATAAAATTGACCAGTCTAGTAAGAAAACATTGTAACTAGCTCAAAATCCCTTATTTTCTAGTATGATTGGACGTGATTGGCAATTCATTTGATTTAGTCATCATTTCTTAGAGGGCACTTTTGTTATCTCAAAAATCCCTAACGATCATGCAAAAGCCAACCATTTCATGGCGATGGATCAAGCTTAGATCCTTCAAGTTGACGATGATGATATATCACGCTAAAATTTGAGTCAATTTTCGGAAAGACATTGGATAATGTGACATGATATCTCACTCCTTAATATTCGGAAGCAAATGGTGGCGTTTTCTCGTCCTCCGCCAATTATATATTATGTGTATAAACCAATGATTTAATTATTTAAATATACTTAGACAAGGTTCAACAAAATAATCTTTGGGATTGGAATGGATACCACTTAATAAAAGATTAAGGAATAAGTATAGATAACAATACATAGAAAATGATAAGCCTAGATACATTCAATTCGAGGGAAAAGAAGAAGAAGAAGAATAATATTCGAGGGAATATTATTTCTATTGTAGCTAAATATACTTCATAAATTGTCAACAATCCCGCTCTCCAACTGATCAATGTAGAGTCCAAAACATGTTGCAAAGAGGAGACAACCCTGACGGACCTGATGCTGCTGTCGAATGGTTGATTTACCGGCTGCAATTAGCCTGAGCATGTTTCATATAGCCTGTACACTGCATTTTGCAGCTTCACAAGGACCCCTAGCTGTCGCAATCTTGCCCACAGCTTTTTTCGAGGCACAGTATCAAAAGCCTTGCCTTGGCAAAATCAACAAAGCAACAATACAAGTCCTGGCGGTGATTCCTGATGTCTTCAACCTGACTCTGCAGCGTGAAGATGTGGTCGATGGTTGAGCCAGAATCCTGCCTGCACGACGGCCCGTACTTTTTTCTGCCTCTGTCCAGTCCGTCAACTGCCGCTCTAGAACCCCGGCCAACAGTTTTGCAAACATCGAACTGATCATAATTCTCTGGTAATTGGGAAGTGAAATGCATTTTTTTACATCATGCCATCAAAATTCCTTGCGGTCAAACAACCACCATCAAATTTAAGAATATTCCATCATAATTCTATATATCTTTCATGAACCTATGTGAAAACAAGAGAAAATACTAGCAAATATGTGAAATACGTGGTGTACATTGGAATAGAGCAAAGTATAAGGACTATTTGGAACCTCCTAGAAATAACTAATATATGAAGAAGATGTAAGGGAACACTTCAAGAAACATTGGTAGCCCACTTGGCAAAGGTTTATATAGTTTGCGAGTTCGAACGAACTCCTTCTTCATGCAACTATTTTTTGCATTCATGTGATGACCATCTTTGTATGTACGAGTATAATACCCATATAGTCGTCACATGGATAATAAAAAATGGGGTACATAACTAGCAGGAATAACTAAAAGCATTAAACTACTCCTAACTGGTAACCAAAAGCATCAAACTATATTCCTATCCTAGTGGTGTTCTAGGGAGTTTGTAAGAAGCCTTCATATCAACGCAATTGGAGAAGATACCGGCATTATTCTTATTCTTTGTGAAGATGAGCCATCAAAATACTTCTTGAAGAATCTCATACATTATAAGCACAACTATGCACAAGTTTGTTGAGCAATTGTTGCAGATGGATGTAAGATATTTTTTATTTATAGAAATATATACATACATATATATACACACAGACATATGCAGAATTGGTCGTAAAACGAGTACTACATGTCGTAAATGACGAGTGTTTGTCCTTGTTGTATAGGGGCTGTGATGTGGACACAAGTTTGAAGTTGGCATTCTGTATTGAGGAAACACCTCGGGGCTTGAATTGCGGGTGGAAGCAGTGCCGATGCCATCCTTTTATTCTTGAAGATGATGAAGGCAATATGTTATTTGCCGAGATGAAGGTGTGGTAAAAAATTCATATGTTGATGGTGCAATATGTGGTGGGGTATTACGTATGTTGTAAAACAATGATATTGCTCGGGTCAATGGTGGATACCCGGGCACTTAGAAAATACATCATGCTATGTTATGGGAGGAAACCATGGTGTATTATTTATATTTTAGTGCCTACTGGGCGGATATTTGGTATTGACACGTAGGCTTATGTGGAGGCCCACTATGCACATGCATATGAACGGAGTGCAGAACCTAGTTCAGGTTTTATTTTCCGTTTGGACCTATCTTCCTTACCTCTTTAAATATGGAATGTGGAAGACCCATGACAACTTCAAGCCAGAATGAAGAACCTGGAAATCCAGGGGCATTCTCCGTCTCCTCCTCCACCTGCCCCTGATGGCTGGGAATGTGAAGAAATCCCAGATCAAATTTATGTCCCTGAGGCAATCGCTTTAGCATTCTTCATTTTTTTTAATTTGAACTTTGAATCCCCCTTTCCATATCTTAATATCTCGAATATGGATTCTTGCAGACTAAAGGATGGAGAAAACTGGCTGCCTTTGCTGGCCCAGGGTTTATGATATGCATAGCTTATGTGGATCCTGCAAATTGTGAGTAAAACTTGTTTTGAATTTCTTGGTTTCATAGTCTGATTTTTTAGAGCTTCTCGTTTGCAGTCCAGAGTGATCTGCAAGCTGGAGCGGATTATAAGTATCAGGTAAGAAGAAACAAGTTGGAGTCTTTTGTGGTATAAGAGGGAGCTAATGAACTCTGTTTTTGCTGCTAATTAAATTAATAGCTTCTATGGGTAATCCTGGTGGCCACAATTTCTGCTGTAATAATCCAATCTTTAGCTGCCAGGCTTGGGGTTGTGACAAGTAAGTCGGATCCTTCAAAATACATAAAGTCTATGGCCTTTGATAGTCAGAACATCTCTAATCTTCATAAATTGGCTTCATATGCAGGGAAACATCTAGCGGAACACTGTAGAATGGAGTACTCAAAAAAAACAGCAATCGTACTCTGGTTGCTTGCAGAGATCACAATAGTTGCTAGTGATATTCCCGAAGGTATAATCTTAAAATAATTGAGCACCTAGAATATTAAAACATTAGTAACCCGACAAGTCTTGGTAATGTATGTTTTTTGCAGCTGTGTATCTCAAAGTCATGTTCTTGTTTTAAATGATTTTTGACTAAAATTTTGCTAGTTGTCCAGTTATTGGAACTGCATTTGCTCTAAATATTCTTTTCAACCTTACTGTGTGGGCCGGAGTCCTGCTAACTGGATTCAGTACTCTACTTTTACTTGCTTTGCAGCAGTACGGGGTGAGTAACGTATCAGACTTGCAGGTGCCTAGATTTGCTATTACAGATTCTTACATATTTTAAAAATGGGCAGGTAAGAAAATTGGAGCTGCTCATTGCTGTGTTTGTGATGGTCATGGCAATCTGTTTCTTTGTTGAAATGGGATATGCCCAACCAGATGCTGCTCAAGTTTTAAGGGGTCTGTTTGTGCCTAGTTTGAAAGGATCAGGAGCCACTGGACTAGCAATATCTCTTCTTGGAGCCATGATCATGCCGTACGTTCTCCATGCAAGCCTCATTTTCCTTTGCTTACAACTTATGCACTTTCTAATCTCTTAACCAACTCTTTCAGGCATAATCTTTTCCTCCATTCAGCATTGGTCTTGTCCAGAAGAATACCTTTCACAAGCAAGGCTATTAGGGTAGAATGTCTTTGGTACAGCTTTCAAAGTAGATAGCAATATTATATTCTGATTTGTCCTGCAGGATGGATGCTGGTACTGCACAATTGAGAGTGGTTTTGCACTGTTTTTGTCTTTCTTGATCAATGTTGCTGTTATATCTGTAAGCGGAAGTCTTTGCAATGACAAGAAATTATCTCCTCAAGATCAAGCCAAATGTGACAATTTGGATCTAAACGAAGCTTCATTTCTGCTAAGGGTTAGATTCTAATCGTATAGAACCTTGTGCTTAGAAATTTTCTAATTTGACAAGGAATTTTTCACAGAATGTGTTGGGCAAATGGAGCAAAGTTGTCTTTGGTATTGCCATTCTTGCTTCTGGCCAAAGTTCTACCATAACAGGCACATATGCAGGGCAGTATGTCATGCAGGTGAGCTTGAAAATGAAAATTTGGTTCCATGATTTACACTTTTCTCATGAATTTACAACAGGGTTTTTTGAATCTGCGGTACAAAGCATGGATCCGCAATCTCATCACTAGATCTGTTGCAATTGTTCCAAGTCTAATTGTTGCACTAATAGGAGGATCATCAGGAGCAGGAAGGCTCATTATTATTTCATCAGTAAGCCTGATATCAATCTGTCTTCACCAAACTTACACAAATTTCTAATTCGTGGAGGGTCCTTTGTTGCAGATGATTCTGGCTTTTCAACTACCATTCACATTAGTACCATTGCTCAAATTTACTAGCAGCAAAACCAAAATGGGAGATTATGTCAACTCCATGCTTGTAAGTATTTTTAACGTCTATCAATAAAGGAATAAAAGTCTGTTACTGAAAATATAACCTTCAGATTACAATTAGCACATGGGTTATTGGATCAGCAGTTATGGCAATCAATGTCTACTACTTGTCTACATCATTTCTGGCCTGGGTTCTGCATGGGAGGTTGGTTAAAGGCGGAAGAATTGCCATTGGCGTTTTGGGTTTCATTGGAATTGCACTATACCTGGCGGCCATAGTGTATCTTGCATTCAGAACCGAGAAGAAGAAGACATATCTGAGCCAAGAAGACAGCGTTAAGGGACCACATATGACAGAGCCGTATCCCTAAGAGCTTTGTAACACTGTTCGTCCTGAATATTACATGCCTAGTGTTGCAACTTGTAATGTAACACTGTCTCTTGCCGCCATTGTTGATTCTTTTCATTTTATTCATATGCATGCCATCATTGTCATTTCAGACATTTTCTACTCACCTTTGGCTTTGTCCCACAAAAGTAATTAAAGAACTACCTACTTATGCCTTGGCAATCTTATACCATAGGATGTTGATTTATAGGCTTCGAAATCCTTGCTTGATGTGCTTTTTGGTTTGCGCTTTTCATTGCCATTAACATAACAATGGCTATGCTAAGTGAAAATGGAAATGAGCCAACAAGTTTTTGGTCTAATAAATATGCGTATTTGATGGTTACCACTTGTGTACATATAGGAATATTCTCTAAGATTTCAAGAATATTTTAGGAACATTCCAAAAGGCTTTGTGATCGTTCCTAATGAAGAGTTTAGAAGATTCTCAAGTGTTCTTTAGGGATACATATCCCACACGCATTGGTCTAAGAAAGCGGCCGTTGCACGAATAGCCAGGATCAACTTAGAATATGACTTGTGCGATGAGATCTCAACCATCACAATGCCAACCCTAAAAATGAAATACTCAGCATACAAAATACACTTACAAACCCTTGATTTGAGTGCCAAATATGCATATGTATAACAATATAAAATTTAGAACACTTGTTTTCAATTAGAAACACTAGGCTCCTCGAGACTTGAACCCAAGCATGGGCATAGAACTGGAAAATTGAAATCATACCTAAGGTCTTTGTGTGGCACTCCAGGAACTCATCAACTCAACATTCGATGCAACCTGTAAGGCCAACGGAACAGTGGATTTTTCACATCTTATTCACTTCAAACACAAAAATACAGAACAAATCTTAAATATAAAATCACAAAATCGTAAGAGAGTTCATATCTCTATATTAGTGATTTAAGGCCTAATTATTCATGATTTCGCCCTGCTAAGAGCGTCTCTGATTATAATAGCTTGGCTTACGAATGGCCTTCAAACCCCAACATCTATACAGGTTAGCCATAGATCGATGCAACAATTAGTGTTGCTCATGGTGCCAGATAACTGCCCTACAAATACAGATAGTCTGCCACATAAGCCATCCACATTTAGGAGTTCCTCAATTTCTAGAATACGAGTAGGGGTAATATGCAAAGGAAATTGGGGTTTTGGTTTAGAGGGTTAGGAGGGGATGATCCTAGCGTTAGGCCTCAGGATTTCCACCACATTGTCTCTATTCTTGTTCGTTAGGGAACCCATTTATAAGCAAAAAGCATGAAAAATGAACACCACCAACATAGCCAATCTACTAAAGCAAAATAAGTTAAGCATATCTACGACAATATCGAGCTACATAACAACTTACATGAAAGAAGTACCAGCATCTTCCAACACAAACAAAGTAACAACGAAATAGAATGGTTTGGCCAGAGCCTCAAGCATCAAACACAAGCACCAAACTTAAATAGTCCAAACTGTCCAAAAAGGGAACAAACATAACAAATGAAATTAAAGGATGAAGTAGCCTCAAAGTAAGACGAAAGACTAAGAGAGTCAAATGGATAAATTCCAATACAACACTAAAGATGCAAAAAGGTAGCAATAGAGTCAATGGAACAAAAGAAACAATCCAAACGCTAAAAAGAGAGAAAGGATAGAACGCATCCTTATTCTCAAAATAATACATTTGGAAACGATTTTGCCACAACGAAAACATCATATTTCTCTTCTCTCTCTTTCTTTTCTTTTTGAAGGCATATTTTCTGACAAGTGGTAACCAATTTGAAAATTGCCTTTCACTTTAGCTATATGTGGTGCTTTCTTTTCGGCTTTAGAAGTTTCAGCTTGTATTTCCTTTATATGCACGTTGTGCAACTGATGTTTGCTTTCAATGCATTTTCTAGGTTGCATATGGTACTCACGTCATTCTGATAATAATACATTTGGAAATAATTTTTTCCACAACAAAAACATCGTATTTCTCTAGCCTGCAATTGTTGTCATCAATGCCTTTAGTGTTTGGTAGGACAAAGATATATCTGCAGCATGTTGTCCTGCTTAGGATTACATTTAACATTTACATCTACTCTTCATCCTCAAGCAAGATAATCAGTATAGGAACCACTATGCTTGATGATGTGTCCATTACACTACAGGTTTTGCATTCGAGAATGTATGAGGCCCCGGTATTCCTCAAAGATATTAACTCTGACTCATATGCAAAGGGAATTTCTAAAGGAGGATGTTGTAGCAAAACTCTTCCATGTGATGGTGGACAGGATGATAGTTAGTAATTCATCCCATTTGTTTTGTTTTGCATTTCTTATTGTCATAAAAGTCTACAGCAAATGCGTTTTACTTGCTACTAGGTTGATGGACCTCATGATCCCTCCCAAATTGTTTAAATGTAAACTTGTGAACATCATGGAATGTTACATATCAATGATTGCTCCATTTTGCCTTGTTGACGGTGGAGAGTTGTCTATCTTAACATATATAATTATTGGCGGGCGATTCTTTTGGTATATTACTTATAGATTCCTTTTTATAATTGCGACACATCAGCTATTTTTGTGCGCAACACTTCTATGCAATTTTTTTTGACACGTAGCATAAAAAGAAAGGGCAATTGCGGCGTGTTCGACAACTATGGCAACCCAACCACTGAAACATCTCCTCCGGCTATGCAATCGCCCTCATGAAGCGCCCAGCAACATCAAGCCCTAAAAAAGCGGCTAGGATTTTATCTTTGGCCGAGCCCCTGATCGAGCATTCGATGGCGGCTCTCGTCAAACAGCGACTTCGATTCCGTCTTACGGTTCTCATTTTGTAGGTTTTTGAAGAGAGGGTTGGGCTCCACGGGGAGAACCTTTGCGACTTCGGGGTGCCCGGTAATGTTGAAATAGGCGGGGGAAAAACCCATCGGGTAACTCTCTGCGATAAAACCCTCTCGTGGATAAGCATAAAATTGATTGAAATGGGTTTGATGCACATTTTTAGATGGGTTTTATGTGCTTCAATAGTTGAGCTATGGATGTTTACGTAGGAAGACCGTATTTATCATCAGGGATGTGGTTATTAGGACACCCATTATCGACCACCAAGAACGCCTTGATTTGCAAGCCCAAAACCAACTGTTTTTTGCCCTTTTTGATCGATTACGCTCTATTTCGCCTCAAATCTCTTCCTCTCTTCATCAATTTAGCATAAAAGGGGCATGCAAAGCGATTGGCATGCTTTTAAAGCGGATCAAACCGCCATACGGGCGGGAAGAGCGTCGATCAAAATTTTTGCCGCCGCCCGACAGTTCTACCTTTGGTTTTTGTCCGGATTAACCACTTTTGTCCGGATTAACCACTTGGTTGATCTCGGATGTCGGATTAACCACCCCGGCTGATATCGGATGTCCGGATTAACCACCTCGGCGTCTGGGATATCCGGATTAACCACACTTTTTGTCAGGAAAAACCACATCCCGGGATGATATATACGGAGTTCTGCTTTTCGTAGGGTACGTTGGAAGCAATTCACGAAATGGGTTGTGGTTTGGGAATGATTTGAAGCTTTCTAAGCGGATTATGGCCAAATTCTCGGCGAGTTGCATTTAATGATGTGCTTTGTTGATAAGAGAGTCGTAGTAATAAAAAGGGGATTTGAATAAAAGTTTAGATCTACTTGGTGTATTTCTGCAGAGAAAGCAAAGATGGGCAGGAAAGAATGGTATTTCTAGACGCTTTGGGATCGGAAATATCCGACTGGAATATGGACCTAACTCATTTACTCAATCATTTTAGCTTTGTTTTTAAGCTTCCTGCATATTTTCTCGAATTTTCTCAGGATTTGTGTATAGACTTGAGGTAGATCTATGCATTGTCGGTTTATCTAGCTTTCCCAATAGCCTAAATGATATTTCTGTGCTGCGGAGAACTAGGAAAACTAAACCCAGCTTTCACTCTCTCTTATTTGCTCCTTCAAAGATCCCGCTATGCAGCCTGTCTCTGAGGACTAGCAATAAGGCCAACAGTTGGCTTCTTGAATTTCGTGGAAGAGGGATCCCTGTTGTAAAATTGGATGGCACATGAAATTTCACCAAACGCGCTGCTTCTTATAAAACTTCATGTTTGGAAGGCATCGACTTCGTCATACAGTCTTGGAGTAGGCTAAAATCAAATCTATAAGGGCCAATTTGGCTTGAAACTTGCCGAAATCCATAATCAAAGGCCGATTTTGGAATTCAGAGTAATCTGGTCAATGAGGCCGAGATAAAAGCTATCTATTTCTAATTGCAATTTCGGCCTTTCTGGGCAAGCAATGCTTCTGATGAGGCAAGCACTGAAATATAAGTTGATAAAGATGGTTTTTGCTTTGTAGATGTAAGCCTCTGGCCTAACTCAGAATATGCTGAAAGGAGAAATTCCGGTGGGTCTTTTAAATCGGCGAAATCTAAGCTTGGAGCCAAAGCTATGTAAGAAGGGACTAATTAGAAAAGACCTCTACCCTGCTATCTGCTTGCTGGGAAAATCCATTCATCGGAGGCTAATCTGCTGAAGTATCATTCTCTAAAGCCTTCAAAAACCTTGGATGGAATTCGTACCAGGAGGTTTTGCTCCCTAAATCGTGTTAACCACCCACCCGATTATGGGGTCTCACACTTTTACTCCATCGTATTTACCTAAATTATTCCTACACGCATCAGACATTATTTCAGATCGCCCTTAGGAAAAGCTCCTATGCAAAAACCTACAATTTTATTGCAAGAACGTGTATAATGAAAACCTACAATTTTATTCCAAGAACTAATGTCGTTCAGAAAATTAAGAATTTATTTAGAGAAAGCTCCGTGCAAGTCTCAGAATGAAAACCTACAAATCGGGATTTTCAATGCAAAAATGGGGATTTTTAGTTGCTTTCCAAGTTTTACACTATATATAGTTTTAGAAGACTACACTATCGAGCTGAATCTAGATGAGTTCTGAATACTAATTGCAAGACAAGTCCTACTATTTGAAAATATTGGGCTTTTCTTTTTACCTCTAAATTTGAAAATCAACCATGCAATATATTTTTAGCATTCAAAGTCTATATGCACAAGGCTTGGCACACATTTGTTAAGGGGACAATGCAAAAAGCTCAAGCCAAAAATGATTAAGAGCAGGGTGTTAAGGGGAAGATGTGAAAAGTTTAAGCCAAGAATAATTACGTAATTTTGATTACCATCCATGTTCAAGATATTTTTGCTACAAAATCTTGAGGGCATAAGGTAATTTCGGGCACCATGGCATCCTTGATGCAAAAAAGATGGCAATAGTGCAGGTTCAACTTCTGCATGTTCTTTTGCATCTCAAGGATGTCCAGAATTGAGATCTATTCAACTTAGCACAAAACTTCTTTTGCAGCAAATTGGAGAAGGGAAATGTTCGCGGTGGCCGCAAGGCCGCCGCAATAAATTTCTTGTAGAAGTAAGAATGACAGATGTTTGGATATAAGGTAGACGTAGACATGAAAACTGCCTTTGTTGCTGATATTGTCTTGGATAATACCATGGCAGATATAAATATGCCCAAGCGATCCTAGTTTATTTATGTCGTCTATATTGATGTTCGGCTTTAGTTTGCCATATGGTTCACTTTTGATAGCCTACTTGAACAAGTAAAATGAGAAGCTTTCGACTGTGACTCGTTGGATATTCATATGGGTGCCCCACAACGTTAGAATAGCTGGGTTATAAGGAACTACTCGTGCTTGGTTATCTTTGGGACAGTAATATATCCAACTTTCATCCTTGTCATCAAGTTGAGCGTGATGGCAGGCTTGTGGCTTAAAGGGAAAACCATGTTTGCAATGTCTTACCCTGCCATGTAAGTTGCAGGATTCCTTACAAGTATGGATTTATTTTTCAAAAACCATACCGTAAAGCTTCTACTCAAACCGACATGTGAGGGCTAAGCACAATTCCATTATATTCGAAAAAAATTTAGTAAATTGGAATTTTCTTATTATAGACCTTCTGTGGGGGTTGTATACACGTGTATGGTATCACTGTATCATACATGTGTTGTGTACACTACATGGACATTTAGAAAACTTATTAACACCGTATCATATACCAACTTCCAAACATAGTTATGTATATATGTATGATAGAAGACCTTATGAAATACATGAACATGGTATCATACATTACACATGGTAAGATAGCATACAAGAGAAATTATATATAAATATGATTGATTATCGAGAACATGACTGAGATTGAGGACCTTTAGATGATGCTATATCCACCCACATGTCAACAATGTATTTTGAAATCTGAACAGTCTTGGGTCTTTTGCCATTTGCATCCCATGCATAATGTATAGCATCTAACTTCTCATACCTTGATGGATCTGATGGATTGGGTCGCCAACGTTTAGTTAAGCAACATGTATAGTTATGACCAACAAGCATCCACCACGTTGGAATTTCATCGTCTCCTGTCGGATTAAAACAAACATGCCTTTTGTGACATGTGCATGAGGATCAAACTCATCCATAGGCATCACTGAACGCCCATTTGCTGGCTCACAATAAGAATTCAGGAATCACATAGCTGCATGTCTTAAATGATACCACAATGGGTACTTCTTATGTCAGACTTATTTTAACTTTAAGATGAAGGCATGAGATATATTCTCGGATCCTATTACATCCATGCCATTAACACTTGGCAGGCATTTTCATGGCTCCACATTTGGAGTACATGCTGATAAAAATAATTTCCAGATATATGCATTCCTTCTGCAAGAACCTTCACTCTGATGCAACCATAGAAAAGTACAGGATATCAACACTATTATTTGTGGAGCATAATTTGAAACCATTGCAGTCCATGGAGCAACATTTCTGCAAGATGTTTTGCTAAGCTGGTGACTTTTTCTGATGCTTTATCAATTACCTTATGATCTGTTGTTGTTGCCGCTGCTGCCATTAATACTATTTTCGAGGGGCACAAGTACAAACATCGTTATAATTGCTTTTTGTTTATTTAATTTTCACATTGATTATGTTATGTTGCAATTGCACTTGTAATATGTATCATCTTTTATGTAGTTTCAAGGCATCAATTGGGAGAGTTGGAGAAAGAGACGGTACCTTGAGTTGGCACCAAAGGCTGCAAATATTTCAAAATGTGGAATAACAGCTGTCTAGTTTCTGCTTCCTACTGGGTCTGTTGCACCACAAGGTATGGTTAGCAGAAGTTGCCATATAAGGAAAATTAGTCACATGGTTACATGTTGACATGCAAAAACATATAGGCTACATGCCTCAGGATCTTTACAATCTGAATTCTGCTTATGGTACAAAAAAGGAGCTAAAGAGCTGTGTAACAAAGATGCACAAACATGATCTCCTGCCAACAAAGGCAGTGGCAGGAGTAATCAATTACTCTATGAAAGACTAGTGAGTTAACATCCAAATAGACAAGGTCTAGACATAGGGTGTATCATGCTTGTAGTGTATAATGTATTTGAAGACTTTCTCTGGTGCATGATCGGGAAGAAAACTAAAGACATCAACAAAGTTAGCATCATTTACACATCCAAATTCACTCAGCAGCTGAAACACAAAGTAAACACTTGTCTAAAACTCTTAATAAGAGTTGCAATGGCATGATACCAATATCAACATAGTGGGCACAAACATGCTCATGCAGGCTTACTCAAACATATCATTCAACAAAAAAAATGTTGATGTTGACTAAACTATGCCTTGGAACTCGCCAAAGCTTGTAACTCAAGTATTCGACACCTATCAAGCACCCCTCTTACATTATAGCTACAACGTCTTCCTCGATGGCATAACATCTCTCTCCAAGAAAACGGCACAAACAATGATGCAGAAATTGATGGCTACATAAATTAACATAAGCTAGATCATAAACATCAAGGTTTACGATTAAATCATTATGGAAAAATAAAAAGAAGGAAAAACGAGCAAAAATTAAAAATTGTTGTGAGACACTTGCCACATACACATCCTTCCCTTGAACATTCTGAAATCTAAATCCATTTAATTGATTTGTCTACTACAAACACATACTCTATTTAATGGTTAACATATTAGTTTTAATGATTTTAATCCAGCCTTTGATATGTAGATGCCTAGTTTAATGTTCCTTTACATATGTACATGCTTTCCTCGACATTTTAGCCTAAAAAATGCAAAATCATGGTCATTACCTAAAAATGCCCAAGCCTCCTGTTGCACCTTTTTGCTAGTTCTTTTTGTTTAGCACGCCAGCCCAACCAAGCCTACAGCCCTAGCCTCCACCTTACCAAAAACTAGTGTGGTATTAGCTTTCACCGTTAGATCTTTTTTTTTCCAGATCTAGGGCGAGCAAAATTAAATAATAGGCTAGAAATACTTACAGAGATGGAGGTCACGAAATAACTTCTCGTTGCGTCGATTCCCTACCCCTTGTTTCGATCTCCTTTGGTGCTTCCCCTTCCCTCTAGCTTTTCATTTTTCCTTCTCTTTATTTTCTCGAGACCCGGGATGGTTGCTTTGGAGTAGCTTGCCTCGCTCTCGCTGTTGGACCTAAGCCTAATCAGAAGCAATAATCTTCTGTTTCTTTTTATTGTTTTGAACTGGGGTTTATATTTGATACGTAGCCTCTTTTTACTACGAATTCAATGCTTTCTGAACCAAATTCAACTTTGGCAGGCCCACCATATTCCTTATTCGTGCTTTGGCATGATTCTGTGGCCCCTTTTTCTCCAACCCATGTGACCCATGTTAAGTTAGGGCAATTGTTTTAAGCCAACCTTGGTTATTTATAATCTATCCCTTGTTAGAAAACTTGGCATGCAACACGATTAAATTCTAGCATCATAGATGAGCTATAATGATACCTAGGCCTTTTTAGAAATACTTAGATACCACATAAGCTTTAACAAATACTTGCAGCAATTTCTTACACCTAATTAGATGAGGATGTTTCATACAATTTGAAAATGCAGTTCCCTTGAACAATTATGTTCAAATACTATGTACAAATGCCATTATATTTTGCTTAATCCTTCAAGTATGTAGTACCCTGTATTCTGCAAAATAGATTCCTTTATTGTAAAGCTAAAATCAAGAGCTCTCTTGAGGTAAGGAATGAAGCTGGCATAGGACACCAATCGCATGTGCAATCACAGTTTGGATAGATGGGTCAGCTTTGAGTTGTTTATTCCTCTTTGATATGGTGTATATGACATCTTCTTATAAGCATCATCTTTGTATAAGCATCAGATGTATATGGAATCTTCGTATAAGCATCAAAATCTTCTTGAGGGCACATTTCTTTAGAAAAAGGGACCTTTATTACATTGCATAACCCGACCACAGCCCCTGGCGTGCCTTTTTGCTAGTTTTTCATTTTTCATCATTTTTTAGATGGTGATATAACTCAAGCTATGTCGCCGGAACATTGATAGTAGAGTTTTTATATTCCATGGTTATTTGGAGTTCTGCAGCAGAAATAGCGGATTTAAATTTTTGTGTTGATGTGTGGCTTGCATACTCATCTTCTTGCCCTTTGTTATTTAAACAGTGCTTTGTCAAAGTGAACAAAGACATACTTAATATCTTTGTCTTCAAGGTTTATTAAGCATAATGAGCAGGAGGTTGTTGCTCCCGATCCTTGAGCTGCATGAGGATTTTGGAAGCAAGCTCAATCACAATGCTAGAAGTCCTTTTACAGGTATGCATTCTAAAAACTCTATGCTGTAACATGGAGCTTTTATCAGGTCAGATGAAGTAACAAAATGTGCTTCAAGATTAGGTAGTCTATGTCTCCTTTGTGTTTAATCCTTCGCTTGCATGTATGCATGGGCATTGTGGACATGGTTTTAGTTAGCTTGGTTCAATAATTGAAAGGCCAAGTAAAACCGAATGAATTCACTGCAATGTTTTCTCTTTATTGCTTCCCATTTTATGCAAATAGAAGTTTGGAGTTTGACTTGGCAACCTTCCAAAGTTTTTTACTATCTTCAGCTTCTAACCTCAACCATAGTAAGAAACCTTGAATTAGTTTTATTTTGCAATTTAGACCGTTTAAAATACTACATTTTTGTTTACAAAATTTTCTAATTTCTACTTTGCTTTACTGTTTACTTTATCAATGTACTGATGCAAATATGTCTCCATGGTTACTGCTTTCTCATGTCATCAATGTGCTGCAGGTTTTGGACAATCTCTAGACCTCACATTCCATGTTTAGAGAGGAGTTTGAAGGCTAGATAATTTATTGATCATTAAACCTGAAGAACTGAAGAAGTAATGATGGCTATGGACGTTCGTTTTGAAATGATGGTAACATGCTAATCAACAATATTAAACCAGGAAGGTATTGGTAAAAATCATTAGAAAGCTGTGTTAGAACTGTTGCTCATGCAAGGATCTGATACCTTAGTTTCTCAATGTGATTTTTGCATGTGGGTCAATTGTGGCACTTGACAGCATATGCAGTATATGAAAAGCAAGTAGTTCGTGCAGCTGGGTTAACTGTTTTTTTTTTATTAATGGCAGTCAAATGTTGTAACTTTTGAATTAATCCTTTCGCTTCGGAAATTAGAAGACCAACCTGTAGAATGCTATAAATTATTCTTGCTACATGTTTGTTTGGAATACTAGACAACAGAATTCTTATTTCTTGCAAGTCTCTTCCAACTCCAAATCCCTCTGCTTCCCTTTGCAAAGCCATCAGATGCTTATACGTCCCTAATGCCAAGCTATTAGCCATTCCTTTTTTAGGTGCAAAAGTAACATACCATTTGCCATACCTTTCTGAATACAAAATCAATGTAGAAATTTAAATGAACGGATTAGGAAATCTTATCTGCAATTAATGTGCTTGTTGATCCTATTTATACCTATTTATTAGGACATCCCGCATGTTAATCATCTTATCTGCAATTATATGTATGCCAATCCTTGAAATTATTTGCAATTCTATGTATATGTGTCCTTGAAAATATTTGATGCGTTGCTTGCTCAAAAAATTTTTTTTTTTTCATAATGCACATTGTCTATAAGAATAGAATAGGTTTTTTAATATAATGCAGGTCCTTTGTTCCGGTCACCATTGCAAATGAGTAGTTCCATTTAAAATAATAAGATAAGATGAAATGAGGCAGTCTATTCTTATTCCATCTGCCATAATCTACACACATGCTAGAGACCATTCAAAAACAATGTTGCTACATAATTGCTACCCTGCCCACCTTCAAGCTACATCCATCTATAAAACATATTTAATAGAAAAAAAGGATCAAATGGAATTACATCAAATCATGTTGTTAACCACGCACAATGGAAATTGAAAATGCATAGAAAGGAATATCACATGTGTGATTAACATGCTTAAGACCACTCTTCTAAAAGTTATTGGAGCACCAGAACTTCAAGTGTCCACAACCAGACGTCTTAATATGGTACATCCAATGATGAAACATTCCTACTTGTATAAAATGCATGTGCGCATTGTAAAAGCGAGATTTCTTCATCAACTAGTAATGTTCGTCCAGAGACGACTTTCAATAGAACTTGTCCATGTCTACCTTTTGCGGTCGTGGTAAAATTGGGTTTAAATCCAAATAACGTCAAAATTACCATGGAACCGGTGTGCAAGAAGCTACTAAACAAAGGCCAAATGCTAACCACTGCATGAGAAAATAAAAAAGTCGTTTTATGTGATTATGATCCGTTGTTCTATTACATTTGGCTCTATGCCATGGAACAATGCAATTTGTAGGCTACTAGAAAGGGCCAGTTTCTTCTTGCCCTCCTCTCCTCGCGTTCGTATTCGCTCTCCTTCTCTCGTTGGCTTCACGTCCCATCCTCCTCTCTGGATCTTGGCGTCCACCTCTTCTAGTGTCCCTTTCCACTTCTCGACTTTCAAAATGTTGCCCCTGGTCCCTAGTGCTGGCTCCTCTCCATTCCCTCCTGCCATCTCTACTCTCCCTAGTGCTAGCTCCTCTCCATCCTCTCTGGTCATTTCTCTCTCTGCGCCTAGTGTCCACAATCATGTCATAACCCAAATGCTCCCCACGTTCCCTATCTTCCCTTCTTGGGAGCTGATCAATCTCATAATGCTCCTCATTTCTTTGCCTGACTCTATCTTCTTTTCGTGGCAAAACATCAAGATTGTCTTCTTGCCTCCCATGTTCATATCTTCTCCTCGTCTCCATTTCATCTCCAAAATGTCTCTCGCCTCGTTGGCCCTCCCTGGATGCGATTGAACCAAACTCTCAAGATCGAGTACCCTCCTCAGTTTGTTCACGTCTGCGGGATTGCCTCGACAAGGGACGAGACCTTTCCAGACACACCAACGATGAGTCAGATTCTAATGCCTCGCGACCTCTCAATACCAACACATCGAAAGAAGAAACTAGAACCAAGAGGGTGGCGAACATGGCTCAAGCAATGCGAGAAACAATGCCATCTGGTTCATCTCGTCGTTACCAAGCACATCATGGCAATAGGCCATTATATAGACACCATTTGCAGTTCAGATTAGCATGCAAATGATGATGCTCACATAATTATACCATGCCAGTGTTGCACCATACATTCGAGCATCCACACATGCATGCATTCACTTGCATGACGCCGGAATGGAGTGGGGGGACGACTTGTCTTTGTGCGTTATGCATGTGGATGTTAGTCCTGTGCCTCCTGGTACAGGACTATTCATGCATACGACGGACCAGGTCAAGGCCAAGGATCCGGTCGAGGCACGCACGGTCGTGCCAAAAGCCCCAAGAAAGAAAGGCCAGACCACGCAGATCAAAGCCCGTGGTTACGCTACCAAGAGCGCCGCTTCGGACAAGTGGCGGCCCGTCACCGCCCAGCGGCCACCGTCGGTGATTCCCAGACACTTCAAGAGGCACCGCCAGCATTCCTGCAAATCAGGCCTCCTTCCAGGAGTCGGCACCGAAATCAGTCAGAGTGTCTATATTGGGCCAAAGGCCATTGTACTATATATATGAGTAGAGCTAGCACATGAGTTTTAGATGAGTTTTGAGTCTTGTCTCACTTCGTTTTCTCTCGGGCGAGAGCTCATGTATCACCATCATTGATATCAAGGAAGCTTATCATTGTTGTCTCATTGTTCTTTTGTTTTCTTTTCCCTTTCCTTTGTTTTCTTGCAAATCCCGCGTGACATAGTCCCCGGATTCTCCTGTTAGATCCAAGGGTCCTCACAGAGGGCTGTCTTGCAGGAGTTCCCGAACCCAGACCCCAAACACCATCGCCCGGTCGGTGGATTCGATTTTCCTTTCTTCTTTAGCCATATCCGCCTCAAACTTCACGCCGGAAGAACTCCTTTCCCGGACGGCGTCTCACTAGGGCGCCATCATCGAAGGGGAAGCTGTTCCGACATGTATGGATACGCTTTATGACATTGAAGGAGGCCACATTCGGTCTAGGGCTCGGTCGGCGCCACCCACCCCTCGTGTCTCTCGTCCCCGGTTCCGCCTCAAGCGTGCAAACATTGCTCCGCGACCTCGTCCACCTCATCACTATCCGGGCCCTATCGGGCTCAACCTTCTCAACCTTACTTTCATACCCCCGAACATGCCTACATTCATCCTTCGGCCATACACCTCTGCCTTCACAACCATCATCTCCTACGGGTGGACAGGGATATCCACATGTCTCTTTTGCTCCTCCCCAGGAATTTCCCTTCCCTACATTTCCCACCGCTCTTCCTGTTTACAACCTTACCGACCTCAAAACCAATGATCAAGCACCTCCAGTACCTCCCCTCAGTCACCCCTTCATCGGGGTCTTTGGGCACCATGCCACCTCCAACTCCACCTCAATATAATCCCTATCCGGTTCTGTCCGCCAAGCACTTTCACCTCTACCTTTTCGGACCCTTGGCGACTTATCCAACCTTTGGCAACACGAAAGGCAAACCATTAGACCAAAGTGCTTTCAGGCCCACATGGAAGAATTTTGAGGCTGGCGGCTGTCCTAAATGGTCATGCACAACCTCAACTGAAATTCCATATCTTTTCCACCACACTGCGTGGCTCTCCTCACCAATGGCTTATGTCCAACAAAAGCCACTGGAAACAAGATTGGTCAGAAATGAAAACTGCTTTTCTTTCTCACTATGGAACCACGGATGATGATCAACTTCATCTCAAGCAACTCAATGACTGCAACAAGAGCCCACGAGTCCGCCAGGATTTTTGCCGTCGACTTCACATCCTGCCGCCGGCAAACTCAAAGAGTACCCAACACGAGCCGGATCTTGGTCCGGTTTCTTCAAGGACTTCCTCCGCCTATCCGATCATGATGAATACTCGCTACCAAGACTTTGGAGCAAGCTATCGACCTTCCCGTGGCGTGGCTCTTGAGGAGCTCCCTTTCATACCACGGGGTCATGGTTCCAATGTGATCGATGTCCAACCTCAACACGCCAATCACATTGTGATAAATGATCCGTGCCATATTCGCAAACATCAAGGCCACTTTGGCAAATGAGTGCAACTCCACCAATGGCCCGCCTCATTGTAAAGATGCAACATGTGCAATCATGCCCGGGAAGAGTGCACTCGCACTCATCCTACACCGTCCGCAACAAACCGGGTTTATCAAGTGCAAACAACACCTCAGCAACAATCGCCATATCCGCAAACCGCTGCGGGCTCAACCCAATCAACCTATCAAAGAATCGGAGCAACAACGGGGACCTAACACCGCCCCCTTTTGATCCTTCTAAAGCTCGTTGTTATCTTTGTCGCAATGGGGTCATACCACCACCCGGCATGTCCTCAACTTCTACAAGTTCAGGTGTAGCTTCGGCACCAATCAGACCACCTCGATTACGCCTCACGGCTTACCAACTTTGGATTGCCAATGGCAAACAAGGCCCGGCGTCCGTTCTTCGGAAGCCACCTGTAGCGCATCGGCAATCACGCTTATCAACCAGCTCCACGCCAATCAACCTCGGATGGATCAGCAAAGCACGGAAGAAATTTTTCGTGCTCTTAATCCTCCAGTCCGGCCGTCAAATTGGGTTGGTTTGGTTTCACGCTGCAACCGAGGCGTCACGCCCCTTAACCATTATTCCTAATGGCACGCGAACCCGCCTTTGCAATCGACACAATCCCTCATGAAGAGGACAAAAGGTTCACTTTGCACCGACTTGGAAAACTCATGCCTCATGTCATGCCTAAAGTACCAAAGCATTCGAACCTCATGCAAGCTGTGCCAAGGTCATTTACATTGGCTAATATTCATGCCACCACTAGAGCTCAACAAAGACAAGATGCATCTTCCACATCTCAACCTCCACGCTCTCAGACATATCCAAATATTGCTGCCGAGGTTGACCTACTCAAAGAAGTTGCTGCTTCATTACCACGCACTCCAACACCCGTGGATCCAGCAGATCCTTTTTCTCATGTGCCTCTGGAACTCCAAGAAGAGCTGGCAAAAATCAAAATTCCCTTAAGTCTGGCAACAATTTTGAAACTATGTCACGCTCTCAAGGACCGATTACCACTCCCGGCCGTTTTGGTTGGGGCCGCCATACCTCTACACCCACGGTAGATGCCACGGTGGGCAATCAACAAGTCAATCATGTTCAAATTGACGGAGGTAGCGCTGTCAATCTCATCACGGATAAACTCCGCAAACAAATGGGCATCAAACAACTCTATCGTGCCCCATATGACATCAAATTGGCTAATGGCCATATCACGAAACCTCAAGGCGTCACACATCTTCTTCACATCAACATTGGTGATCTCCGATTCCCCTTAGAATTTGGTGTTTGGAAGGCGGGCGAAGATCCAGGTGATTATGAAATGTTGGTTGGCAGACCTTTTCTCCGCCAGGCCAAGAGTATCCATTATTGGGCCACGGATCAGTTAGTCATCACAGATGGTCACCTCAATGCCACTATGGACTTGGAAACTGGTAAGATCATTTCGGTCGACAATGCTGAACCCTCTCTCTCCGACACCGATTCTGAGGACGCCCAGACCTACTATGATTGGTCACACGATCGCTGTTCATAACGGACAAGAACATTTACCCATTTATGTAACAGACCGTATGGTGGGTCACAAACTGGGAGAATTTGCACCTACTCGAATCTTCCGGGGACATGCAAAAAGTGATAAAAAATCTCGTCGTTGATTAGGAGGTAACATTTGATGAGAACCAATAGCTCAGATTCGGAGGTCCGAGCTTTAGCTAAGCATATACGTATGTCTGCTCGAATCTTCCGGGGACATGCAAAAAGTGATAAAAAATCTCGTCGTTGATTAGGAGGTAACATTTGATGAGAACCAATAGCTCAGATTCGGAGGTCCGAGCTTTAGCTCAAGTTCAGGCTCCACCTGCGAGTCTGCCTCTGTCATCCTACCCCGAATATGCTGATCCTTGGGGAGAAATGACTCTTGATCAGGACCAGGCTGTGGCTGCCTTGTTTGACCCCTACCTGGCTCCTTGCAATCGCATCCAATGTGTTGATCACTTTTCAGATGCTGAACTTCCTCCTGATCCTGTTGATGTACACGCTGTCATGAAGCAACCTTTGCTTGATGAAAATCAGCAACCTCTCTTTTCACTACGTGAGCCACACTCATCTGTCATGCTTCAACCTCCTGCTCATATTGTCCAAGACACGGAAGTTATCCCACATATTCAGACTCAAGTCGAGATTGTGGGCGTGGGCAACAATCGGCTGTCGCATTGCCGCCAAAACCCTATCGTAACTCTTCAAAAGTTCAAACACATTTTCGCACGGAGCTACGAGACCTTCGGGGGGATCAACAAAACCTTGGGGAACTCACCATTCCTACCAAATCCGATGCACGCCCCGTAGCAACGGCGAAGCCGGCTCAACCCCAATTGCCGTGATCGCGTCAAGGCGTAAATTGACAAACTCCTTGCTGCGCAGTTTGATCTATGAGGTCAAACATTTGAATGGGTGAGCCCCATTGTCATTGCAATCAAAACACAATGTAAAGATCGGCGTTTTGCGTGGACTACCGGAAACTAAATCGCCACGGGGCGTGATCATTTTCCACTTCACGGACCGGAGTTCGGAAGAGGTCATTTGGACATGAGATATACTCCTTCATGGATGGTTTTTCGGGCTACAATCGGATCTCAATCAAAGAATTTGATCAACTCAAGACAACTTTCACCATCCGTGGGGGCACTTTTGCCTACAAGGTGGTTCCTTTTGGATTATCAAACTCTCCATCAACGCGTTTCAACGCATAATGCTCGTTTTTTCATGATTTTATGAAGGAAAATCCCTTCTTGCAAATTTTTCAAGATGACTTCTCGTCTCTGATTCCATGGATGACCATTTGGATAAATTGGAACTCGTCTTTTCAGAAATGTGATGAGTCCGCCTTAGTCTCAATCGAGAAATGCACCTTTTTGCGTCACTTCCAGGTGTTACTGTTAGGACACGTTGTCGATAAAGGTATCACCACGGATCCTGCCAAAATCAGTTGTGTGCTCAAGGCTCAAGCACCAGCCAATATCAAGGAGACACGCTCTTTCCTGGGTAAGGTAAATTATTACTCCACCTTCATTCCTGGACTTGCAGCCATTGCAGATCCCATTCATAAACTCACGGGTGATGAATCCACCTGGGCTTGGAATTCCCAGGCGGATGCTGCTTTCCAACAGTTGAAGCTTTTGCTTACTCAGGCCCCGGTTCTTGTTCCTCCTCAATGGGACAAGCCCTTTCATGTCCATGTTGATGTCTCAGCGTTCGCTATTGGAGCTGTTCTTTCTCAAGAATATGATGCAAACCAAACCGATATGCCAGCAGAAAACTCAATCCTGCTGAGCGCAACTACTCTGCCACAGAGCGTAAAGCCTTGAGTTTGATTTTCTGTGTCCAACGCTTCCGTCACTATCTTTTAGGCAGTCAGATCAAATTCTTTGTTGACCACCAAGCACTCCTTTATTTGATCAACAAATCCACGCCCACGGGCCGCATTGCTCGTTGGGTTCTCCTTCGCAAGAATTTGCCCCTTTGAAATTGTTCACAAAGGCGGGCAAATCTCATGTTGTCCCCGGATTATCTTTCACATCCACACGGATGATCCCTCCATGGGAGTCTCGGATGCCTTTCCGGACGCTCAACTCTTTCGGTCGCAGCAGCGCCACATTGGTTCCACAACTTTTTAGCGATATCTCCTCACAGCTCTTTCCACCGGAGGGGCGCCACGCTCTCTCCATAGCGTCAATCCGTCGACACCAATTTCTCCGTGAGGGTTGCAGGCCATCTTTACAAAAGGGCAAGGATACCGTCGCCGACGTTGTGTTCTCCCTCATGAGGTCCCGGATATTGTCCAGAAGCCCATGAAGGGCTCGGTGGTGGTAAATGGTGACACCACGACACGCCAAAAATCCTTCTTGCGGGTTATTTTTGGCCGGCTCTTCAAAGGCGGCTCGCCCACGCCCGCCGCGTGTGATGCTTGTCGGCGTGTGGGAAGGCCACGCCCGTGGCGGCTCTTCCATTGGCGCGATTCGCCCGCCCACTTCCTTTCACCAAATGGGGATGGATTTTGTGGGACCCATTGATCCACTGGCGGCACACCCGTGTCCGCTACATTACAGTTCTCACCGACCACGCTACCAAATGGGCGGAAGCTTGCGCACTTCCGGACAACACTGCGGCAAGCACCGCCAAGGTCATCTATCGACAAATCATCAGCGTTTTACGCCTACCTGAGGCGGGTCGGGTGATCGAGGTGTCCATTTTATCAATCATACCATAAAGGAGCTAACGGATTATCTGCGATCCATCATCACAAGATCACACCTTACTATCCTCAAGGGAGCGGTTTGGCTGAAAGCACCAACAAAACTACGGGGTCACAATTCTCAAGAAAATTTGTGGCGGCTTCGCCTTGGACCGGCAAAACAAGCTTCCCTCTTTGTTCTTTGGACTTACAATACTTGTTTCAAAATAGCTCTTTGGTCACACTCCTTTTAAATTGGTTTGTGGTCAAGAAGCTCTCATGCCCTTTTGAATACATTCTTCCAACTCTACGTTTTTCAACTAGCTTCTGACCCATAATCCGCTGCCTGCCACTTGTCGCGTGTAATCCGGCCAGGCAGACATACCGATGAAGTCGCACGTAGTGTGCGATTCGCCGCACTCGCACGCGTCTTTCTAACGCATCGTATGTTTTTCGGACTTTGGGCTTTTTTTGCATTTTTACGCACCTAATTCGCTGTGTTGTTGTTTTATTTGAGGTACAGTACGTAGTGTACGTAGTGTATGTTGTGGACGTACACTACTGTGACGCTCCCTGCTAAACGTACGGCGCCCGGCCGCACACTCGGCAGGAAATCCCCCATCCGGCTCAACAACCGCATGGGCCCTTCGTCTACCCCGCACTCGAGGTGACTCTTAGTGCGGGAAGGGAACACGAAGGTGTCTTGCGCGCCCTTCCCCTATGGGCTCCTATAACAACGGAAGCGATAACACGTCAGAACTAGCATCAACATATACAAATACTACCTCGAAGGGTAGTGCATCACTCATAATCCAAGGCAAAGATGATAATCACGAACCATAAAACATGAGAGCTCCTACCCCGCTCGGACTTCGTGGAGGATGGACCGGCCGCCAGGCCTCAAGATAGCGGAACCAGAGTCATGGCAATGGCGAGGGCTGGCATAGAGCAATGGCTAGGGTTGACCACTCCATCGCCCCTCACGTGCATACTGCAGATGGGCTAGATCAGGCTCTCGACGGGACTCTAGCCTTCCGGATCTGAATCCCATGGTATCACCCATCGGGACTACTCGCCTTGCATCTCCCCGGTCCGGATGGGGCGGGAAGGGTTGCATCTCCCTTCCGGGGGTCTAGAGGTGCCGCGGGTGGTGCTAGAGAACCGTGGTGACACCGCGATTCATGCCGACCACCAACCCCCAAAACGAGCCAAGCCAACACTTGCAGCTCTCGAGGAGGCGAGTGGCAACACCATTGCCCGGGGAGGTGTCGGACCCATGCTTCGGCCCACACCGAAGTGACCAGACCATAAGCCTAGCCCACTATGGGATCCCCCGGCCCCCATCGCAGGGATCCTCCCTCCACTTTCCCTCTAGCCCGTTATATGGTGCTGAGTCATATCATAGCCTCAATAGCCCTGGGTGGGCTCCTATGCACATGGGCAACTAATAGGAACTAAGGGGTCTACTCTAGGAGCATACTACATATGGCTCTAGGTCTCTACCCCCTTCCCAATACAAGAGGAGCAAACATGATCAACCATCATCACATAATCATCACATCATGAGAATAATCATAAGAATAACATCTTAACCTAATCATACAAATCTAACTAATAGTTAGGGTTCCTTGATTAGGGTTCAAGATGTTGAATATGGCTCTAGGATGGCTCTACTCTAGATACAAAATACTAGCATATCCGGAATGCTAATTTCCGGATGAGCTATCACAACCACTATCCTACATACCGCTCCCGAAGCTCTCCCTCCGGATCCGTGTGCCTCCATGGTCTCAGAGCTCACGAGATGCGCTCCTACTCCAAGAGCGAAGTCTACCTGCTGGGGCAACTTTGCACCAGCCTATGCCATGACAAGCGATGTTCAAACGGGGTTTGAGCAGTAGGTGAGTCTCACGGGTGCTAGGGGCTGGAAAGAGGTCTAGGGTTAGGGTTTATGCCTATATGAGTTAGGTCCACCTAGGATGCCACGTGGCACCAATCGGGTGAGTCACGTGGTGGCGGTGCCCCAATAGGTTAAGGCCACGTGGATAATGGCTTAACCTATGGTTGGCTAAGTTATGAGAATAACTTAGCCATGCCCTCTAGTGCCACAATCTATGGTATACAAGGCTACGAAGATAGACTTGTATGGTGCGGATCCGGGAATATACATTATTTATGGTATATTCCCTGGACCGTCACATTCTCCCCTTAGGACAATCTTTGTCCCTCGACATTAGGCTAAGGTGACGAACCTACCTTATGCCTGCACAAGCAACAACATGTCATAACCTTTAGTTTATTATAGCAATCAAGTTTTATTAGTTCAAGTCAAAATTTTAGGCTATATTTGTACTTATACAAAATTATATAGCCTTAACACGGTTATTTCTTACGATAATTCAAAACATTATGGTAAGAGTTATTAGGGTTCATAATCTAAATTATGGCTCCCCCTATCTTCTCGTAATCGCTCCCTCGTTGAAGTCCACCTTCTATTTGCACGCTAAAAGGAGCACATTACGTTAGTTTAATTAATAATTTGTGGTTTTAGGGGACCACCCCTTACCTCCTTGGTAGACTCTGCGACTCAAGGTTGTCCTACTACCTTGCCCAAGATCATGGCCCTTTCGGATTTGAGCTTAAGGATCATTTAAGATGCTCCCATCATCGCCCATGATCGAGTGCTACCTTGTACTCGGTTACCCGGTGCCGAGTACCCCTAGTGCATCATGCCCCACGGGTTTGAAGCTAGGGAACGTCTCACGATCCCATCATCGCGCATGATCACTTTAACCTTCACCATGACCCTCCTACGGCCAGGTGTGCGTACCCCGCATCGTGGCATAGAGATCATCCGATCGATGTCCCATCATCGCCCACCATGCCTCATTCCTCACTCACATGACCCTAATGGTCATGCGCACCTCTTGGTGCGTGTGGCCTAGAGAATGCCCTAAAGGCGTATCCCATCATCGCCCACACGATCCAAGGTTCTGGCACATGCACCCTAGTAACTAGAATGCATGCGCCAGGCTTAAGGCTAACTAACAACATACTAGCTAACCACCTGGCAAGTCGGGCTTCGACCAAGTCGGGAGGCGACTCGCCCATCAAACTCCTTCATAACTCACGGGTATTGCTTCTCCAAATCTTGCTTCAATACCCATGTCGCGTCTTCCACTTGTAAGTGCTTCCACTTAACCAAATATTGGAGGAACCGAGACCTCCTAGTCTTCTTGAATGACTTATCAAGAAGCAATTCGAGGCACTATTTCTACTTGCTCCTCAGTCATTTCCAACAAGGTTGGAGTATCCAAAACCTCCTCGGGGTTAGGATTGTGCCTTTTAATAAACTTACATTGGAAGACCTTGTGAACCTTAAGATGGCTGGAAGATCCAACTTGTAGGCTTGAGAGCCCACTCTCTCCAAAATCTTGAATGGCCCGGCCCACCTAGGGGCAAGCTTCTTGCAGCTCCCAATCCAGCGGCTTGGCTTGCTTCACCTTGATCTTCAACCAAAGCGGTATCGCCTACCTTAAATTCCCTTACGGTCCCTGTGGCTTGTCGGCTACACTCTTCTGCGACTTCTTGTCGCCAATAAATAACCCTTACTTCTTCCACTAGCTGCTGCATATCCCCTAACATCTGCTGGGATACTTCTACCTTGGACACAAGATTGTGCCAGGTATCCGGGGTTAAGCACTGGTACCCGTAATTTACCATGAAAGGAGACATCCGAGATGACTCGCTGGCAATCTTGTTAGGCGAATTCCACCAAGTGGATGTACTCATCCCACTTGGACTGCTTGTTCCACACATAGCTTGAAGCATGTCTTCAATGATCCGGATTCGTCCTCTCCATACGGCCATCGTTTGGGGATGATATGCGGGTGCTCATGGAGAGCTTAGATTCGAATGGTGCTAAAGAGATCCTGCCAAAAGGCACTCATAAACTTAGAATCTCTATCAGATATTATCTCCCGAGGCATGCCATGGAGTCTGAAAATCTCCCTTACAAATAACTTGGCAGTATCTAATGCGGTGTCAGTAGTCTTGCAAGGCACAAAATGTGCCATCTTAGATAACTTATCTCGACAACCATCAATGCATCCTTGCCTCGAAGAGTTCTAGGGAGACCACGTGATGAAATCCATGCTTATGACCTCCCACTTTGCATTTGGCACCCCTAATGGCTCAAGAGCACCGGAATCAGAAGTTGCTCGCTTTGGTCTGCTGACATAACTGGCAATCCCGAATATATGCAGCTATCTGCCTCTTCATTCCTGGCCAGAAGTAGCTACTTCGAATCTTGAAATAGGTCTTCATGAAGCCAGCATGCCCTGCTATTGGGCTGTTATGTGTGTCATGAAGAATTAGCTTCCTTACCCCTGATGATTCGGGCACACACAACTTATGCTTGTGATACAACAGGTTGCCTTCCTTCTTATAATGCTTGAAGGCTTCCCGCTCCTTATCTGTTCGGCTTCCTTGGAGAGGCTTTCCCATACCTCCTTGAAGTCCACATTTGATGGCAAGGACTCCTCAATCTTCTTGCCAAACTCACTCGAAGAGTGGAAATCAGCGTTACAATCGTCCTTGCGCGAAATGGTCTCACGAGAGGGCATCTGCTACCACATTAAGCTTACAGGGGCTTATATATAATATCAAAATCATACTCCTCAAGGAATTCCATCCACCTCCCTTTGCCTTAAGTTGAGGAGTGGGTTTGGGTGAAAAAGATCTTGAAGGCTCACGGTGATCCCGATCCAACTGAAACTTCCTTCCCGGCAGATAATGCCTCCATATCCTCAATGCCTTGACAATGGCTAGCAGCTCCTCGATCATGGGTTGGGTAGCGTTTTCGGCGTCGTTCATCTTCTTCAGTCAGGGCGACTACCCTTCCTTCTTGCATCAAGGGATTTTGTTGCTATCTTGCTTGCATCTGTTGCTACCAACTTATCTTTACTCGGATCCGGAAGAACAAGCATCGGTCTTTGTCGTTAAAGGCCTCTTTAAGCTTCTCAAAGGAAGCTTGGACTTTCTCTAACCAATGGCTAGTCCAATCCTTAATCTTCTTGGCCTTAGTGAGGTCCGGCGGAGGGCGCCACTTAGCAAAGTCCTTCACGAACTTTTTGTAATATCCGCCAACCCAGAAAGCTTCTTACTTCTGCCACATTCCTTGGAGCTGGCCAATCAACTATTGCCTCAATCTTAGATGGATCTGTGGAGATTCCCTCGGGATGTTACTACATGCCCCAAATATTCCCTTTCGGCCTGTTGCAAAGTGGCACTTAGAGAGCTTCCCATACAACCGATGGCGTCTCAATTTCTCCAACACTTTCCGAGATCTTGACAATGCTCCTCAAAGGGACTTCTTTATAGATTAGGATGTCGTCGAAGAAGACAATAACAAACTCATCCAAGAAGTCTACGAAGATGTGGTTTCATGAGGCGCATAAACGTTCTTTGGAGCATTCGATAGTCCAAAGGGCATTCTTGTAAACTCAAAATGACCATACCGCGTTACGGCAGGTCTTATGGATATCCTCTTCTTTTTATTCTTATCGATGGTATCCGACCTCAAATCAATTTTTAGAGAATACCTTTGCTCCTTGTAACTGGTCCATTAGATCGTCGCCCTTGGCAATGCATACTTGTTCTTTATCGTCTGCGCTTATTAAGTGGCGATAGTCTATCACATTCTTAAGCTCCCATCTTTCTTCTTCACAAAGAGTATAGGTGCTCAAAGGAGACACACTTGCTCTTATAAATCCAAGCTCGAGCAATTCTGAATTTGTTTCTTGAGCTCAATCAATTCAAGGGTGCTCGGTCTATATGGGCTTTCTTTGGTAGGCTTGAGATCCGGAGCCAATGTGATCTCACATTCCACGCCCTATAAGGTGGCATTTGCCGGATTTCATCGAAATACATCCTTGAACTACGAAATAAGCCTTGCTATCTTGCAGGGGAACTGATTTCCCTTTGGGTCACTTCCATCCTGCTTGCGGCTCAAGCGATTCCATCCTCAAGATGTAATCCACCTTATTTCTTTCTATACTCTTCCTTAGCTGCTTCAAAGAAATGCTTTGCATAGGAGAATCTAGCTTCTTACCTTTCACTATCAACTTGCTGCGTCTGCAGTGCCGTCATGGTGACTTCATTCCGGTTTTAATCAATCATGGCTTTGGCTGGCTTCAAAAATTCCATCCCCACTATCGGGATCATATCTTCCGATGTCCATGACTTCACGCTCCCCATCGGCCATAGCCCCACTAAAGTCTATGTCAAAGGTGATCCTCCTCCTTAGTGTGTGCCGAATGGGCCGTTTGCCATAGCTTGGCCTTGGCTTAGACTTCAATACCTTGTTCTTCATTAGAGCGACCAATCTAGGAGATGCAAAATTATGAGAGCTACCTGTATCTATGAGGACTACATGGGATTACTATCTATGATCCCGTCCGCGGCGATGACGATTTGACGATTCTCTATATCACCTGACTCAATGTTTGCACATATGTGACACTCACCATCTATGAAGTCACGGGCCTCCTGGCGGTCATCGTCCTCGTCGCTTACGTTGGAGAGTCCCAATCAAGAGTTACGCCAAGGCTGGCGCATGGCGATGGACAATCATGTGTTTGGTGCCACGGGTGGAAGCACGAAACATAGCTTTTTCTCAATGCATTCCTGTCTCTTTTCCTTCCGGTATGTCTAGGAGGCGGCAAGAACGCCCGATGCATTACGTGGCTTACGCGGTCCCCAAAAGCTTTTGCTCGACCCTTACCTTCTGGCCGACTCCACGATGGTGTGGCTGGCGATTTTACCCCGATATTGTCCACGATCACGCCCTGAACTCTTACCCCGAAGGTTGATTGCTTCCGGAGCGGAGTTCTTTGGTGCCCTCCTCCAAACTTATAGCTTTATCCTCGGCCTGCAAGAATCGACCTTGGGTTGATTGCTCTAACAAGCCTCTTGATATTGCTGTTCAACCCCTCAATATAAGTATCCTTTGCTTGCCTCTCGAGACTCGGGAACATGCGACTGAGCCTCATAAATTCTTCGTATACTTAGCCACTTAGATAAGCTACCACGATTCAACACAGCAAAAATCTTGGATCGTCTACTAGTATGAGACCTTGGCACATAGTGCTTGCGGAAAGCCTTGCGAAGGTCTTAAACTGCGGTTGTTCCTCTTCGACTTTGTTGGATTTAGCATATCCCTTCCACTGGATCCTTGCCGGGTCCAATAAGGTTATTTGTAGCAACTTTCCCTATGTCCTTGTCTTTCATACCGCAGGTATGAGTTGCCAAATTCTTCCATTTCATCAAGCCATGCTTCAGCCTCCATGCCCACGATCTGTCTTTCCACGAGAAGCGGGCCGAGCTTCCTTGTCTTCCATACATTGCTCATAGCACTATCCACCTTTTTTTTCGATAGTCACCTGTCTTTCTTGCTCTTTTCCTTGCTTTTAGGTGTGCCCGGCCCGGGACCGAATCTGAGCTAGAGCCGCCCCTCTTGGAAGAGCTATCGATGGTGGAGCTAGATGATGATGGACTCTGGTTCTCCTCTTCCTTCTCCTATCCACGGCGTTCCCAGTTTGCCCTCCCTTCTGTGGGGACCGTCACCACCCGAAAACAAGGTGGAGGTGGAGGCCATCTTCTTGTGCATTCATGAGAGGTGTCGCCCGGTTGATGAGGTGTTGCATCTGGTTCCTCATCTCTGCACCAACCTTCGTTGGACCGCCTCACGGTGACATATCCGCTCCAACGTCTTCCCGCTCTCTCGCCAAACAAGTTCCTTGGTACCCAATTGCATTGGTCGGTGCTGGATCTTGAGATCCTGCACTTGAGTTCCTGCTGCAAGGATTGATCATCAATACATTTTATTTGGGTTAGATGTTGATCAATTTTACTTGCAATTGAATTATCTTTAGGTATAAGAAATCATACAAAGCCTTACATTGACAAAGCAGGTTAATAGTCATTAATACATAAGGATTACATGATAAGGTAGATATATCTTAGCACAATGGGTACAAGAAACATTTAGCACAAAAACTTAAGAAAATTTTACAACTATTCAATGGCCTCGAAAGCCTGAAGAAGTTCTTGACATCCCCAGATCGGAGGCCTTTGCGAGGTTGGCGCAAGATGTTCCTCGTCGATCTTCCTTCAAGTGTTTCGGGCCATCTCGGTTCGGAAGTTTCGTGCATTTATTTGCTGCTAATGAAAGTGTTAAGGTCCCTAAGGTGCCCTCTCGCAAAATCGAGGCAATGGAGCACGGCCCCTGTTGAAAAGAATGATGTGATCGGCATGGGCGTATATCTTCGAAAGTGCTGCCCGGCCCGAAAGTGCTATGAGAAATGCCGCGGATTCTTCCCCTTGGGCTGAACTCCTTGTGGAAGACTATCATTTGCCCTTGGCCGAGGGGCGGAAGATAGTAGCGGCGTCGTGCCCTTCCCCCGCCCAGCGATCGGTGCCCTTCCTTTGAGCTGCCCCGTAGTAGGCATCCACCGCCATAAGGTCTTCATGATCCCTCCACATCTTTGGTTGCGTTGTCCAAGTTGATCTTCGCTGGACCCTTCCCTCATGCTCTGGCTCGGCGGCCGGTGGGAAGGAGCTTGGGCCCTTCCACGATTTGTAGAGTGTGCTCGTATCTGGCTGGAACTCCTCCTCCGAGATGATAGGCTCCTGGCGTCGATAGATCTCCCTTATCTGGCGATGATAGGCTGCTATATCCGACATTGTCTCCCCAAAGATAAGAGTGTCTCTCCGCCCGACTCCCTTGGAATCTCGGTATGAGTAGTCGATAATGTCATTGCTCTTCGGGTGTGCTATCATGCCCAAAGAGCTCGCGTCGATTCGAAGACCCGTTCGGCGATGGGACAAGTTGAGGATGTCATTTTGCAAAAATGTACTCCTCCCCGTCGATGACTATCGGCGACAAAGCTGTGATGCCATTTGGTGGGTCGGTAGGCTGTTCTCACGTCGTCGTCATGCCTCGGCGCATACCTCGCATTCTTGTTGCCTCCCCTCGCTCTCCCATTAAGGTTTCTCCTCCCCCTAGGCTGCTCGTAGTCTTCATGGATCTGTAGAGATGGTGCCCCCGACGTTGTGCCATAGTATTAGGCTGAGGATTCTATATTGAGGATTTGATCCCGGGCTCTACTGGTATCAAGTGGGCTAAGTCTAAGGGGCTGACGGAGGGTTCCCCTACTTTATTGATTGACTTATAGTGCATGAAGAGTGCAAGGGCTAAATGCGAAAGGAAAGGTACCTATGCCTATTATGCAGGGTCATGTAATCGGGCATGGTCCTAGTCCTATCCATAGCTGCTTCTTGCCTTTGGATCCTGCCAACTCTCGACCTAAGGCTTGGGTAAGTGTCTCAAGGGAAACCCAATTCCCTCCCCTAGGAGGCGATCCTAACTTCCCAAGGCTGGGGACTTGCTGGTCATATTGGCACATAATGTCCAGGTGTAGTAGGGTGTTCTAGTCAAAGTTGCGTGAAGATCAAACAAGTGATCAAACACAGAGAAGGCTTGATCTACTGGAAGCACATGGATATGGCTGGCAGCATTGTACCATCTCTCAAAGTTGCTGGGCGCCATTGAGCAGGAAAGGGTGTAGAAAATGGCTTGCAAGGATCAGTGGAGGATCAGAAAATCGCCTAAAGGAATTTGGGAGCAGTTTTGTAGGAAGAAAAATGGCAAATGAGACCTATTTTTATAGACTATGGGTGACCTCGGGGTTCGTGCAAAAAGGTGCCTACCTAAGAGGAGCTTGGTTCTATGGCTCTGGGTGTCCAAATGAACTACCATGAAGTGCAAACTTAGGCAAAACAAAGCAAGAAACACTACATGGCAATTTGTTGGATCAAATTTGGCTAATTTGGGCCAAAGATGGGCTGACGGTGAATCAGCGGCGGATGGCCTCCGCGTCATGACGCAGACAGTTTGGCGCGATCTCACCCGGTTGGCCTGTTTTGGGCCAATTTTTGGTCATTTTTGGGAATTTAAAGATGCTAATATGGCTAATTGGGTCGATTCTAACCTAACTAGCAACTTATTTTGAGCAAAACTGACACCAAAAAGCATGTTTTTGGGGGGTATGGTGAATCAGCCACAAAGCAGCGCCAGCGTCGGGGACGCAGAGGCCATTGGCGCGGTCTCACCCGACTGGCCCAATTTTTAGCATTTTTGATGATTTTTTTGCCAAAATTTTGTTGTAGTCATGATTTCTAGGGTGTTTCTAGGCATGCTATGAAGAATTCTACTACGATTGGGTTCTATTTCCTACATTTCAAGCATACAACATTTTTTTTCTAATTATAGAGGAAAATAACTTTTATATTAATGAGAAACATAGTTACATGAAAATTTTAATTCTTCTACAAAATTTACAAAATTTGAGAGGCCTAGGGCCTCCCCCCGCGGATCCTCCTTGCTAAGTGGATGTCCCCGGCATGAGGGGTTACCCGCTTAGCATGGATAGCGCAGGTTTTCCCTCGAAGAGCTGCACCAGCTCTGCCCCGCCTCCCCTCTGCAGGGCCGGGTCATTAGAGGGGTTACCACGTAATCAGTCGGGAGCGCGCAAAACCTCCCTAAGGAGGCGCTTCGAGGGCCTTCCCTTATCGGAGATTCGCGGCACATCCGGAAGTGCGAATCTCCCTAAACTCCCCGGGTATGTGCTATTCGCCCCCGGTGGTGAACCCTCTTGGGTTTTCCGGCCTAGGTGGGGGTGGCTTGGGCTGGTTCTTCTTGCCCGCCGCCCACCACGACACGCTGTTGCACTCCCTGGCCGGTAATACCACTCATTGTACCTCGCCCAGCGGCGAAGGTACTCCTTGTATGCCGACATCTTCCGCTTGAACTTCGCGGTCCGGGCTGAGCACGAATGCCCGCTCCCTACCTTTTGCTTCTTCACCACCTTAGGTGGTTCCGGCCCACTTGGGGTAGGGTGGCCTGCTGTCCGGGGTCCTCGCTGCCCCTCCTCCTCCTCTTCCTCCACTTGGGGCTCCTCCTCCGTGGGGCTCTTGAATAACGACGGTCCGGCGAGGCCCGGTCGTTCCTTTCTTCGATCGCCTCTCCTGCTCCCTCGGCTCCCTCTCCCGCTCCGCTTCTTCACGGCGGCCCTCTCTTCGGCCACTCATGACTTTTTCCTTCCCCTTCTTTTTTTGAAGGGCCCGGGTCTTGGCCGGTCCGGGTGGTGCTGCTCCTCCACTGTTCTTCGAGCTGCTCTTCCACCTCTTCTTCCACCCCGATTGTCCGAGGGGCAGAAAAATGGCCGAGACTCGCCCCGGTCCTCGAAAGTACCTGCCGGGAGAGGCGATCTTTGGGACTCTCGGCGTCATGGAAGGAGGCCCGGCTTGCTTTGGGCCGCTGCCGGGGAAGCTCCTCTTCCCCTTTCTTGGGTGGGAGGTGCTCAGGGATCTTCTTCACATGTCGCCTTGCACTGCGCCATGGAGAGGGTAGGTCTTGTTCGAGTGCTTCCTCAGAGGTTTGTTTGGTGCGAGCCATATCTTATGGTTCAGAAAATGGGTGACGTAAAAGGCTGAGCAAGAGAGAGTTGGAGGTGAAGGGTTGGAGAGAAAATGAGGTGTCGGATATTTAAAAAAGGAGGGTCCACGGGAATATTCTCCTACCATAATTACCCTATTTATTAGCCCCTTATTAATTACAAGATATTTAACAATTATTTAACTATTAATGTATATATTAACCTATATTAATTGATATTATCTTTAGATTTTCGAATTTTCCTAATGGTTGAAGTGCAATTTATAAATTTCGCCATTTTTTTCACACGGGTCTCCGTTGGCATGATTCTTTGACCCATTTTAGGTGAAATTTGATGCAGATGCATAATTTTCACTCAAATTTACTAGAAGGTTCGTTTGACTCACTCAAATCTTCGTCTAACACTTAGCCTAATTCGACCCACTACCTAGGAGAAAATTTTTCCCCCCTATTTTCGCGGTTCAATGGTGGAAATGTTTATTTCACACCCCTATAGGCCTGTTAGACTACTTCATGGTTATGGTGGGTGCTAGTTCTTGGTCAACCAAGAACATCGCTCTGATACCATTATGACGCTCCACCGCTAAGCGTCACGGGCCCGCCGCACACTTTCGGCAGAAATCCCCATCGGCTCAACAACGCGATGGGCCCTTCGTCTACCCGCTTTCGAGGTGACTCTTAGTGCGGGGAAGGGGAACACGAAAGGTGTCTTTAGCGCCCTTCCCCTATGGGCTCCTATAGCAGCCGAGGAAGCGATAACCGCGTCGAGAACTAGCATCAACATATACAAATACTACCTCGAAGGGTAGTGCATCACTCATAATCCAAGGCAAAGATGATAATCACGAACCATAAAACATGAGAGCTCCTATCCCGGCTCGGACTCGTAAGGAGGATGGCCCGGACCGCTAGGCCTCAAGATAGAGTAGACCCCAGTCATGGAAATGGCGAGGGCTGGCATAGAGCAATGGCTGGGGTTGACCACTCCATCCCCCTCCTGTGCATACTTTGCGGATGGGCTAGATCAGGCTCGACGGGACTCTAGCCTTCCTGGATCATAATCCCATGGTATCACCCATCGGGGACTACTGTGTTGCATCTCCCCAGTGGATGAGGCAGGAAGGGTTGCATCTCCCCTTCCAGGGGTCTAGAGGTGCCGCGTGGCTAGAGAACCTAGGGGCGTGGCACCACGGTCGTGCCGGTGAACCCCCAAAAGCGAGCCAAGCCAACACTTGCAGCTCTCGAGAGGCGTGGCAACACCATTGCCCGGGGAGGTGTCGGGACCCATGCTCGGCCCACACGAAGTGACCGACCATAAGCCTAGCCCACTATGGGATCCCCCCGGCCCCCACTCGGGCAGGGGATCCTCCCTCCACTTCCCCTCTAGCCCGTTATATGGTGCTGGAGTCATATCATAGCCTCAATAGCACGGTGGGCTCCTATGCACAGGCCGCAACTAATAGGAACTAAGGGGTCTACTCTAGGAGCATACTACATATGGCTCTAGGTCTCTACCCCTTCCCAATACAAGAGGAGCAAACATGATCAACCATCATCACATAATCATCACATCATGAGAATAATCATAAGAATAACATCTTAACCTAATCATACAAATCTAACTAATAGTTAGGGTTCCTTGATTAGGGTTCAAGATGTTGAATATGGGCTCTAGGATGGCTCTACTCTAGATACAAAATACTAGCATATCCGGAATGCTAATTTCCGGATGAGCTATCACAACCACTATCCTACATACCGCTCCGAAGCTCTCCCTCCGGATCCGTGTGCCTCCATGGTCTCCGGACTCACGAGATGCCACTCCTACTCCAAGAACGAGAGTCTACCCACGGGGCTCTGCACTGGGTCTATGCCTAAACGATGTTCAAATGGGGTTTCGAGCAGTAGGTGAGTCTCTGGGTGCTAGGGCTGGAAAGAGGTCTAGGGTTAGGGTTTATGCCTATATGAGTTAGGTCCACCTAGGATGCCACGTGGCACCAATCGGGTGAGTCCTGTGTGGCGGTGCCCCAATAGGTTAAGGCCACGTGGATAATGGGTTAACCTATGGTTGGCTAAGTTATGAGAATAACTTAGCCATGCCCTCTAGTGCCACAATCTATGGTATACAAGGCTACGAAGATAGACTTGTATGGTGACGGATCCAGGAATATACGTATTTATGGCGTATATTCCCCTGGACCGTCACAACTACATATATAACTTTAATACATTTTTGAACATCATTTATATAGTTATTTATTCAATCTCGAGTTCTTTTATTGCTTGTGTAGATAGTTAATGGTAAGAAAACATAAACATTACACAGTGTTCAAGATCAATTAACATCTAATAGGAAAGAAAAGACCACAGCCTAATATCACTTGTTTAGTTATCTGAGTAACAACCCAAAGATAAGGTTGTTCAGGTTGATCCACTCCAACAAACATTCTAGGATTTAATACAAATCAAAATGTTTTCCACGATTGTCCTATGGTACAGCTTCATGATTTTAAATGCTTACTGGCATCATTTCCGCTATTGATATCTGATACTCTTTGGCAATGATATTAACTAATTATCCAGCTGATCTGCTTCTGTCACATGAACAAAATGGAATATGCATTCAGGCTACTCCAGTTATTTGCAGAAACAAAATTTTACCAAGTCCTAGAAATAATTATTTTCCTACCTATACAGTTCATACCTATATGTTTGATAGAAAACTCACCCCAATGACATGGGAAGATTGAACAGAAAAATATGCAGGGCCTGCACAGAACAGATATAACCACCAATGAATTAGTGCCAGAATAGAGGGACAATAGTACATGCCATCATCAATCAAGAGCACTTGACCCAAAAAAATAGTAGAGCAAAAGAATAAGCCTAGAAATATGTAGATAACAATACCTTACTCGTTAAGAACTCAAAATTTACGCAAAGAGACCTAGATTGTAAGCAATGAAGCACAACCGCCATCGCCACAAATAACGATACCACCTTGCCATTTCATTTGATGCATAATCTTTGAAGTGTGCCCTAAGTGTACCACTTGTTATGCATAAAAGGTTTTGAATTAACAACCTGATATATAATTGGTAAATGACCTATATTTGATAAACCCGATGATATATATTAAACATAAAGTTTAGCTTTGGCCTACCCTCATGGCTTTTGAAGCACCCATTTTGGAGAAGTCCATTGTAAAATCGCAAAACAAAAAAATGTTAAATCCCAAAAGATGAACCGATAGCGAATCAAAACCAATATAAAGCTTTTGAAGAGGAATGAAGATTTGGGATTAAACAAAGCAAATATTGAAATAAATAGAAATTTACCTAGCAAGGATAGGCTGCAGAATCGATTCACGCCCTCAGAAAAAAAGGACTACGGAATTCATGAGCATGAGGAAAGCTAGAAGCTGAAGAATAAGGAACCGAAATACGAGGAAAATCTACTACACACCGAAAACAACATGAAATGAGCCGATTTATGGAATGAGAGGATGATGAGAATGAAAAGAGAAGCTTTAGAATCATTTAAACCTCCTAAGACCTCTGTTCAAAGGCTCTTCACATCAAAAATCCAAACTAAGCGCCATCAAGAACCATATCAATCTTGCATTAGAAGGTCCTGCGCTGCCCTTAACCTGTGCAAGCACTCCTCTCGATTCCACAAACCCTAAATCATGGAAGTTAGCTTGGAGGGCGGATCGTTAGGGTTAGGAAACATGTGAGATTCGAATATAACATTTCCCTAAGGTAAACCCCACCAAAAAAAAAAAAATTGACCTCATTATGTAACGACGCAGGCATTGCTATACAACATATATAAGGTACTATCGCCCATGTTTATTTTCCGTGCGACGCGTGCGAAAACAATACGAACATCTTGGCCGCCATCGGGTGTTCTCGCAGCTCCTTTGTTAGTCTTTATATAGCAAACCGCGAGGACCTCCCCGTCGGCGTGGACCAATCAGAAAATTAAGCCAGCGTGGTTTGCAATGCAAGGTTTGTTTTCTAAATGAAGAATCTTTTCTCCCGCCGCATATCTAGCCATGGTACCAACCGACACCTTCGTTTAATGATATCCCGCCGGTTGCCTTGACATTAAATGACATTCTCTCTTTTTCGCCCGTCGAACATTAATGTCGTCCTTTAAGCCACTGTCACATCCGATCATTCTCTCACGTCTCATCTACACCGTTCCTTGCTTCTCCCTTTATCGTTTGGGGCTTAGCCAAAATTTTGCCTTTCAATCGCCCTCCTCGCCATCTCTGCGCCCCACGGCATCATCCCGGTTGCCGTTTAAGCCCTCATCATGCCCCTTCGCCCTACACTTGCGGCGCCCTAAACCTTTACCGTCTATCTAGCGCCTTCATCTTCCGCTCTCGCTCTCGCCTCCTCAGGGCGGTTCCTTTCCCGGCGCTCCCTGCGCCATGGCTGCACCCAAATTTCCTACACTTCAAGCTTACGCTCAAGGGATCACGACTCTTTTTCAGTCGTGTCTTTCTCGGGCCCACCTTCGCGAGGCCCTTCTTGGTCCAAGTCAGTAAGCCCGGAACACCCGAAGCTTCACGAATTTTCACAAATGGAGCTCAGGCTCAAATCAGAACAATTGGCGGTTAAATGCGGCTCACATCGTCAACAGCAGGAAGGCCTTGCTACGGTGGTCGATGGCACCACCATTTTACTTACTCGACCCTTGATTTCGAGGGTATTCCGGTATTCTTTTGCAAAACCTTACGTATCTTGGGCTGCTTTTTACGGGACATGGATGTCGGTCGGTTCGATTGCTCACGCTTATCAAGCCAACCGATAATCGCCTCACAAATATTGCAAAGTCACATGACACTTTTGTGAAGTTTACGTGGCGCAAATTGCTTGGGTATTCTATCAAGAACACCCATATCAATAAAGCCGTTCTATAATATGGTCATCAACCGCCATCCGGCAATCTCCACATTGATTGGCCACAAATTTGTTGTTCTATCGCCTTCTTCAAAGTAGACCGCGATTCGGGCTACCCCCTCCTTGATCTCGAAGTTTTCGATTGGGTGGCCATCTTCGGGCAATCATCTCGTCATTATTTTTCTGTTTAGGGAGAGCCCTTCCCACTTCTCATGCCTCCACTTTCGAAGTCTACGCATTCCCAGCGTCAAAACCAACAACAGCCGTCCCTTCGCATGGACTTCCCGGTAATGTTCAAAACCGGGACCACGCATGTCTTGTCTCCTCTTCCTCCCTTTGAAACCATGCCTTCCACTTCTGTCATGTCTCCCAACAATCTCATACAAGGCAGCAACAGGGCTTGGCCCCACCCAATCCTCGCCAGCTTCTATATCAATTCCAGCAGGATGTTCAAGCTGCCGCTCTGCAATTACAAGCATCACAGGACGCCCTCATGAATGGTGTTGATCCCTGGAGGCTTCGATGTAGATTCAAAAGAGACCTTCAAGCTGCCCTTTGCACAAGTTCAAACTTTGGAGGCCACTCTTCAAGAAAAGCGCGCGGCTCTATTACGGGCCGGTGTCGATCTAAAAATGCTTCGGGCTGAGACCCGATGCGCTTGCAGATCAACAGGCTCAGCTCCAAACCACAATTCAGGACTTGTTGGAGCAAAATAAGACAAAAGACACCCTCCTGGGTGACAAGGAGAAAGACATTGCTAAGCTAGACACCTTGTACACGGAGCTTTCTCACAATTACCGCACTCAAGTTCATGACCTTACGGGCGTGGACGCTCAACTCACCTCCCTTGAAGTTTCGGCTTTCCCGGCGACCAATGGGTTAACGTCCCTCCGGGCTCGGCTTTGGGGCTCGAAGCGAAGGTCATCGATGACGCAGAGATTGCCACGCAGCCTCAATACTCGGGCAATCCTCTTCACATGCCCGCGCTTCCTAGTAAAGCGGGTCCGTGATCAGTCCCCGTCTTCGTTAGAAAAGGAGAATCGGATCCGTGACCTTGAACATCAGCTCCAGCAGCGGTTCAATCTGTTTGAAGAAGCCCAAAACAAGCGGGGAGGGTTATATCGACATTGCTACCAACATCCCCGTGGACTTCTCTACTCCTTCAAGCTATCTTGACTATGTGGTGGCCCGGCGGCACCTTTTCCTTTGAAGTGGTACGCGGCCAATGGCAATGTTCATCAAGCGACCACTCAAAAAGTCGCGGATTTTCTTCGGACTGGCGGATCTCTCCTCGTGGAAGACAAGGGTTTTCGTGTGCACTCTTCGTCTTTGATCAGCTCCATTCTGAAGACCTCGATTTGATCACTTTCCGTGTTGTTCAGCCAATGGCTTATGTTTTTCATGACTTCTACCTGGCGGATCTCCATGATAAATTCCGCGATGAGGCCCATTGTGTTTTTCGAGGCAACTCCAATGCTGCTTGGTTGTTATCGGCAACCAACCCATATTTCAAGGATCCCGCCGGGCCTCGGACTTTTGAGCGAGGAGTACATGCTCAACTTGCTTTCAAAGACTTACCTACGTGGCGGTGCTGAAATATTGGAACAGGTAAACAAAAATTTGGCGCATCCTGATGATCTTGAGTTCTCCCAAATTTATATGCAGCACTTGGGAGGCTACAATCAACTCCATGGCCTTCTGGAAAGCAAGACCGTCCCAACAGGATGGGTAAATCCTCCTGTCTATCAATTACTATCTACTTCCGAGTGGGACCATTGGTGTCGTGCTCTTGATCAGAATCTTGTGCGAGAATTCAGGGACATGGCTCTGCAACCCACGCATACGGGCCTGCTTCCCTCTCCATATGCTTCCTTAGGAGTCCCTCCGCCCACCGGTTCCTCTCTTCGACCGAGTCTTCCCTTTTGGACGAAGGTCCGGATGGCCACCGGGAGTCGACCACCCGGGCCGGATCTCGGCGGATCTCGGTGGGATCCCCCGATTTGTCGAGCGCAGCTCAATTGGGGAGGATAATGCCACCTTGGACACTACCGAATTGGATTTATATCGGTAATGGCGTGGTTGGCAGCGGCTCTTTGATGCTTTTGCATGGTGCGGATACCTTCTTGCGAGAATGCCGCCACCTCACCGGACCCTCCGGTCCCACCGTCAAAATTTGGTTTTACGTCTTTGCTCTCAAATGCATCGATCGACTCTTTTAAATCGGCGGCGTCAATCTTTCTTGCAATCGAATGCCGGCGTCGGTGCCTTTGGTCTCGGACACGCCTTCTCATGGAGTGCGGTTTGTTCGCCCGGCCCATCCGCCTCGAAAGAAATGGTGCGCTCTCACTTCCTCATTGATGCCGATCGCCCTTGGGCTCAACACTCGATGGCCCCTTCAAACCGCCCAGGATCTTGGGCACTTACCATAATGGCCCGGTCCTCATTCCCGTGAGGATCACTTTCCATCTTTCGGTTTGAGGGAAGCACTTCCTCCTTTTCTTGGTGAGTGTCGTTTGGTGGGGGTTAGTCACCGCGGCCTCCAGGGACTATTCATCATCTGACGGACCAGGTCAAGGCCAAGGATCCCCGGTGAGGCGCACGGGGTCGGCCGTCAAAAGCCCGGCAAAAGACCAAGCGGCAGGACCCCGCGGTCAAAGCCTGCGATACGCTACCAAGCGCCCGCTCAAACAAGTGGCGGCCACGCCACCGCGTCGGTGTCGGCGTGATTCGTGCACTTCAAGAGGCACCGCCAACATTCCACAAATGGGGCCTCCTTCCAGGAGTCGGCACTAAATCGGTCGAGTGTCTATATTGGGCCAAAGGCCATTGTACTATATATATGAGTAGAGCTAGCACATGAGTTTTAGATGAGTTTGAGTCTTGTCTCACTTCAGTTTTCTCTCGGTTGCGAGAGCTCATGTATCATCATCATTGATATCAAGGAAGCTTATCATTGTTGTCTCATTGTTCTTTTGTTTTCTTTTCCCTTTCCTTTGTTTTCTTGCAAATCCCGCATGACATAGTCCCCGGATTCTCCTGTTAGATCCAAGGGTCCTCACAGAGGGCTGTCTTGCAGGAGTTCCCGAACCCAGACCCCAAACAGTGGAATTGTCGAATAGAGAAAGGATGAACCGTAAGAGATCCTTAAGAGCAATCCCGACCTAATTCAAGCCATTTGCAACATGCCAAAAGAGTATTCAGAGGCCACCTAGGAAGAAGAGCAAATGAAGTGGATTTGAAAATGGTCCTTGGGAAAAAAGCAAACTGGAGCTTTAGAAAATGAAGATGCAAGGAGCTGCAAAACTCAAGTTTGGTGTACAATAAAAAATGCATTGTATGAGCAACAAGAGTACATAAGCATGTAAGTTTAAGAGTAATAGAGGTCGATTCATGTCTACAATAAGACGAGGATTAATGGGATAAATAATACTCATGGTTGCAAGGTTATTGTAATGATGGGCTGATTTGTTTAATTCTGGATGTTTGTTACATATGCCCTGGTTGGGACTCATCTCTTGCCCTATTAACCTGATTCCTCATTCCATTCAAGGGATTTCTAAGTTCGAGTCCAAAATGAAGCAGAAAAAACAGGTCAGATGTCCTGATTGTATGAAAATATGTTCTTTCGACAAGGGAGCTAAATCTTGTATTGGATGATATCTCTGTAATAATATTTGAAAGGCTCACATGTTTCTGTGTGAATAGAAGTCGTGCAGTCTTTGAAATATGGCTTGTAGACAATTGTTTTGATTTTTGTGCAATTCTTACCCCTATGTTTGGAAGAATGTTTGATGTAATGGTTTTCATGAGAGCCTCAAGAGGACCTCATCGACAATATTGAGAAATATTGCCTTTTGTGGGAACTTCGTTTGGGATTATCATTGTTTGTGCTATGTATTGTATGCCTACTGAATGTCATGCAAGAAAGGTGATTCATTCTTTTCTTGGAGATATTAAGTAATAAACCTATTACTATCATGTGCTAGAGCAAACTAAATTCTAAGTGATGCTGGAGCATAATGGATCTTTTTTTTTCCCCTGGAATGTAAATTTGTTGAACAATGGCTATGGTGGAAGGGGGCGAATGCATGTATGGAAAAAGGCATTGGATAGAAAGAGTTTTTTATCGTTGTACAGGGTCTGCTGGAACAAACCATGATCCGCATACAATGCAAACTCGTCCTGCAATTTGTTGCTACTTGAAAAACATGTCGCATATTAGCTTACAAAACTTCAATTTGGTTTTCCAACTGAGAATAAATAGGATGATAGAAATACACGAGATTAAAGAATACTAGTAAGCGTGTGCCTGGCGTTGCCGCGCTTGATAGAATTGTGTATCATGTTATGGTGTGTCATAGCAATGTGGAACATTAGTAGATGATGACAATAATATTGCTTATTCAGTATTACTTGTCTACGCCCCATAATAAACAAAGAGTTATATTGTGGGTGTGACAATAATGCTCTACCAAAGTGTGAAGGATAATATTTTTGCGGAGTCACGCAAATGGTCATTTTAAAGTGGTGTATATTGTTAACGCCCAATATTGGGTTGCCCAAAGGGCAAACCCTTAGGAGCTAGATTGGTAGATATTCTATTTTGTGCCATTGATGTATTATTTTGATGGTGCAGATGGGGAAACTCTTCAGCCTTATGTGACGTTAGTCGGTAGTTGGCTTGTTATTGATTGTCATGAGCCAGTGTTGGGCACTGTCGGACCATACATACATGTTCTCGCTACCCTCTATCCGAAGTATCCGTCGGCTAGGAAGGCAGTAGATTCTCTGCCATTGCCACCATGTTAGGGAAGCACTCCTTTTCTCTACACCAAACTATGAGCATGACAACCTTTAAGCAGGGATATGCTCCTTTGGACCACCCATCTTAGCCATCGAGAAGCAAAAGCAAAACTTTGTGCCCCATTCTCATGGTTTTAGATCTGATTCAAGGAACCATTCTGCCCTAATTTTGGCGAAGCCCCTCCTCTCCACCTCTGTGGTAAGAAAGGCCATCTAGCAACCTTCTCAACAGATGCTGCCAAGCTCCGGCATCAAGGCAAGGCAAATGTGGACGGGGCATTGTGAAAAACGAAGTTTTCAATCAAGGCATTTTTTATGCAATCCCTCCCCTGCTGTTTGAAGGACATGTTCTAGCGAGTTGTTTCTACTGTAGGGGTTATTTTGTTTTCATGTTTTCTTCCTTGTTTCACGCAGTTAAAGAAGGCAGCGAGTAAAGGCAGAATATGCACCAAAATTATGCAAATATGTTGTCCAACCAACACTCATGTCAAATGATAATGGGGAAATCCCGGAATGGGGTAGAATTATCTTTATTTACTTCAATTTCTAAGTTGCTTTAGTTTTGCATGCAAATTCTAATGTTTGGCAAAGGATTAACAATAGATGAAGCCCTACAACCAACATGCATGTCAAATAATATGATGTAGATGTTTTTAATATTAGAGGGCTCATAGTATTAGGAGGCATTGTTGAGCTTTTCCAACAATCTTTTATGTTGCCAATGAATTCTAATCGCCTTGTGTATTGTTTTTGAAGGGTTTTGGCGGGCTTTTGCAATAATCGTTTATGCTGCAATTGAATCCCTAATCCTCTTGTGATTAAGGAGGGTCCTTATTTTTGTACATTGGCTTGACGCTTTTGTTTGACGTGAGACAATGCCCCCTTACTTTTGCTAGAACTACCAAGGAGTTGCAATGGACAAAGATATGTTGTTTTAATTTTGTTATCCATTTAAAAACACACGATAAAAACACTATAAGTCGAAGATCCAAACTCCATATGATATGATCTTATTGCCGCTGAAAAGGTCTTAGTCTCCTCTATCTCAGAAAACGAATGGAATTTTCTCATTTTATGAGCCAGAAAAAAAATTACTTCCATTATGGCAAAACACCTCGCCGGATGCATTCGCCTAATTTTCCCAATACTGGAGAGGCACTTGGGTAAATTTCCTTGGGAGTTAGCTCGTGTGGTTCAAGTCACTATGTTTCTAAACCCCGCTACTAAGGAAGGGTTGGCTTGAATTAGGTCGGATTGCTCTTAATGATCTCTTTACGGTTCATCCTTTTCTATTCGACAATTCCACATCGCTGTTTTGTAAATTGACGGCCACCTATGTTATGGGTCGTTGATGTTTGAACCGCCTAATCGACACCGCCATGGTTGTTCATCTTTTTTCGCCTATGGCGCAGCGTAACCCCGCCAAGGAAGGATGTAAAGTTGGGAGTTCCAAGCACCTCTAATAGCCCCGGGAAGTCCCGGGCCCCAAGAATTCCCAAAACTCCTTGAAAAACTCTAGGGAAATCCGCCCTGACCGGGGATTTTCCGGTTGCCAAGGAACGTAAAGTTCTATCTATCTATCTATAAACTTCTTCATCCCCTAACGGTTGAAGTAAGGATTGATTGTCACCCAAACCAAGTGCCTAATCAACCTTTGGTAGCCATCTAGCAATTTCTCGATCTATAAGTGGATGGAAGCGCTCTTCTTTAAATTGGTCCCCGAAGTTTCCCCGATGAAGCGCTTGATTTCATCCCCGATCCGTTAAGAGGGCCTGATTTTGATCTTTGATAGCAAAGGATGCTATTTTCTCGCTAACCTAGCCATAGCCAGCCTAAAAAAAAAACACTTAGAATTCTCATGATCAAGGTCAAGATACCATTTAGTTTTTTGAGCCGTGATAGCTGCACTCCCCTTGCTTCCTCCTCTTCTATAGCTTTAGCTTTGCTTTCGAGCTCCTCCTTCAAAGCCCTGCTTATCTCGATTGTAGGGATCGCTAAGAAGTTCCCCGCTAATAATCCGGAGACTATTGTAGACAAGATCCTTTTCCTTTTTAAAGATCGTGAGCCCTATTTCTTCCCCATTTCTTGATCCAAGCCTTCATGAGGTTGAGCCGATGAGCTCAAGCCTTCATAGAGGGGAATTGTTCCCATTTTCAGTTGAGCCTAGAAAAGCCTTTTAAAAGGGCTACGTAACACTTCTTTGGTTAACCATGAGACGCTGAACTTGAAAGGAATATTACCCCGATTTCCTAGCAGAGGGATATCTTCCAAAGTAAGCTCTCGTGGAACATGATCCGAGTGAGTGAATGCAAGATCACCTTCAACATAAGACTTATCCATAAATCCAAATAGATTTGTTACTGTGTAGAACCTATCAAGCAAACAATACACTCTATCCCCGACCCTTCTATTTGTTAGACCAGAAAATGTAGTGTTGAGGAAGGAACTAAAGAGAAGCCTGCATTGTTGATTAGAGAAAGCCGTGCACGCCTTCCCCTTCCCCGCAGATTCCCGCGGCAAACCCACTTTTTTATTCCACATGTCACCATATTCAAGTCAGCCCCAAGTATCCAAGCTATCAACCACGTTTCTCATGTCGATATCCAACTCTCAATATTATTCCACATTATTGCTCTCTCACAGGTTTATTGGAGGCGAAACATTAATAAGCCCTTCCACAATCGACAGTTATTATTTTCAAATATAACTGACTGCCACCTGCCCCCCAGTCCTGAGAAATGGCTTTTCGGAGCCTGACCTTTCCAAAGAATACAAGTACCTCCCTTAGTTCCCTGAGCTGCACAACTAAAAGAGGAATATCCATTACCCACCCAACTGCCAAGAGAGCTTGCCTCAAAGTCGTGGAGCCTGCGGTTCCTCAGAGTATGACTATGTCCGCCTTCATTGATCTAATTGCCGCTAAGACTCTAGCACGTTTGAGTGCTCCTTTGATGCCACGCAAATTCCAAGAAATAATGATCATCCCGAAGAGGTTATGACTACAGCCTACCTTCCAGCCCTAGGTGCAAGGGCATATCTATGTTCCTTTCTGGCAGGGTCATACCTCCTCAGCTGAAAGAGGGAACAAAAATAGAGTTCTCCTATCCATCCACTTCGAAAGCATGAGTAAAATTGATGGCATAAAGCAGGGCCGAGGTTTTCATGATGCCACATTTACTGGTATTTTGTCTGGGTTCAATTATGCGGGCCTTATAAATGAAGGACTTTAATATTTCAGAGTAATGAATGGATGTTGTGGCATAAAGCCAAATGCCTATCACATGAATTGCATGGTTGACTTTCTAGGCCATGGAGGTTGCTTTCCAGCCCTGCACGAAGAGATGCTGAAGCAGAAGTTTCCAGCCCCAGCACATCCTGCAAGCCCTGGATATTTCTTTTAAGGTAATAAACATTTGTTTCATCCTTTCCATAACGTCTGTTGTCTCTCTGTTTCATTTTGTAACAAGCTGAAGTATGTGACACTTTTATAAGCACATTCTGTGAAGGAACTGTGCAGAAAGGAAATTCGGAAGACCCTTTGCTATGCCAATTTTAATCAGGTTGACTCTCGGCAGCCCGACATTTTGCTTTGAGAAACACCGCAGTTTCTATTCGAGGTAAGCCCGCCAATTTCCATTATGAATTTTCCTTTTGCCGCTAAGCATAGATTTTGTTTACCCATGTTGCCCTTTGAGCGATGGTCCCAAGCTTTGGCCATGGCAAAGCATAGAGGATGTGCATCGTGAATCTACCGTGAGGCTTAAGAGCTTAGTGTGAATCGGGGCATGAGATTCTTGCTCCAGCCTAAGAATCACAACCCCTAAAAATCGTGAACCCTAAAACCTCGCCCCCAAATCGAGGCTTCGGGTTTGATTTCGAAAAAAAAAAATTTTGTGGCCTCCTTTGATGTCGTAGTGTTGGCGGGGATATCTTGTTCACTTGCTTGTAATTCATGGATTTCTTTAAGGATTTGGCTGGAGCATTGAAGATCTTTGATGGATTCATATACAATATATGATCTTTGTGTCCAAAAATTTATAGTGACATACTAGATGAAGATGGATTGGCAAATAATAAACCAAAGGTCTATGTAAATTGCATGAGGATTCCTTGACCTCGCTACATTATTTTTATTTAATGTACCCCTGAGCCAATGTTTACTCCTTGAGGTTGCATGATCTTTAGTTGTATGCTATATCACGGCTCCCACAAGTGTTTGAATAAAATAGCATCAAAGCTATTGGCATTTGTTTTGATTGAACAATTTGCTGTGACCTTTATATTTGTTCCATTCTATTTTAGATGCGAGGGAACCTACTCCAAGATAACACACGTTGGTATGACCACTCTTTCAAGAATCTAAACATTCACTTAGAAAGCATATTACATACGCTGATTTTAGAATTAATTGATGTGCTAACAGAGAATGCTCTAAAATATATGTGGCTTCTACAAAGCCATGTCCATATGAACCCATCTCAAGGTAATGCAGGAACTAAAGTTTTATCTGATTGGTCTTCATCTAGCACTCCATATGATCTACTATTTATTTACATAGAGCATATGCACAAATTAGTAAATGCACAAATTAGTAATCTCCACACGCATTGTACATAGAGCATATGTACAAATTAGTAATCTCCACAAGCATTATTTTAGTTCTAGTTGAATCAAGTAGATGTCTTGTGACTCATACATTTCCCCTTACTTTATGAACTTCAGGGATTGTTAGATGATATTTTCCTCATTGTAGTGATATATTCATAAAAGATTTGGAATCACCAAAATTCATTTTCCAATAATATTGCTATATGAACTGAGGGACCAACATTGGTCTGACTGATACCCAACACATTCCTTATCTCAACGAGATTTTATTAACATCCATAAGAGCTGCAAAGAATAAACAACAACAATGCCAATGATATATTCCTTTCTTGATACCATAAGAATGTTTACTTGCACATGATTCCATATTTGGTATCTAGAAAAATTACATAGGCCTAGGAATATCCTTAAGCATATATTGAATAACACCTTTCCATCAAAAGGTTCCTGTCTTAACAAAATTTACGTGCACAGGATCTATGTGTTGATATCTAGAAAAGTTGCATAAGCCTAAGCATCTATCCTGCCTCCATAAGATAGTTTGCATCCATCTTCATCTCAAATCTATGACCTCAAATTATTTTCTCTACATAAGAGATGTACATTCATCATTATAAATGGATAGCTTGCCTAATTTACACTAATGTTAGCTTGTCTTTGTCTATTGTTTCTAATATGTCGCAACGAAGTCCATCGCCCAGCCCGTAACAAAGAGAACTATGCACGTGTTCAAGTCGTTTGATCCGCCATTCTCTAGGATCTTTTTCTGTAAATTCATACAACCTCAAAGATACATCCCGCCTTGTCGCCATTCTTCCCCATTATGAATGTAAATCATTGTGTTTTCACAAAGAATTTTCTAATACTGACTTCAAGATTGCATGTTCTATCATGTCACTAGCCATGTTCTCTATCATGCTCCACAAATTCAACTGGCCCGCTATATACTTGTACACTATTTTCCATTGAATGATCATGCCCTACCATCGTTATCCCCGGTAGATTTTATAGTTTTGTTAAATCTTTTGTGATTTGCTATAAAGATCTTTTTGCTGCACTATTGCTTCCTTAGGGTTTGCATCAAGTCGCTATTTTATATATATACTTGCCTTTTTACTCTTAGATTTGTCTAGATTTTCTCTGACCTGCAAAGACTAGCATAATCTTCAGCTTTGATGGGATCTCACCATTCAACATGAACTCTGAAGACTAGCTGGCAAAAGAGACATGGTCTTAAATACCAGAGTTATTGTTTGAAAGACTTAGTAATGCTTGAATATTTTTTCTGAATGATGAATTTAAAGAGATAAGGAAACAAGAAGGGAGCATGTGTTTGTGGGTTCATGGAAAAGTTGCATCTACAAACTATATATCGGACTGTGAGTCTATGACAAAGCAACAAGAGAAGTGCTTTTCATGATGAGTAGTTGAACCAATTAATGAATATCAAATGATTTCCAGATAGCTGGGTAAACACAAGCGTGGCTATATTATTGTAATATGGCATTACCTGAGCTCTTTTGCCACATCCCTTCTAACATGTGGATGGCATATGAAACTACCGTACTGCTTGAAGTAGACAAGGAATAGAATAGAATAGAATAGATTTTTAGCGGCCCATGGAGACCAATAGGTCATGGGACCCATACAATGGGCTAGTACAATCATTACTACTAGGATTAAAAACCCTCCCTCAAAGGTTTTCAAGGGAAAACCTTTGCAAAGAATGATGATACTAGACAAGCTTGAGATAATGACTACCGAGGGCTCAAGAATTGCGCACGCTTATCTAGAACCTCAAGTGTGTATAATGCCAAGTCATGCACATGTGGTGCTTTGAGAAGTTGTGGAAGCGTGGAATGGAATGCTAAGGTCAACAAATGATTCCGGACTATCTCAAAAGCAGGGCAACTCAAAAGAGTATGGCTTTCACCTTCAATAATCTATAACTGGGCAACAGTACATAGTCTCGCTTGCAAAGAATTGCGCCACTCCCATCTACCCTGCCTCAACTGTGACTGTGGGACCCCAAGGCGAATTGATGCAATAGCTACAAGCTTGTCCAAGGTGGGATTTATGTGTGCATGATAATGACCAGTTTTCACTTGGGCCAAAGTAACTGCGTCCCATATCTTTTAAGGAAATTTGAAAGAAAAGATTTTGACCAGAAGATGAAATTCAAAGCTACATTAATAAGTAAAAACAAAATTTTAGAATGTACACAAAACAGTTTATAACAATAGTAACTATTTTTCCAAGTTGAGAATATACGGAGATTGCATGAGAATGAGCATTGAGCGGTACATCTAATGATCCATTGCCATACCTTCCATTTCTCGCTAGCTATATCTAGAGATAATTACATTTGTTCAAACATCCTATATAGGCAAATATGGCAAATATGGTGGGCGGGTTTAAGGTAGAAACTTTGATTCCACATGCTTTGATTCAAGCCACTTTGCCCACAGGAAACTGGAGGGCAACCCTCTATGCGCAGCACCTTGTTTTCTATGCTCATGTTTGGAAACTCTCTTTTCCAAATAACATAAAAAGAAGGCAAGGTTGCACTTTTTCGTGTCACTTCTTCCACCACGGCACCACTTCCTTATGTATGCTCTTTTTATTAAGGATAGAAGGAAGTTTGCAAATATTCTCCTTTATATCATCCCTTCCTTTTATGCTTCTATATGGAATGCTCTCCGTGATTCTCATTATCAAGATATCAAGCACATTTTTACTAGCTAGTGCCACAACGGGGGCTTTTAGCGCCAGATAATACCGCCACGCTTTTTTTTCCACCTAGCTCGAGCCTCTTTCTCCAACTATAAAACGTGGATCGGTCAACTCCTAAAGCCATGTACCATGCTTAATTGACAAAGATTCCACTCCATAGACTACTACTTTTCCTCCGAAAGTGCCCAAAGATAGTTACACTTAACACGCCAAAAACAAGTTTAATACTTGCAATCGCTTGATTGAGAATAAAATTCTTTCTTAAGGCACATACTTGTTCTCTGGCTTAGTTCTTTGATATATTCTTCCTTGCAAAGATAATGATTTTAGAGCACTTTGATTGACTTGGAAGCACACATCCTCTCCTCCTTGCTATCCGCCTTTGGTTCCCTCCCCCCCCCTCTTCATATATGTATACTTTCTTTTTCCTCTTGAATTACTTTCAACATGAGCTTCTGTGCATTCAACTTCTAAGTCATCCTCTTAAAGAGAAGTTCGAGCTTGTAAATGTTGTGAAACCGCCCCTACCCTAACGTAAGCAAAAATATCACAACTCTCCCAAGATATTAGACTTGCAAATGAAGGCCCTCTCCGATAAGCATGACATGATCTCATATTTTGGTTCCCAATTGATCCATTATCTTACCCACTGAAAGCCTGACCATTGATACATCTAGGAACTCACTGCCTATAGCATCCTAAGGATGACTACAAAATACCTTTGAATATTTAGACTGTGTGTGAGTGAAGAGTGTAGTATGACAAACCAAGTAGATCCGCTCGAGTAGTTGACTATCTCAACTTCATGCATGAACATCTTGAGGCCAAGATGGGCATCTAGGTTCTCCTTTTCTCCAATCTCCTCTATTATCTCATCCTCCTCCGTTATTGTAATGTTGCTTGATTCACCAAAGTGGGTAAAACTGATGTCTGGCGGGCTACGACAAGTGATGGGTCGCTACATGAATCCTCTCTCAAGACTCAAGAAATGAAGGGATGTCCTCAAGACGATCTTCACTTAAGGGCACTCAACATGTTTTATATCCCTTTTGGCCATCGAATAAATGTACCTATCGCTTCTCCAAAATTATCCGCCTCTCCCTCCCCCTCCCCTGGCCTCGCATGGGACTGGCAGTTCAATGGAGCCACTGACTCTGTTACTTCTATTGCCACATTCATAGGATCCACATACTTTTCATGAAGAGTTGTTCTTTTCAAAATATGGCCCCTAGCAACAATTGTCCTCCCAACTAACAAAGTTGTGTACAGAGGAAATTAGAACCCGTGATTTTACACACAAAAAAATTCAGAACAACATATGAAATGCACAAAATAAACCAAAAAATGGACAAAAATTGCGCCATATTGAAAAATTTTGTGTGTTTTTTGGGATTTTTTGGGAGGTAATGGGGCCATTTACACCCCCAAGTTTGTGGACATTAGCCACTAAGGCACCATTTGATTCAAAGTGGCATCAGTTGGCACCTATTGCAACGTGCATGTGTTAGCCATTTAGCCAGGAATGGAAGCAAATGGCGCCAAGGCGCTATTTGGAGTGGATTGGGCTTAAAGTGGCATAAGCATTTTCCTTTGAAGAATATTATTGAGGTGCATATGTTATGCATTCTTGCTCATATTGGTAAACATGTATCAATAGGAGCAGGTATGCATAATACAGGATTCCCATTAACATTCTCCAATCGCAACATGATGCCATATAATGCAATATGAGTACAAATGGCACCACCAGTCCATTTAAGGGAATGAATGAGTTATGCATTCTTGCTCATATTGATAAACATGTGTCAATAAGAGTGCGTATGCATAACAAGGGCACCCCATTAACATTTCTCAAATATTTGGTGCCATGGCGCAATTTAGCTCTAATAACATAAAATTTGTAATTTTCATGGATTCAACCAGGGGAAAAAACTGGATACTCATTTTGGGGTGTGTATTGGTCATGAAATTTAAAGAATTATAGTCTTTTCAACATTAGGATACTTCATTAGACAGATTATGAATGGAAACTTGTACAACACATTCATTAATAGTAGTAGACTTACTTGATGTTGCTCAGATCCATTACAATTGAAGCTGCTGGAATCAAAGATTGACACAGCTACACAAAACTTAAACTAAAAATGCTGCTCCTGTAAAAGCTCTAGCGCCAACTATTAGAATTGTCTGGAGTGCGCAAAGATCCGCTCTTGCTAGTGCCCGCCAAGAAGATATCGCGCGAACAACACACATGTGCCTTAGAAATGATCTACCCATGTGCCTGAAAAGATAAATGCACCTTATACGAGTGGCAAATGTGGCACAAAAAGAAGTCAAAATGCCTATAATGGCATTGATGACGTCTTTGTTGGACCATGCCTCTTTATGAAGGCGACTGGCAACAAGGACGAGCATTTAAAGGAGAGGAGGAAAAGAAAGTCAAGGCCATTTTAAATATCAAAATTCGAATTTGGGCGGGCGCACGATTGAATTTTAATGGTCATAGGCAGGCAGGCATTTGAATTTTCAAATTTGGATGGGTGGACAAGCGTTTGAATTTTCAAATTTGGACAGGCGGATGCGCTGGCGGGTGGGAGGGCAGGCCGCCACCGTGGAAGTGACCGTGAACTTGCTCGAAAAGACGCTTAGTTGGGGCCACCGGGTTGAGGTACATTACAGCTTTTTCATTGGAGGTGATGTCATTTGTAACTACACCCACCGCTTCTAGATGCCAACGCCTTTCCTCCTAGCCGCCTGCTTGCCTCTAATGACCTATTCTAGTGACTGTTTTTTAGCTTCACCGCCAGTGGCTTAGCCTTCTAGCTGCAATTTTTTCCTCCTCGCCGCCTTAAAAGATTCTCTCTCTAGTGCCTATATTTCAAGGAAGAATGGATGCCACAATGTTACGTAATCAAGGGCAAGTCATGCTTGCGGGCCTTGGGACCAGGAATCTGCATTGGGAATGCCATGGAGTGGCCTGGGAACGTCCCGAGCAGTGGCACCGCCTAGGGGCGGCGTGGGGTTTATTTTCAAATGGCAAAACTTTCGTATGTTAATGTGGTTTTAAATTAAATTATAAAGTTTCACCAAGAAACCACTCAACCTTAGGAATTGGGGGTGGAGGTGTCAATGACCCGCTGATGGGCCAATTAAAAAGGCCGCTACTTTAAATCTCTCATCAGGGCCGCTATACTTAGGCGGCCGGATCATCTAAGGATAGCCCAAATCTGGGATAATTCAGGTCGGTTCTTGCTGCAGAAAAGGCCCACAGGCCTTTTTCGGGCTAAGCTTGGCCCTAGTGGCCTTATAAAAGGATCCGGGGCGTTTTGTGAAGGTCACAGCTTTTATCGAAGCAAGTTGTTGAAGCATTCTATTCCGGCCCTGATAGCCTCGATCTTCGGCCAGAAGGGGTTTTGACTCCATTACAAATTGATTGGAAATCAATCTACCGCTCTAAGCTACTTCAATTTTGGTGTTAGCTTAGCAAGACGCCCAATTGGGAGTGTTCTTGATTGCTCACGAGCAATAGCTGCAAAGATCAAGTTCTTGTGTTAGAACTTCCAAGCCGGGCTTCGTGACCGATCCCGGGGGATCAATGCTTCATCGTGCATGGGGAGCTCGTGAAGTTCACTCGCCAGGGAAATTCGGGAATTCTAGGTAGCACGGCCTATCTACTTTTTATAGGCATTGACAGGGTTTGGTATCGAGCAAGGTTTAGAGCCATGATCGATGCGTAATATGGCACAGCCAATTGATGGGTTGCCAACCGCTGTTCTAACAAATGGCATAGTGCCCGCTCGCGGATATTCATCCGGGAAGACCGCCAAGATTCGATTTTGAAGCGATGTCGCAGGCACAACCTCCTCACTGTTAGTGAGTTAACCTCTTAGTGATATCGGCACCGGGGTGACCCAATCTCACAAAGTGTGTTTAGTTACTAGCGCAGGTGAGTACCATTGTCGTGGAGTGAGCTCGGGAGCAAAGGTTCAAAGAAAGACAATTGTTGGCGACTGCGACAACAGTTACTACTGTACGAGAGAATTCTCAAGAAGAGCAATCTTTGATTGCTAGAACTCTAGATAATATGCAGAGACAAATGAATCGGTGGATACTGGAAAGTGCTGCCCGGGAGCAGCGCCTTAGGGAATTTATTGATCGGCTTACACGGAACTCTAGAAGTATTGCAAATAATTCCACAACCCAAGCGGTACGAGGTACTACTAGGGGACGAGCGGTGGTGAGTGCACCACTTGGAGTTGGTCACTCCGGACGGACATCAGGAATGATCCTCCCCCGAGGAGATCGCGGAACGGCTCTTGGAGGAGGAAATCAAAGCTCTGGAAAAGATGAAAATGCCGAAGTTTGATGGGACAGGAACACCAGAGGATGTGATGCTCTGGTTGGGTCGCATGAAATATATTATGCAGCTACTAAGAAAGGTGACACAGCGAAGGTATTGCACACCTCTCTTAAGCTGAAAGGTGCTGACGCTTCGTGGTGGGCTATCCACACCGATAGCGGAAAGACTTTTCGGTCCTGGACGGACTTCTGCAAGCAATTCAAGGATGAGTACGCGCCTCACTTTGACAGTCGCCATGCACTAATATCACTCCGGGAGTCAGTGCAAATCGATACAGGAGTACGTGAGTAAACTCCGAGGGTTATTCGCAAGACTTCCCAATCTTACCCCTCAGATGAGGGTAGACCACTTTGTCAATGGTCTGAAGGAAGTCAGTATTAAGACACACTTGTTGCAAGCAGAACCCAAGGGCTTTGAGGAAGCAGTGGAGCTTGCAAGAAAATTGGTTGGTCGTGAGGAACCTCAGAAGACCAAGAAGAGTTTTGTCTGGAAATCAAAACGAGCTAAAAATTGCGGATGGAGCGTCATCTGCTAAAAAGCGGAAGCGGAATCAGTCGAATAAAAAGGCTGTGGGGCAGTCTAAAGATTCTGGTCAGAAGAAAGCAGTTATAAAGTGTTATAACTGCCAAGGCATGGGCCATTATGCGAGAGAATGTCCTAAGCCACAAAAGCCAAAGAAGGCGGTAGCTGCGACGGCCAAAACACCATCGGATGGTGAAGCTGTGAAGACGTTGTCGGCCATCGCGAGAGAAGAAAGCATGGTAAATGATTCTTCTAAAGTTTTCTTTGGTAAAGTCATACGTGTTCTAGGTAGAATCAAGGAAAAGAACGTGATTGTTCTTATTGATTCGACAAGCACTGACAAGTTATTGTCTGCAGACTTAGCAAGGAAGCTAGGCCTGGAGCTGACAAAGGTGACTCCGTATGTAGTTGAAGGGGAGGCGGGGCCTCAGATTCAGCATGGAGATCAACAAGCGTAGGTTTAGACTTGATACTTCAAGATAGAAGTTCACCTAAAGCAGTACAGTTTAAAATTGATGTTGATTTGATCAATTTGAAACATTATGATGTCATTTTGGGGATAAAGTGGCTTCAAACCGCACGTCCGCTCATTGACTGGGCGTCCCATGTGTTAACTTTTGAGTTAGAAGACACTAAGTGTGTCAGTATACAAGGATCACCATATGTAGGATCCGGGAAATTGTTGTCGGCCACTCAGGCCAAAACTGCTTCTAGAGTGAATAATTATCAAGTTTTTGGAATTTATGTATATGATAATAATATATGTGTTAAAACTTGTAATTCACTTGTAGAGCAACCGGATGAAAGCTCCAAGCTTCATCCTCAATTACTTGATCTTTTGGAAAGATACAAGGATGTGTTTCTTGAGGAGTTGCCTATAGGGCCACCTGACCAAGGGGCGGCCAAACCGGTGAAGCCAACCAACACGACCAACAGAACCACCGAGTCGGGTGGGGATCCGACTAATCGGATTGACCGAGGGAAGGGCAACCGACCAGTCATGACCAACACAAGTTGGGATCTTAAGTGGGTTTTCTAGTAAGTACCCAGCCGAAACCAACTGGAGGTGACCAAAACCGAGGAGCCTTTACAGGGAATTGGCTAGCTAACCCGGCATCAAACAACAACAGAACCAACTCGCCGGGTGGGGAACCGACTAACCGGATCGCCGAGGGAAGGGGAACCAACCAGTCATGACCAACCCAAGTTGGGATCTTAAGTGGGTTTTCTATTAAGTGCTCAGCTGAAACCAACGGAGGTAACCAAAACCGAGCAGCCTTCACAGGGAACGAATTGACTAGCCAACCCAACATTGAACAAGAACCAAACCAACCGGGTGGGGAGCTAACTATCCGGAGTGACCGAGGGAAGGGGAACTAACCCGGCCATGACCAACCCAAGTTGGGATCTTAAGTGGGGTTTCTACTAAGTGCCCAGTAAATCAATCAAAGGTGACCAAAACGGAGGAGCCTTTACAAGGAACCAACAGCCAATCCCGACCCTGACAAGAATAGAACCAATCATCGGGCAGCAAGGATCCAAGAGCTGAAAGGGAGCGATTAACCCCAGCGTTTTGGAGTAGCCAAATGATCCAAAGGTACTAAGGTGCACAAAAGGCTAAAGCAACCCCGCGGGTAGCTAAAACCCCTGGGGATTCACATAGTGTAGGCCGTGATATACCATGTGAGTGGACGATAAGGGTTTTTTAATCCCAAAGCGCATTTAATACGTGACGGAAGGGGTTCTTTAGACCTTAAAAATCCAATCTCTAGTGATATATTTCATACGTAAAATGGGTCTTTTAGGCCTTAAAAAAGCGTGATATGAAGGGGTTTTTTATGACCCCTTCCTCGCACATGGCGATCCCTTATACACTAAGTGGTATCCCCCGGCTAAAACAGGAAAACCATTTTTGCTCTTAGCAAATTGGTGTCGGATCGATGACATGGACATCCGTAATTTCAAATTCAGTGTGGCAAATGGCCTAGAGATAATTTGGCGGGCTGATTTTAAGTGCGCGGGAGGATTTTCTTGGATCTGGCCATGGCCGGATGAATGCCTCATGGAGTATCGGTAAATGCTTGTTGATGAAGCATTTGGTGAGAGAATTGATCAATGGATAAAGAACAATGATACCTCAATGCATTTCTGGGTTTGCAAGTACTGGGAGATCCGGCAATATCTCCATTGACCACAGCTTGCGAGTAGTGGGATGTAAGTAGTGGTAGGACTCCATTAGGTAGTTTATTATGTTTCCACCATCGTCCATGTATTTCTTCTTTGTAGAAGCTCGTTTCTGCTAGAGCTTCTTGCATTAAGGTACACTGACAAGCGAGATCCAAAAGTATGGTAGAAAGTTAGCAGGTCACTAGCCAGCATGCATGTGTCATGAAGCTGTAGTGGAGCTCCTACAAGTGTATCTTATTCTCCAACAGGAAGGCTTTATATGCATTCATATATGCCGAGCATTATGGGCTGTAGAAATCTTGTTGCGCAGAGGAAGTAGAAGGCCTTCAATCAGATATAAGAGTCTTGTATGTGGAAAGATCAGAAGGTGTGAACTTGTGGGCACTACCTATCTGATAATGCAATTGAGCCATGATGCGTGAAAAAGCTTTTCATGTTTATATCATATAATGAAGGCTTCTGATACAGGCAGGTTTTCTGGCAGCTTGTGAAGGATAGGTTTGGTTTCTTGTGTGCCCACCCAACACTTTTTGAAACTGTGCTGATGCAATTTTCAATTTCATTGTTCTACTCAGATGAGCGTATAGAATTGTTCTAAAGAATTCTGTATGTTTTCTATAGGTATGTTTCCTGTGTATATAGTAACTTAGTGGCGATTTGCCAGTTAAAAAAGATCCAGAAATGCCTTCACTCTTAGCTAGGTTGTTATGTCACATCTATAGCAGATTTCAATCAAGTCATATAACTGGGATTACATGCATGCATATAGCTTGGCATTTAAAATCTTTGCGTCTAGCCCATCTAGGCAATCATGGACTGACAATGTCATGCTTTCAATTATAGGCTGAGCAACGATGATTGATATGATAAGATTGTGTTGCTGTGGTACGTATAGAGTCAATAACGGTACATTGGTTCCAACTGTTTCTAAAATGTAAGCTGCTTGAGATTATGTCCCAAGTTTTCTGATCTTGGCCAAAAAGTGAGGAATGTTTTGCTTGTACATTTTGATCAACAATTAGAAAATTATAGTCCAGAGGCTTGATGCAGCAGTCAGATGATCCCTTTACTGTCTCTATTCTTTACAGGAACACGCCTTTATTAAGAAATTTGAAAACTCGGACGAGGCATCTGAAGGCACATTGTAAGTTATCTTGGCCGACTTACAAGCATTAATGTCTGTAAATATGTATGGCATTTTGGCAGTATACAACTTCTGGCAGTATACAACTCTCCCCGTTTAGTGTATATCTTTGAAATGAAATGGAAAATTTGTTTTTATACTGCACATTGTATCTTCTTGGGGCAATGACACCATTTTCAGCACATTCATGCAAGTAATATTTCTGTCATCTATAGGCATGATGCTACTGTGCTGTAATCATAAATATGGTTTAGCCAATTTTCGACTACTGCACTGAAGTGTGCTTGGAACCTCACTGTGGGGCTGCACGGAATTTACCCTTGGATAGTGACTCTTAGACCTGGTCTGGATACCTTTTACATTTAGCATCCAGGTATGCTTAATCCATTCCCTGAACATAATTGTTTGCATATAGCTTGGCATTTAAAATCTTTGCGTCTATCCCATCTGGACTTGTTAGTTAGAAGCATGGATTGACAATATCATGCTTATAATTATAGGCTGAGCAACGAGGATTGAAGGTCTCTCACTTACAGAACTCGTTGTATTCCAAGTAGACATCCTGCATTTCTTATATTCCTTTTGGATATTATAATTTCTTATATTCCTTTTGGATATTATACAATTATCTTCACATCTTATATCTTGTGAAAACAGGTCAGGAATCAAGATGAGAAGTTCCAAATAATTATTGAAAAGAAGTTATATGATACTCCCAGCACTGGAAGATTTGTTGGTGACGATGGAGGTTGGTGACGATGGAGGTTGATGACGATGGAGAATTGCTATATCATCTGGTTCTCTAGAGCAGAACAACATTTAAAGAGATGTGTGGTCCTCTACGCCAGTAACAAGATTTAAAGAGACATGTAAAAATTGCCGCTAGAGTACAACTTCAGATAAGATAGAACTCATTGCATATTGAAAGAACACATGGCGTAAGGACATGGAGGAGGAATAGAAAAAGGATTGGAATAGGAAGCATGTGTATAAGCATGCCCGTGGCAAGGAAATGTGCACAATTGATAATATGGAGAAGATTATGAGAGGCCTTTTCAATCGGGCTTGCCTTTTTATATTTCATGATTCTAGCAATGGCAATGCTCATAGACTTGTAGATATCATATCGAAAAGTAAATTTAGCTAATAGGCCAACTCTATGTAGGTATTCTTATTGCATAGGCATAGATGTTACATGGTAGTGTGCTTCTCCATGAAAATATGCCTTGGAATACTTGATCTAATTTGGTGCATTTATCACCGAGATAAATAGCCAAGGATTTGTTTGTTGGTATTCTTACCGCACCAAAAATAGATGTTGTTAATCGTAATGTGCTTCTTCATGAAAATATGCCTTGAAATACATGATCCCATTTCTCGCAGCCTTTGTGTTGGCATTAACAAATTTCTCGCATAACCCAAGCTATTGTCGGAATGGAACCGTTAGTATAGCCGCTTTTTCTAGAATTTATCGTGATACTAGAAGCAAATGTGAAGGATTGGAATTTAAGCACTCCAATTTGGTATATAAGATGGCAACTTATGGATCCGCAAACAACCAATTTTGAGACTATTCTTTGAGCTTTGGTTAAATGGAAACGATGATTTCTTTTCCAAGCTTGGTGAAACACAACACTCAAGAATTTACAAACCGCGGCTTGGCTATGCGATATGATATGCAAATTAGCAAGAGTTTCAACAAGGGATATGGCATGAAACCTACAACGCATATTTTTGTGGAAATACATATGTTTCCATATGTGAAACATTGTATCACACCACACCAAGATGCCGGGTATACTTAATAAATTAGCCGCTTGGAGATAAGAATATAAACATCTAATCTCAACTTGGCAATGTCGATCCATTAACTACCATTCTTTACCAATATTTGTTTGACTCGTGAGGTCTGTGATTTATTCGCTCATATTGATCTTGCTTTTACAATCCTTGACTCACGTCTCGAAGGCATTAGATCATGCAAATCATCAGGATTGTCTGAATTGTACTACAAGGTGCAAATCATGCAAACGACCCATGCCGTAGGACTGCAATCTTCTGCATCTGCAAGATGACTGCTTCAAATTATAGAACTATAGATGAAAATAGAGCAATTCCAAACCAACGTAGAAAATAATGTTGCTATTTAGGAGGATTCGATCCGAAGTTCAACCAAATTACTTATAGATTTTGTCTATGTGCAAAAAGAAAGCAATGGCCTTTTGACGATGAAACTCAACACAAGGTTACTTGACAAATAACAAGAAATATGGAGCTCTTTCGATGTGCAAAAAGAATGCAACAGCTATTTGACGATGAATCTCAATACAAAGTTTACTTGACAAATAACCAAGTAACATGGGGCTCTTTAATAACTTTCTGCAACGCCATTTGGAAACCCAATACAAGAGTTATTAGTCATCTGCAGGTAAAAAAGAACTCTGAATCTGAGATTAACGGCGATCAAACACCGCGGAAAACACAAATACAACCGGAGAAGTTTAATGAGCAAAATTTCCCAATATGACATTTGGTACCTTCAAATAAGTATGAACAAATTATAAATTTGGTAGGAGAAGGATAGTTTCGAGAGGCATGCGGAAGTTTAGATATACGTTATGTTCGGGCTTTATGCTTTCTCCGCCTCCGCTTGTCGCGCTTTTTGTACCCCAATATCTAACTTAGACCCATAGCCTAGCATAGCAGCCCCCGAAATGAGCGTGTGTGCATCCGAAGGAACAAGATCTACTTCGAACCCTTCGAAGATTATGGAGACGCTTGAAGCAGGAGGGAGTTCTTTAGGAGCAACTATTTGGAATAGATTCTTTAGTAGATCATCTAGAAGTTAGAGTTCCAGATGGGTTAGTATTTCAGATTCTCGTGAGAGCCATTCTAGAACCTTCGCCTAGATCTTGAACCCTAATCAATGAACCTTAATCAGAAGTGTGACGCCCCCACTAAATATACATTGCCAGATCCTACATCTCGTGGACATCCAGCCCTCTGGCCGCATGGGCCGTCCATCTATCTCGCACCCAAGATATCTCCAGTGCGGGAAGGGGACACGGAGGTGCCTTGACGCCCTTCCCCTATGGGCTCCTATAACAGCGGAACCATAACACAACGTCAGACTAACACTAAATAATACAATCAACTACCTTGAAGAGTAGCACATCTATACTACTAAAGATACATCAAAGATATCAATATGTCGTGAAACATATGAGCTCCTACCCAAAGCAGCAGACTGTGAAGGTAAGTAGACCGACAAACGGGCCTCAAAGATAGAGCAGCATCGATATATGGCAACGGTAGGTGGCTATAGACAATGGCTAGGATTGACCACTCCATCCGGCCCTCCCGGCATGCTTTGCGTGATGGGATAGATCGGCTCTAGCGCGGACTATAACATGTCGGATAATGCATCTCATGGTATCACCCATTGAGACTACTCCAGGTTTTCCCCGGGTCCGATGAGGTAGGAAGAGTTGAATCTCCCTTCCCCGGTCTAGTGGCTCCATGGGCTTACTCAGGAGGATCGCGGGCTTACACACGCATTCGCACTCCAATTGAACTCCCCAAAACAAGAGATGTGCCAACACCTCGCGAACTCCTAAGGGTCGTGGCACACCATTGATCCGTGAAGTATCGGACCCATACCCACTCCACACGGTGACCGACTATACGCCTAGCTCACTGGCCCCAAAGAGTCAGCTACCAGCCGTGATCTCCCTCCGCTTGCCACTAGCCTGCTGTATGGTGCTAAGTCACTCCATAGCCCCTGTAGCTGGGTGGGTTCCTATGCACAAGCCGCATAATAATATGAACTAAGGTGTCTAAACTAAAAGCATCATCTAGATAATAGTTACTAGGTCTCTACCCCCCTTTCCAATACACAAGAGGTGCAACATAAGATCAACCAACATCGTACATCAACATAACATGGTAAATAATGAAGATACATCTAAGCCTAATCACATGCATCTAACTTACAGTTAGGGTTCATTGATTAGGGTTCCAAACCTAGACTAGGAGTTCTAGGAAGGCTCTACTAGCAAGATAAGATACTAGGTCATCTGGAATCCTAGGTTCCCGATGATCTACCTATGAAGATACTATGAATATCTGCTCCGGACGAACTTCCTCCAACTCCTGAATCTCCATGACTTGATGATGAGTCGAGTGGTTCTTCCTCCTTCCGCTGAGCCGCATCGCTTTGGGGCTATCGATCCGAAGCTACGCCAAGAATCTAACGGTGTTCAAAACAAGAGTTCCGAGCTTAAGAATGTGTCTCAAGATAGGTGGAGCCAAAAAGTGGCCTAGGGTTAGAGTTAGGGTACTTATAGATTAGGGTTCCATGTCACTGCCGCGTGGCTCTAATGGGGTGCTTCCATGGGGTGGGTACCCACTCGGTTGAGGCCATGTGGAAATAAGGTTGGCTAAGTTATGTAAACAACTTAGCCATGCTCCCTTTTCTAACTTACTATGGTGTACAAGGCTATAATAATAGACTTGTATGGTGACGAAGCCTAGAAATATACGTATGTATGGCGTATATTTTCGGGGAATATCACAGTAAGTTAGATGCATGTGATTAGGATTAGATATTGTTCTCATTATTTATCATGTTATATGAATATATCATGATGGTTAATCATGTTTGCTCCTCTTGTATTGGGAAGGGGGATAGAGATCTAGTAGCCATTATTTAGATGATGCCCCTAGTTTAGACCCCTTAGTTCATATTATATCCAAATTGCGGCATGGGAACCCACCCGCTAAGGGGGCTATGGAGGACTTAGCACCTCATAACGAGGTTAGCGGCAAAGTGGAGGGAGGTCCGCGGCCGAAGGCCACGGGGACCCATAGCTGGCTAGGCCTATAGCCGGTCACTTCGGTGGGCGGATATGGGTCCGGACACTTCGGGTCAATGGTGTCGCCTCGAGAGTTGCAGGTGTCGGCCCCGCTCTTATTTTGGGGATTTTAGTCGGGTAAGGATATGTATCGCCACACGCATCCTCTAGCCGCCCATAGAACCACCGGGCCTCGGAAGGAGAGATGCAACCCTTCCTACCACATCGAACCATGGAGATGCAGCCTGAGTAGTCCCAATGGTGATACCATGAGACTACGCTCGACAGCTTTTATAGTCATGCCAAGGACCCGATTTAAGCCCATTTTAAAAAGTATGCACGTATGGGCGATGGAGTGGTCAACCCCCGCCATTGTCTATAGCCGAGCCCCACCATTGTTATATCCCTGGCCTACTCTATCCTTAGATCCAAATTGGCCGGGCCTATTTTCCCATACGAAGTCTCCGAGCCCGGTAGGAGCTCATATGCTTTACTGTATGTTGTTATCTTTGATGTACCTATGGTTGTAAGGATGTGTTACCCTTCAATGTAGTTGGTTGGATTGTTATTGCTAGTGCCGATGTTATGTTTATGCATCCACTGCTATAGGAGCCCATAAGGGAAGGGCGACAAGACACCTTCATCTCCTTCCCCGCACCACAATTATCTTAGATGCAGGATAGACGGAGGGCCCATGTGGCCGAGGGCTAGATGGGGGATTTCCAACAAGATGTTGGTGGGGAGCGCCACGCTTATGATCGGGTCAGGAGTTTTTCCCTTTTTAATTGTCAAAGATGATCAAAGAAGAAAAAGCAATTGTGATGTATGATGTTTGAGCTAGACTAAGGATGTATAAAGGGTACCCAATGTTGTAAACAAAATGATGGATATGCAAATTTTATGAATTCTAAGCAAGTTAGTTGTCGCTATTTATTTTGCATTGATGCTTCCTCTTTGTGGAATTGAACATGTTTACACATGCACCATATGGTTATGAATGCTTACCATGGCAAAACATGCTCGCATTGATGCCAACGATGTTCCTATATGCACTAGCATATTCATGACAACGCAATTTACAATATAAGGGAGGATCTTGCACCTATAGGAATGTCTTAGGATGTAGACTATGAATACTTGCTTTGGAACCCAATGTAAGACGAGAAATATATAGGCGCATATAGTTGTTGTGCAACTGGAATTTTCATGCTCTTATAAATGCTTCTGGCCAACCGCGGCGTAACCTTGTACCTAATATGATTCGTGCAAGTTGAAGTTGGAGATGTTGGTATTAGCCCTTATTCTAAAAAGCCCAAAACCATGTAAAGCTCAAAAAATTGTGTAACGCATAATATGGGCAATTATTAGAGAGTGGTGGATATATCAAGAGAAAATATAATCGTGGAAAGGAGAGACGGATGCGGCTTTTTGATTTCGATGCAGAATCGTACAAGCAAGGAAGGCAACAGAGCAATTAAAAGGGTCGGATTGGGAAGCAAGAACACAAACCGACCTGAAAACGTAATATTAGAGACGCCATTATAAACAAATAAGTTTGGGCTGGCCTGAGGAAAGATCTTTGATTCAAGGCTTCAGACTTCAACAGTTGGTATCGAAGGCCAAAGAAGATATGGCCACCGATTGGCATTGACATATCTTAATAGTGCTGAAGTATTTGATGGAGATATTGGCTTTCAACTTTGAAGGCCAAGATCACGCAGCCCTTAAAGTTGACAAACTGTGGGATTTGGTTGATCCCAAAGAGTAAGGGAATCCGAGGTGAAAGTGGAAGCATCAAAGATCCGAGGAGACTAAGGGAGATCAAATTTCGGATGACGAAAGGGAAGAGATTGCCAAAGCTCTAATCATGGCAAAACTGGGAGGTGATATTGTGCTTCAAACTGAGGTGAAAGTGGAAGCATCAAAGATCCGAGGAGACTAAGGGAGATCAAATTTCTGGATGACAAAGGGAAGAGATTGCCAAAGCTCTAATCATGGCAAAACTAGGAGGTGATATTGTGCTTGAAATTCAACACAAGCCGGCCAGAGAAATATGGAAGTATCTTTTGAAAAGATATGAGGAGTAGACGTCGACGCAGATTGACATCCTGGAAATGAAATTGCGCAACCTGCAATTCAAAAAAGGTGATGATTTGAGAGTTTTGAACGAAATCTTAGATTGTTGTTGCATGATTTGGAAGGAGCTGGAGCGCATTACGGTGAGCAACAAAAGGTAATGGCCCTAACCAGAGCGTTTCAAATTTTGTTTAAAGATCTTGCTATATTAGTCAAGGACAACATCCACTGGATGAAACAATAGAAGCAATTAGGACAGAGCTTGAACAAGAGGTTTTGGTAAAACCAATATCAGTGGAGGCAGAGGAACACCCTGCAACCTTGTATGCAGGAGAACCAAGTGGAGAGAGGCCGAGGCTGCGGCAGGGGCAGAGGAAGTTGGAAGGCGGAGATACAGTGCTACGGATGTGAAGAATTTGGGCACATCAAAGCAGAATGTCCGAATCGAGGGAAGTGGAACCGAGGACGTGGTCGTAGCTCATTTGGTCGGGGAAGGGGACGGACTGTGGTAGCGGCAGTTGGAGAGACGCCCGAGACGAAAAGCGCCAACCGCGGGGAGTTCTTACGTAAGAGGAAGTAAGTACTTGCGTAATCCTTTTCTAAAACTAAGCATTACATCTCAAAAAGTTAATGTTGAGAAGAAAAATTTTGGACAAAACTAATACCTTGATCAGAGATTCCGGAGAGCTGAAGTCTCTATAGTGAGCTCACCGATATGTTGAAATGTATTGAGCCAAGTATGGATTGCAAAAGTCGTTTGATGGGCAATGGAGCAATGCAGAGGGTGCTTGAAAAGGAAATTTGCATATTCTAGTTAAAGGCAAGAATGTTTTGAGTTTACCGATACATTGTTTGTGCTAGGGATGCTTTTTAATTATTTATGTTGCCAATTTAGTATATAATGGGTATGATTTATTTTTTCATAAGTATGGGTGTAAATTTATTAGAGGAGGTATTAAATTATTTGAGGCTCAAAGAAGAGGAAAACTGCTTTGAATTGGACGCCAATGATACCACAATAAGGTATCTCCCCTCGATAGTATAAGGCTTTGGCATTTGAGGTTAGCACATGTCAACTATAACAACATTAAAATAGCAAAAGGCACAATCTTTGGATGAGCTTGACTACGAGGATAGTGAGATTGATGATGTGTAAAGCTTGCATGTTAGGAAAGCAAAAAACAGAGTGGCATTTAGAAAGGAAGAAGGGCGATAAGTTGCTTGAACTGGTGCATTCGGATGTTTGTGGACCCATGCAAGTTGAGAGTAGAAGAGCAAAATCTTACTTTGCTACTTTTATTGATGATTACATTAGACGTACTAAATGTTACTTTTTGAGAACCAAGGATCAAGTATTTGATGCATTTAGGTTATGTACTGTGGAAGTTGAAAGGGAGACATCACTAAAAATTAAATGTCTAAGGTCTGACCTTGGTGGAGAATATAGATCATCTGAGTTTTGTAGGTACTATCAAGAACGAGGGATATGGAGGCAGTATACATACAGATATACACCGCAACAAAATGGAGTAGCGTAACAAAAAAATTTTCACCATCATGGATGGCTAGATCTATGCTCGCTACGCGTGTTTGCCTAACAATTTATGGGGAGAGGCGGGGCCGCCCTGTTATATTCGTAATAGGTTACCAAACCAAGGCCGTGGAAAGGTGGAGTACCAGAAGAGTATTGGACGGGGAGAAAACAATCTGTGAGACGATTTAGAGTCGATGGATGCCTTGCTTATATGGTGGTACTGGAAGAGTTAAGGAGAAAACCGATGACCGAGCATGTGTACTTTTTCTCGGTGGGTTACGAATGAGCGTATAAAATGGTTACAGATTATATGAACCAGTCACACGTAAGGTATATGTTAGTAGGGATGTTGTGTTTAATGAAAATGTGTTACATAAGAACAGGAAAGGTCTGAATCAGCATGAAGCAAATGAATGGATACCAGCAGAATATTTGAAGAATCAAGCAGATAATGAGGAAGAGACGAAGACCACAATTCTAAAGGGCGATGAAATCTATGTAGAATCAGAAAGTGACGAGGATGTAGAGACCAATGCTGCAGCTGAGGAAGCAGACACGAAACTAGATGAGGTATATGAGGTCATAGAGGCCGATAGTGCACCTCATGAACCGGAAACAGAGCCAGAGGAGGTGTGTCATGAATCAGAAACTGAGCCCAAAGGAGGTGCATGAGGTTGTTGACACCAATAGTGCACTCGAAGCTGGACCTCAAGAGGCAGGAGGTAGTAGGAGAACTCGACGCAGCGATGCAAAACGTCTAAAGGCTGAGGTTCCATTTGATGCAAGATTATATGGTAGGGAAGAAAGTGGCAAGACAACTAGACCAAGGAAACCTAAAATTTTGTATTGTATAGTGGAGCCGTAAAACGTGGAACAAGCCTTGAAGGGAAGAATGCGTAACGCTGGAAAGAGCCCATGCGTAATGAACTGATTCATTTAGAAGGACATGCACTTATGAACTCGTGATCGCACCAAAGGATAAGAACGCTTGTGGGAAGCAAGTGGATTTTTAAAATTAAAAGAAAAGTAGATGGATCGATAGAACGATATAAGGCAAGGCTGGTTGCGAAGGGGTATACTTAAGAAGAAGGTGTGGATTATAAGGATACCTTCTCACCTATAGTCAAAGTGACTAGCCCGAGGACACTCCTTGTGGTTGCAAAGCGTAATGACATGGAGATGAACTATATGGATGTCAAGACCGCGATCTTTTGAATGGAGATTTAGACGATTTAAATTTACATGGAGCAGCCGTAGGCTATGAACAAAGTCGTAACATGGTGTGCAAATTAAAAAGGCGCTTTATGGACTTAGGCAAGCGGCCGCATGAACAGATTCCCCGATTTTCGCAAGATTTACAAAATTAAAAACTGAATGGAAGTTCAAGGACGTAAAGCAAGGATTACTTTACCTTACATAGGAACAAAATATTAAAGGTGTATTGGCTAGGTTCAGGATGCTCGAGTGTAACCCAACGAAAACGCCTATGGCCTCAGGAGTAAAAATATGCGGAAACATGTGTCCCGTGACACTAAAAGAAGCCAAGGAAATGAAAGCCGCCTTTTACGTGATCATTGATTAGTTGCTTGTTATACATTGCTTAATCGCACTGACCACCGACATTATGTATGCAAATAATTTGTTTAGTAGATTTTGCAATAATCCTGGAATACAGCATTGGATAGCAGCGAAAAGAGTTCTCAGGTATTTAAAGGGGGCAGAAACACATGGGGTTTGTTTTTCAAAGGGAAGAGAGAACAAATTAATTGGTTATGCAGACGCGGATTGGGGAGGAGATATTGATGACAGAAAATCCATATCTGGTTATCTGTGCAAACTCGGGGATGCAGCAATATCATGGGCAAGTGAAAAACAAGAATGCGTCGCTAAATCTAGTGCAGACGCAGAGTATGTAGCAGTATCCATGGCCGCTTCGGAAATAATCTAGTTGCGTAGAATGCCTGAGGAATTAGGGAATCGTCAAGCAGAGCTACCGTGTTATACTGCGATAATAAGAGCGGGGTAGCAATGACCAAAAATCCAATCCATCATTCCCGAACCAAGCACATTGATGTACATCATCACTTCATACGAGATGAAGTGGAAAAGGGGGAGATAAACGTAATGCATATTCCCACCAAACTGCAGCAGGCAGATATGCTAACAAAGGCTCTTTCTGAGTCTAAACTGGTGGCAGCAAAAAATTTAGTTGGAGTCATTTACTATAAAGGCTAAAGGGGGAGTTTGTTGGTATTAGCCTTTATTCTAGAAAGCCCAAAACCTTGTAAAGCCCAAAAGCCGTGTGTAACGTACTAGGGTAACGTTTTTGGGACAAAATTCCCTTTATTCCGGTAATCGCCCTCAAGATTCCCTTTATCCTAAGAATCGCGACCGGGCGGTAGCCGGGAGCGGTTTACCAGATAAAGGGGGAATTTTGGACCAAAAATATTACCCTAATAATATAATAGTTGGCGAAAATTTTTTAGTTCATTTTCCCCTATGCTTTTCACCGGGCCAAAGATTCTCGGTGAATTTATGGCACGCCGCAAGCGCCGCGGGAGCAGCTTGATTTCCGTCGTCCAAAGGCAAGATCTTCTCCAAGAACAGGTTTTAGAGCTATAAATTCGACATTTGAGGGTAATGGTAATCGATTGATGCCAGATGTTGTAATGGAAAGCCGTAAGCCTCGCTCTCGGCGAATTTTTCAAGCAAGAAGGTTCTCGGTGATTTTTCCAAAACATAATTCTTTTTCATGTTTTTTGTTTCTGATGCTAAGTTTTCACTTTTTTTTTTATGCAAGATGTTGTAATGGAACGCAAGAAGCCTGATCCTGACAACTTTTTCAAGCAAGAAGGTTCTACATTTTCCTAGAACATAAATCTTTCATGTTTTTTTGTTTCTGATACTAAGTTTCCACTTTTTTTTTTTTTTGTAGTTTTGCTATCTGGAGTGGATGATGGGGTTAAAAACAATGCCATAAAAGATCCTTCCGAAGTTCTTGCCGAATCCAATCGATTCTTTTATCGAAAAATTCTACCGATGCGTAAAGATCTTATGCATGTAGGTTTTTCTAATTCTATCATTCTGCATCTTATCTTAGATCCTTGCAATTCTAATATTTTGTAGATAGCACAAATAGCATATAGGTTCTTATAATCTATTAGATCCTTGCAATTCTAATATTCAGAGATAGCACAAATAGCATACCGATATGTATCATGATATCATTTTTGTAAAGGCTCAGAAGGCACTTGAGGTAGCGATCCAGATTCAAAGCCTCGTACCATCAAGAAGAAAAGAAGAGTGAGATTATTAGTCGGGCAGATCATAACCTTGTCTTGGGGCATCCAATGCATCGTGCTACTTGAACCATCGGGCTTGCAAAACAGTTTGTTTTTTTATTGTATGACTAGGTTTTTTGGTTCGTGGTGGTAAGGAGTTAGCAAATCTTAGAGATTTCATGTTTAGCACTGGAAGTGATTTTGTAAGAGAATATCTTGAATACTGTGAGACCACCAGCAAGAACTGGAAGGTTACTCTTAGCAAGTACAAGACGCAAGATTTTCGCGAGCCTGTCAGATGTTACGAAGAAGACGTTATTAAGACGTGGAAGGAGCTTGTATTTCATCTTCCAGATTATGAATTTAAGGATCTACATTGGTGTAAGGTGTAACATTTTCCCTTTAATTATTAAGCATGTTTAAAGCTTTTCTCAGAAGTGTAACAAAGAGCCTATATTTTCTCAGAATAATGTACATTTTCCTTCAAGCTATCAACAACCCAAAATTCGAGGTCTAGTTTAATAGAAATCATGTTGCTATGGGCACTATCTCTACCTGGTTGAAAGATATGGTGAAGTGTTATGGGATTGAGGGCTATTACACATCCACCCAATTGTTACATTCGAAAACCATCCACCCAATTGTTACATTCGAAAACCATCCGCCCAATTGTTACAGATCTTTTTCTCACGATTCTCCTTTTCTTTTCTATCTCTTTTTATGTAAATTTTTCTTCTCTTCAACCATGGATTTGAATTCCATTCCTGAGGATGCATATGAGGAGGCTGAAATTGAGATTGTTCCTTCCACTCAACGACGAGTGTGAAGACGAAGATGATTCTAGCCAACCCAATGCCAGCCGGAAGAGGGTTCTATGGCCAGAAGCTGCTATTAAAATGCTGGTGGAGCAGTATTCTGATATCAAAGTCAATAAGCTTCAAATGGGTAACTTCAGGAGCAAGGATTATGCTGCAATAGCTTTGCGGTTGAATGAGACCATTAGCACCAGATACACTGGCAAGCAAGTGAAGAACAAGGTGGAATGTCTCGTGAAGAAATATAAAAAAGAGAAAGAAAAAGAATCTAGGATCGCCCACTCCAAGCGAGTGGGAATTTTTGAGCAATTTGATGATGTCCTTGGCTTAATCGCCAAAGGTAGTTGGTCTACCGGGTGGATCAACGGAGACCTGGTTTAGGAGTGGCACTGCTTTAAAAGCCGGACGCATATGAATCCTAAGGTCACAAAAGGTATTGCCAAAACCAAGAAATTTTCGCCCCATTTCCGCTGTTAATTTCGTGCCCCAAAGGCTCGAGTATGTCGTGGTACAACCACAAACATCCAAGTCAACCCCTCGCTTATGTAGATGATTGCGCAGGAGGATGATGATGAAGAAGGTGCATTGAGGTAAACTCTCCTCCCCGCTGGCAACCCGTCCGCAAGCCTCTTGGCAAGGAGCGTAAACGGCGCATCTAGTCTTCGTGGAAAGAAGACGGAAGGCCAGCGCCAATTTAAGAGGGCACCAAGGCAAACCGCCACCATCTTGGCTCAAGCCATGAAAGATGTCACTAATGTCCATCGTGAATTGAAGTTGATGGAACTTGCGCAATGACAGAGGTCGAGGATAGACGAAAGCAGAGGCACGAGAGAACTGAGGCTCAAGGAGGAAGCTATTAGATCTAAGAGAATTGTTAGAACTTGAGAGGCCCAAAACTAAGGAGGAACTTCAGCTTGTAACTATCACAATTAAAGATGCAGCCCAGATTCAACCGCATGGTCGGGCAAAGAATTCCGGGATGCAAGCACTACCCCATCCTCCAACATGGACAATGCCTTCTTCAATGGTGGATCAAGCTCCTTGAGCGATTTATTTGATGTATAAGTTATGCTCTTAGATTAAATTGTCATGTTTGGATTGAAGTCTATGTAGTAGAAGAAATTTTCTATGGTTTTTTAATATATATGTATTTAACTCATGTTAGACATGCAATCTAAGAATTATAAAACAGACTTGCACTATTATGAATTCAAAACACACATGGTTCACATAAATTCAATACAAACATACAAGTTTAAATCAGATTCTCGAGCTTGCATATGATTGAAAACAAAGTTGTCCTCAGCTTTTCCTCCGCTCTTCTTCGCTACCAGATCTCCCTTGATTAAGTGGTAACCCTCCATACAAAACCACACGCGGTATAAAAGTATTCATCCTCATTTTCAATTTGTAGCATGTTGTGAAGAACACAAGCAGCAATAACTACCTTAGGCGATGAGGCACTTTTGATTGGCATGTCGTGATAAGATGTTCCAAATAACTTTCTAGAGCAAAGCAATTCTCTATCACTACCCTAGCTTGTGACAAGTGTTTGGAGAATCAATAGCATCCGCAGGATCACTAAGTCTTTTCTTCTTGATCACCATCATATACTGATGCGTGATATCCAGAATCCTAAGAATTAAATAGGGTTGCACTCTTTCTATCATGCAACGCCTTTTGAAGGTCCGCTGTGAAAATATGCCTTCGACAACTTGGCAAATAACGGGATTTATAAAAATGATTTGTGTTATGTGCACCACCGGAGCATCATGCCAGACGTCCCAAAATATTAGTGAAGGATCGCAGCAGCCTTTGCAAAGACAATGGAGAGAAAAATGATGTCTACTCCAATAATCTCCTGGTCCCATTTCCTTATTGGTGCTTTTTGAAGGAATGTGAGTGCCATCAATTGCACCAGAATCTGTGGCACACCCGACATGGATTCAAAATCATTTATAATGTTCTCAGAGTCTATTCCCGTGATGGAGCCCTAATGAAATCATGCCTAAGTTTCTCCGCTAGTATATTGACAACAATTTTGGTATACTTATGCACTGCATTCACTTGCTCCCATCCCATACATTTCTAAGAAAATGAAACCCTTTCAAGTATGGGCCAATTTGAAAATTACAACTGCTAGAGCCTTTACTTTTTCAATAGGTTCACGGACCACAATAGATAGATCAGCCTGTATAATATGTGGCACTACTAGCCTGAGCAACTTCTCAAAATTATCTGGATGCATTCTGTAAAAGTTCCTGAAATTATGCTCACCAGCTATACCAGAGTGGAGCCAAAGATTATTACTTAAATCTGCCCAAAAAGATATCTGTCTTGGGTACATCCACCATATTCTACGTTTCTGGAGCTTCTCATTGATCAACAGCAACATAAACATAACACATATTTGCATCAACATGTCAATTAGCTCCTCCAAACCTGTGTTCAGATTGTCGATTTCAATATCGCTGTCACTCCTTTGCTCCTCATCATATCCTTCCATATTTGTGAAACTATGACAGAAATTTAAATAGAAAATTAAAACAGAAAGTAGTTTACAGTGATTGACAAGAGCTTTATGAAATTATTTCTGGTCTATACTAGTCTGTGAACAGTCAAGAATTCGGAAATGGACTGCTTGGATAGGAGAAAAGTACCTGATAAGGTCGGAGTTGATGCTGCTGCTGTTCAATGGGAGCCTGGAACCTGCGCTGTGGCCGCTGCTGCAAGAAGTTTTGAAGTCGTCATGTGAATGCGCTGGCAGCCAGCTGTCCCGCCATGATTTCCGGCACCGCCAAAAGCACCGCCAAAATGATTCATGTGACTTCGGCTTGACAGAAAACAGAATATTAGAGACGCTGTTATAAACAGCGTGCTTGGGCTGTCGGAGGAAAGATCTTTGATTCGAAGGCTTCGTATCTCAACAGGAGAACAGAAGGATTACTTATTATTAATAAATGCTACTACTACATTTGTTTATGAATCCCTCGTTACGACTCGTACTTTCCGCCTCAAATCATTCCATCTTTGTTGGATATACACAACAATCGCAAGCACTAATGCCAGTAAGGGAACGGACATATCTCCTGCTCTTGAATAAAAATCCAACCTTGGATTGGCAAACACAGATTCATCAGCAAAATAAGGATTGAATAGGCCTATTGGTGCACGAACTGCATCGTATGCATGGGGAAGCAACCGCAGCAATGTCAGCCCTATGTAATAAGTGCGCCTTAGCGGCTTCCCTCTTATCTCCCAAACCATTCCTCCAATAACTTGGGGAAGCAGAAAAAGATCCTGTACTAACCCTCCATACTCTTTCAGTTCTTTCATCCATTCAATATCATGTTTCACTGCACCTTTACAATCTACAAATGTGGCTGTCTTAGTATGGTCCTTTGCTTGCAAAACAGAATGAATTATCAGCACAAGGCAGAAGCCAATGAAATGTATAAGGGCAAAGATCCTTAACACTTTCTTATCTGATGGCACTCTTCTGGGCTCGAGTGGAAATCTTGTGGACAAACGAATGCGATATTTCACTACTTTCTGGCAGAGTATAAGGACCAACAAAAATGCTACATAAGTGAGAAGCTTCACAAAATAGAGAATAACATGCCTCAACTCTCCTTCCTTTATGACATCAGACCTAGCATCATCATTGCCATCAGATGTGAGCCTAGCAAATAAAGCCTCTGAACCCGTGAGTAGAGGAATAATGTACCCAATGGCCTGCACTGCAATCAGGATGAGTGAAATAAATGGCACTGATTCTGGATTTTTTCTCACATACCACAGCTGGGATATGATACAGAGAATCATAAGACTCAATGTAAATATGCTTAGAATTTCTTCTAGATTTTTTCGAGAAACAATCTCCTTTTGTTGTTGGCTGTATAGGATGGGACATGTCTCCAATTTGATAGTCTTGAAAAAGAAGGGATCGTCCTCATTCCTTTTGCTGCTGATTTCTAAGGTCACTGTAGGACTATCCATCCATCTTGCATTAGTAGCTGGATAACTAACAATCATTTCAACCAAACAATCCAAACCATTTTCCAGCTCAACATCATCAGTCTTGTTAAGTCCTTCCCATGATAACTTTGGGTGCTTGCATGCCACAAGGTACATTTTCCCTGTCTTTGGATTATATAGGCCTTCTGCTGAGATAGGGTTTGGATCTAATAGCCTTATTTCTGCAGCAACTTTGACAAACTCCCCTTTCTTTAGAGGGACAGTCTCATCATGAGGGGCAGTCACTGATGATATTAAACCTGGCATGTAACTTGACCAGTCTAGAGACATGACATCTTCCACAGCTATAATGTCAAACCTTAGAAAGCTAGTTTGATGTTGGAAACTGTCTGCATCATCATGGGAAATAAAAAGTGAATGGACAGTGAGGTCTTGGTTCAATCTCCCTTTATCTTGAGTAGGGTACTTCAACAATGACAAAATAACTTTATCACCAAGCGTTGAAGGAACTTCACTTTCCAGAATTGCACCAGCTTGATCAGTTCTTGAATATCTGTATGACAATTTATTGGCTAAACCAGCAGGAAGAATCCGCGGATAGAGTTTTTGGTAAAATGTCAAGGGATAAAAGGAATCCCCAGAATTGACAGTGGAAACACTGCCAACAAATATGCTTCTTTGTTTCAAGGAAAGGGTGAGGGGAATGTAGCCACAAATTCGAGCAATGCACCGGTCTTTTTTCCCCCCAAGGCATCCCACCATACAAAGTTGTCCAGTGGAACTTTCCCACAGACCTTCAGCTGCAAGCGTGAGAGCATCAAGAGCTGAACTTTCAGATGCTAGATGCTGACCCATCCCTCGGGTTACTACTCGTAAAACAGCACTCACATTGGCCTTCAATTCACTCTTGGCTCCAATGAAGTCCACACATCTAACATCTTGCAGACGGATATGACCACCAGGAGTCATTCCTCCAGAGTAGTCTTCAAAAGGTCCCACTCTGCTACAAAATTCCTCAGACTTCCTGCATTGCCAATTAGGCATTATATCTTGTGATTCCCCACATAAAATTTGCTGAAGGGTGGCACAAAAGTGATCTTCCTTGTACAATTCAGTGGCCAAAGGTGGCGTTATTTTATCTGTACAAGCAGTTTCTACTAGATTTCCACTATTAAACTGATAGATTGAATATGCTCCAAGCTGTGAAGACATGCTTACCTTGTCAAAGTGAACATTAGTGCTGAAGCTTGTAAAGGACCCTTGCATATCCCTGGACGTTAGAGAAAGCTCCTTAGGGTATCGCATCCTTAGCATGAGGTCACATGACTTTGTAACAGAATCCTGCTTACCTAAGGCAAAATCCGACCATGGATCAGACTGGTTGGAACTTCTTTTTGGAAGGGAAGTGCAACCCAGCATACATATTCTTCGATCATCATTGCTTTCTGTGTAGATCCCCTCCATGAGAACAGTGAGGATGCTAGTAGTTGGATACACGGTGAATTCCTGATGGAAGTCATCCATGTAAGATAAACCCATGTGTGCATCGATTGCCAATTTAAGAACTGCACTCAGTCTTGCAGAATCTCTATTTTTATCAACGTTGACATCTGTAATCCAGAAGGATGTAATATGCATAGGTTGAGTACTGTTGTCTATTGTCTCATTGCCAAACGGCCTCCGAAAAAAATAGGGCAAAAGAGGGGCAGAACCTGAGTCCTGCGTCCAGTCCCCATTTCTAAAGGAAAGCTCATTTTGTATCCTCCACTGAGCATTGCCAGGTTCATGAAGCATACCTGGAGAATGTTTGCCATTGAAATCACTGCATTTTTTATCTACCTCCCCGCTTCTGCCATAATCTGACCTGTAGGACATCATATTTGCAGATCCAAAAGGGTGAAAAGGCATAACTGACGCAGAGTTGCTGTCCATTTGGGCTACGATAATCCATGGAAAAAAAAATAGCATGACTAGCTCCGGCAAAACCAGAGAGAAAACCATTTTGGATTAAAATCAGACAAGGATCAAGGGCGCATTGTTGGGCTGGGGATAAGCTCAGTCAGAACTATGTATATAATCCGAAACAGAGTGAGAAAAGGATTTGGTTGTGCTTGCTTCCCCATGGGCCCAGAACCTTGAGTTTTTTTTTTTTTTTTCTTGCCAGGCTTCTGTACGCAATGTTCCCATAAAAATTTGGCCTTGATTTTTTTTCTGGCCAAGCGTCCAGACGCAATGTTCCGATGAAGATCTGACCTTGATCCGTTCAGGTTTTCGACCTTAACAAAAACTAATCCGTCCACAATTCTTTTTGGCCAAGGTCGAAGACCTGGGTATGGCAAACCAGGTCCGGCAATGCAGGTTGGCCATGGGATGGAAAACAGGTCAACGGATCTTTACTGCATTACAGTTCAGCCTCCCTTCCAATACGGCGCTATGCAATGCAAGCATATTCGTTTTGTTTTGGTGTTTTCTGGCGTGGTATTTATCAACCACCGTCATGTTTGAACCAAAAAAAATACACGAGGTTTTTGTGGAAACCAATTTTTGAGTGAGTGTCATGTTAAAACCACATTGAGAGAAAAAATACACGGAGTTTTTTTAGGTTCACGCTGGTTCAAACATGACGGTGGTTGATAAATACCACGATTGTTCTTTGCAGGCCAAATTAATGCACACAAGTTCACAATACATTTTGCATTTTCTAGTAATATTAAAAGCATGCATCTCCTTAGCCTTATTTTTTTGTAAGCAAACTGTTGATGTCATGGGGCATGGTAGCAATAGTGTTTTTGGGACACAGTGATCTGGTGGCTAGGAGACCGTCCATGCTCGTGCAATTTTTTGGAGATCTCCATGGCACAAGACTACTATATTGGAGTAATCGGCTCTAGGAGACCGTCCATGTTCGTGCAATTTTTTGGAGATCTTCTCCATGGCACAAGACTACTATATTGGAGTAATCGGCTCTGAGTAAGCCCTTTTGCTAACTCACATAGCGTAGCACCTACTTCATCTTATTACTTCTTCCATCACTTGACATGTAACAAAAACAAGACAATGCCCATGGTTGTAAGCCATAGAAGTAGCCATACACATTATGAAGAAATGGAAACGTTGAGCTCATAGTAGTTTGATGGTGGTCAATATCTTAAAGAATGAGTAGCGTTGTTGATTTGCTGGTGGTCATTGCTTGGTTTGTTATGGTCTCTAGGTATTAGAAAAGCTTTATAAAATGGTGGTCCCTTAGGGCGTTACCATGTCAAAAGGAGATCACATTTAGACCGAATTTGGTATGAGCCACACCAAATTCATTTACTCTGACATATGTATGATGACGACATTCAGGCGGCAAATAGCTGGCTCCGAGATTTCAGATTCGAGACAAGCCTGGATCAAGAAACACTACAAGAGGATGGGGGATATAGTGTCAACCGATCTAGTGTCAATTTTGTGTCAAATGCTACTAACTTGACACCAAGTGCTTGTATTGTGTCAAAATTGTGTCTAGTGCATAGCGTCAAATATTTCATCAAAGCAATGACCCCCTTTTGTCAACCTTTTAGCGCAACTTGATTAGGTTATTGCGACAACTTTTGAACAAAATTATAATTAAGTTACGATAATTTTTCTTAAAACTTATAACAAAATGTTATCCAAAATTTTATCTAATATTCAACGAGATTTTGAGGAGCATTTGTCAACTTTATATTGCAATTTAAATGGGTTGTTGCAACAGTTTGTAAGCAATATTCTAACTAAGTCACTACAAGAGTTGCTTATTGCTTTTATACATCATTAAATATATGTTATTGTAGCAAGGGCTATTACTTGGGATAATTCAACAATGGATTGGATACCTAAGAACTAGTCAGATGAAGGGGAATAAGTAATGGTGAAGGGTGTACCTGAGAATATGAAAAAGGGAGCAAAGTGTTTAGGAAGGTAAGAAAATAAATGACATGTACCATTTTAGTGATAGTAATAAGCTTAAATGCTGATTAATCACATGAACACGCCACTTGTTCAATTAGGTCATGCTCAATATCCTCTATCTCATCATCATCTAGATATAAACAAAGAGCCAAACCCCTAATTGCTTCAGAATGATCATGTACATGTCCAATGATCTCTTCATCTTCAATATAATCCTTATCATGATCATGAATGTGGATTGGCTTAACTAAATGGGGATCGTATAATAAGTTGTTTCTTTATCAACCTCCTCTCGCTCTGAAAGTCCCAATGGTGATTCGTATGAACGGTTCATTAGTATCATCCCCAAGCAAACCATCTCCCCAAACACGACCTTCCTCTCTTTGTTGGTGGCAATATCTTCCGCCTTCTCTCGCTGGGCCATGCAACAATGGGTCATCAACATCATTAGATATACCTAGAACACTCTCCCGACGCATCACCACCGGCCACCACCGCCACCTCCTCCACCACTACCACCATCATCAAAATCATTAGCAACATCAACATGAACGTCACCACCACCACTACCACCACCATCATCAAAATCATCATCATCATGAACTTCAGAGAGAGGTCTTCCATATTATTTTCAGCTACGTAAAAAGTAATTATATCGCCAAGCCCTTGGTTGAGAATGTACCCATTAATTCACCACTTTGTATCATTAGGGTTCGTGGATAAATATCATTTCAACCCGAATTTGAAAAACAAAAGGTTCTTTCATTTCGTGTAATACCTTCAAGAATCCACTTGTGAAATCCCGATGGATGAGTTCTAACCGCCTTGCCACGACCTTTTGCATACCACTTTGAACCATCGCGGCCTTCAAAAACATTTACATGAAAGCTACTTATAATCTAACTCAATAATGTCACCAAGATTCCCATGTAATTTAGGCTACTCCTCCATAAGGTTGTGATCCCCTGTTGCTAGATTGACTTTTTGTTCAAATTCTGAGTTGATTCCCCTAATCAAATGTAACCTACACTTATCAACACTCAAGTTGATGCAAAAATGCTGCCCATATGCCCACATCAAGTATAAAATCGCGTCTAGAAACAAATTGATAGTAATGATGAGTAATATAGTATAAACAAAATGAAACTTTCGTCAAAGATTTATAATACCTTTCTACTACAAACCAAGAGCAAGCTCGTAATCATCATCCTGAATAACTTGACCACAATCTTTAGCTTCATCCATACGAGCCAACAACCACGATATCCATAACATCCGGAAATGATTGTCCCATTGATCGGTCCCCATACCTTCTACGCATCCTCCTTAGCAATTTCATACAAGTCTCTCCATGGTTGTAAACTTGCAATATTATTAAGAACAAATGTGCTTAATAAGAAGATGCATGTCATCACTGTGACTGCTCTACATCATTATCATGTAATACTCTCATGTAATCTCTTTGAGTTCTTCTTCTTCCACAACTTAGGATCATCCGGGATGGCGCAAGTAGTGATATTGTTAAGATAAAGTAGCGCTTGTATTAAGATGGCCTTCGCCATGTAACCCTCCCGGGTTTTGCCATTTGATCTAACAAAACTTTTAAGCACCTTCATGTAGCCTAGAAAAAAAACATCCATCTACTAGGGCGTGTGTCCAATCCTTATCCCATTTTCGACCACTTTCCACGTGTTTTGGAATCACTTTAGTCTCCCCGGCCGCTAAGGCAAGCAACCCTTTCAAATTCAATGTTCAACTTCCAAGTCAAGGATTTTTGTTCTCAATTGAAGGATTATTATTTATCTCTTCCCAAGATTGGGAATAGTAGGTCCATGATTTTAAAAGTGTAAGTTAAAACACTCAAAGGTCGGATCAAAAATGGGGTAAGGATTGGGCGTAAAAAGAAGAGGAAGCGTAAAATGAAATTTACAATCAAATAAAAAAAAGGTAAGGGAATCTTTGTTTTGATAAAGACAATCGCATCTTTGTGAATTGGAGAACCAACCGGAGATTAAGGTCAAACATGTGGAGGAACCGGAGGCTCAATCATTGGCTATTAGAAGTAAGTGTCAATATGTCAACTTTATGGGACAAAAGCAGTTCCTTTTTTCTTTAGGGCCGCTAAGAAATGATCATTAACAATGGCATTATCTCACCAAGATGAGCATGTGGTGGTATTATTCAAGGTCCGCTAGGAATCCAAAAATTTCTTTACTCAAAGATATCGAGTTGTTCGATAAGTCCGCCAACCTCACAAATGACATTGAGCAATTTTTTAGTATGATTGACCTTGACTCGACTCTTCCACCAATAATGACGCCTTTGTAGCTCTACCACAAAAAAAGGGAAATTCTCATCACTCTTAATTCCATGGCTTCGAAAAAGCCCCGGTCCGGGATGGCTTTCCTAATCTTTAAGGAATTTTTGGGATGATGCAGAAGATATTACAACTTTTGTGCTGGGGCTTCAAGTGTGCAGAAAGTTTGCACCCCGCAAGAGAATGCCGGTCTAATTGCCTTAGTCCCTAAAGTGGATCAGCCTATGGCCTCTCCCCTCGACCTGGAGGCCAATCTCCTGACCAATACCTACTATAAAATCCTGCAAAAGATATTGGCAAATAGGGTCAAACCTACCGAAGCTCTTCTATTAGTCCCTTTACAAACCGCTTTTCTACCCGGTAGAAGCATTCTTGATAATTTTATTGGGGCTTATGAAGGATTGTATTGGAATAATCTATCTAAGGTAATCTGTATGCTCTTGAAGCTTGACTTCAAAAGGGCTTTGACACTATTAATTGGGATTTCCTTGGCAAAGCTATGGAATTTCCTCGGGTTTTCCTCAGAAGGTAATTGATCCGGGTCCTATTTTCAACAAGGAAGCCAGACGCAGCCCTCATCAATGGCTGCCCATCTCCTTTTTCCCATGTAAAGGGGAGTAAGGCAAGGGTGCCCTTTTGGCCCCTTACCTTTCCCCGATAGTTGCTGAGATGATGACCAAGGCTACATTCAAACCCCAACAAAAACAAAATCAAAGGCCTCCGTGATGCCTTAATGAAGGTATGCATTTATCTTTGATGCAAAGATGTCGATGATATGCTTATTTTTTAGAGGATGATGCCTTCCCATCCTATCCGCCATGGAGATCTTGGTAAAGCTTCAGTGTGCTCTTGAATAGAGCCAAGTGCACTATTCTTCTGAATTTGACTGAAAGCAAAATTGCGCATATAGCAATTTTGGAAAAAGGTATGGCTACCAAACCGTTGGGTCTTCCACTTGCACCGCATATGAGTCTTCATGGTCTCTCGGTCTCCCATCACAAATGATCAAAAGAAATTATGATGTACTCCCCGCCACCACTTTCATTGGCAGGAAGGGTGGAAATTGCCAATTCAGTTATTGCCAAGACACACATTTATTTTTCATCCGCAATTGTGGGCGTATAAGGCAACTTATGGGGAAATCCAGCATCGCTATTCGAAATTCATCCGTAAGGTGACTATAAGTTATGCGGGTAGAATCTCATTACCCAAAAGACTCGGAGGCCTTGGATGCAAAGATCTTTTCAAACAAGCTCAGCCCTAGCTGCGAAATTGATTTACGCGGTTTTGCCTCTTCCTATGATTCCCCGCCATGGCCTTTATCGTAATCGATCCAAAGAACCCAAACCCGTGGGTAGCAATTCTATCCAACATCAGCCCCCAGACGCTTTTTATCACCTTTACAGGTCTCCCCACACATCTCCTATCATGAGGCTGCACTTTGGAAGCATGGAATGAAGCTTTCATTGTTTCCATGCGGATGACCTTCAAAAGGTAAGCTCCAAATTTCATTTCTTTGGCATCACAATTTTACCTATCAAGGTGGTGTTTGGCCTCAAACACCCAAGAAAAATACAAAAGAATGGAGGATGTTAGCTTAAATCCATTGCTGACCTCAGATGCAAATGGTAATTGGCCTCACTTTAAGGTGAAGTGGTGGCTAAAATCTGCTGACACACAGTGAACAAAAGATCTTCTCACATTCTCGCTCCCTAATAACCTGAAGACTCATTAGCTCCTATCTCATGGAGTTGTGAGGAAAAGAGAAACTATAGTGTTCCAGAACTTACAAATTGATCATTCAACCTTCTGACCTCAAGGTCACTACAAAAATGGGGTCAGACTCAAAGCAGAGGCAACAAAAATGATCACGAATGGTTATGTGCTTATTGTGCAAAAAAAAGATTATCTTGTTTAGATGGTTACCGCCGGAACCAGTAGTCGTCCAACAAATGACGTAATAGCAAAGTATAAGGCTGCTTACTCCAGTACTCTGCCCTCCTGGCCGCCTATTTCGCAGTCTAACTTGCATGTCTTTCGTTGTCCCCGCTTTTACCCTTTGGACTTGGGCAAGAAATCTTTGTATGGCCACCCCGTTCCCTTCCCGTGAATTCCTTTGTCTTTAAACTTCCCGCGCCTTTGTGGCACTCGAGAACCCCTGCTCTTTGTCCATTTTGGAAGCACCAAACCGAACCTTCATGATCGGAAAGCTTTTTAACCCTCAATTGATTAAGGCTTGTTTTTAGTCCCTACCGGGTTGAGAGACCATATATTGCTCATAGAAGATGCAAGGGCTCAAGATATGATAGAAATTGGGATTCTCTTGGGAATTACCATGGTTTTTATGCTTTTTCAAATTAACACTTCCCGATGCCGCATGTTCACACCGGACAGATTTTGTGATCGAAAGCACTATGACATGGTTATTCCTCCGCCCCGTGGAAGATATGATCCCTTCACCTTTTGTACAAAGGGAAGGGGAAGATCAAAGCCAAAAATGATTCACTTGAAACACAGACATTTGGGCCTCGATAGCATTGGGAGTCATTCGAATATGAAGATCTTTGGTGGTGGAATGATCCGAAGATCTACTTTGCTGCAAAATGGGAGGAGTGGTAATTGACGCCACCTCCAAAATCATCATGCAGCTTCATGGTCCATACCGGATCTTGATGAGCTTGAGACAAGATTTCATATTGTCCAGCCGATCCAATCGGAGTTTGATTTGAGCTATGAATAGAGAACCGTGACGCTTATTTCTCAAGTATAAAACTATTTCTCGCACTTGATATTTTTTCTTTTGATCAAACCGTACCTTTATTTTGTTTATCTAGTCAGGTCGCTCTTTCCAAATTCCTTCTTGGGATGGGTAAGCATTGCAAAGGTTTGTTTTTTCCCTTTGCAATTGCTGTGAAAATATTCATGTAATTTTTGCATGTACATCAAAACTGCCTTAACCCTCAAAAAAAAAAAAAAAAAAAAAAAAAAAGGAATATGTATCAACAGATGTACCCTCGCTTATTAAGTACATTGTTTATTGCAATTTATAGTATAGTTGCTAAAACAAAATTATATAATTGTATAGAATTTGTTTAGTAGTACCTATAGGTCAAAAACCGTGGGAAACTCCTTTTCAATGTCACAAAGCAATATAATCACTTCCTCCCCTCCACTTTGATATTTCGCCACATCGATCTCTTTAGGAAGAGACCCACCTTGCAAATTTTCCAATCGAAATATAATGCTCCTTACTTGTGGGGTCAAGAAGTCCCCTATCACACAAGGAAGTATATGCAAAGTACATATCATTGCATATGTTGCAAAATAATCTATTGCAAGGAATAAGAGTACAATAATCAAAAGTGTACCTCAAGAAACTTGTGCTAATCATATGCCTTCAACCCACCGAGACTGCCTTTTTTTGTAAACACCTTCAAAGAAGCCCTATATCCAGCTTGGGTCCGTGACCTTTGCTATTCTTTATTCACTTCTAACCCTCGTTTCTTTTTCTTTCCTAGAACCCATGCACCTTGTTTCCATGTTAGAGTCTTCTTTTGCCTTTTCTCTCAATGGGCCAATATTTTCTTTTTATGTTGTGCTCTTTCAGATCCAATCTAGCAGCTAATGTTTCCCCATTCACACGTTAAATGCCGCTATAAAGGAATGAGCAACATTCTTGAAAAATGTGCATAGGGACGGGGTAAATGGACCAACCCAAGTCAGTCCAATACTCCAACCTATAAAATAGATAACCTCATTCCAGAGGAAGATTTTATTGACATCTCTATAACCAACCAAGAATCCACATTGGGATTTTTTCTCCCCGCCAAGCATCCTTGGGTGTCCATCTCTTTGGCTTCGCATACACATCGTGAGCCACGCGCTAGAATGGCCATCACCTAAGACAATTTTACACCCCAAATATATTTGTTTTTCAGATAAGTTTTGACCTATAAGAGGTTGCTTAGTTCCACAAGATGGCATCCACACGCATTGTTTGTGTAGACCGCACAGAATAAAGGCAAAAATATTAGAATAATGATTGAACTTTGATAGATTTTGCACTAATACCTACTATATCATACCAAGCTTCGTAAAAACCTCGATAGTCATGAAGAGTAAAGCATAGCATCCCATAAAATGTAAAGTCGGTGGAATTTTAGAGATGTCGTACATGTGCACTCCCTTCCACAAGATTTCAAGTTCTTCTACTAAAGGTTCTAAGTAGACATCCATGTTTTTCACTTTATATTTTCCTATAATAGCCATTTCATGCTTAATAGAAAGTATAAATGAAACTCTACATAAATACATATTTGGAATGATCAAATAAATGCAAAGGATAAAGAAATGATACACATACATATCTGGAATGATCAAAGTGTTTGGATGTGGACATGGGATAAATTGCTCCACCCTAAAGTGTCAGCGTTGTGTTGGCAAATTCTTCATAGATGTGTTCGAGTGAATGTCTTGGTTCACAAGATGAACCCTAGAGTCTCGACTGATTGTTGCCCCTCTCGTGGCCAACGCGGTTGAAAACTATTGAACACCGCTTCTTCTTGTGCGATCATCTACGGCTTGTTTGGGAGTGGTCGTTTCTCTTTCAATGTATCTCTTACCAGCCAGAGATCCTACTTGCACTTTATCCCTTTGTTTGGCTTAACTCTTAAGTAAGCTGGCATTTCATCTTGCTTCTAGTTGATTTTGTGGTCTATCCGCGAGGCGACGCTTGTGTATTTTCCAAGGTGCAATACATCTCCTCATGACAAATTTCTTCGTTGTGCCAGCGTAAGATCACTAAAGCTTATCGCTGCTCATCTCTAGTCGATGATAAAAAGAGATAATTTGGCGACGATGCACGGTGTTCTTCTTATGCATAGACGGGTGTTTTTGCCTTAGTTGGGTCAGCCTATCCACTAGGGATTTATTCCTGTATGTGCATTGTGTATGGTGCCTTTTGTTCTTGTCAATAAAAAGAGCCTCACCGCCCCAAAAAAAAAAAGTCAACATAATATGGTTAGGTTTTGTAGCCATCCATGGTGGTATATTATAATTTTACAACCGCTACGTGCCACACACACACTATGTGAGGATGACTGAAGTCCCCATGGGCAAACACCATCAATCCCCAATCCAAGCCTTATATTGGCGGGGGTTCCAATTCAAAAAACGGGCCACCTTTTCTTCTATATGTTTCCATAAGACCCGGCTTCTGTGGGAGTTCTCATTTTTCCATCCCTCGCTATGCATGTTGTGTATGGTAATCCATGAAGTCTCAAGTAGTTACAGGATCGAAAAAATATGTCAAGGCGCAGGAATTATAGGCATATGCCATAATACCTTTCTTGGCACCTTTGTCTTTCACCTTCCTCATAACGCGCTTTCCCCACATTTTAGACAAGACCGTCATTTGTATAGTCATTAAGTAAATAGAACACAATCATTAACACATGCATGCATCACATTATACTCGAAGTCCAAATGAACGCATTAGCCTTCTAGCCTCTCCTAGACTTTGGGAGACAATGCCCATCCGCAAGATTTTATCAAGTAAACTATAGAAAACGAAAAGCAAGTATATATACAATAAACTTTAACATTCAAAATGAGTTACACCTAACGTATCTAAAAAGTTCGTGAGATCGCTTATTGTCCAACCAACCAACTTTGTGTTGGAGATTTAGGATTAGTATACAAGTGGCAAGGCTTATGAAACAGAGCATTTGGGAATAATGGCGTTTGCCTCATCCCCGAGATATGCTGCTTTTCCTATATATGAGTTGTCATTTACATTGCTAGCATATGCACCATCGTCCTTTTGCTTACCATTGGCTTGTTCCACCAATGAATGCATTATGTGAGTCCGCGCCTATCAGAGGACTACATAGACCAAATATAATAGAATAATAAATAAGAAAATTCTACTTTATTTTAATTCTATTCTACAAAAAGAATTATTTTAGGAACCAACTTACATCATTTTCATGCTGTTCGGGATCATGTCCCTTTCATGACTTGGTCTTATTCCACGTAAGACCAAACTTTACTTCATGTTCTTGACGCACGCGGTAACCTAACGAAAGGGGTTTTTTACACTTGTTGCAACCAACAAAGATCGCGATGGAGATAGAAAGTTTTATTTGGGTCTCTTTCTAGCTCGCTTCCTATTCGGTTCGCAAGATGATGAAGAGTAAAGATGTTGACTTTCCAAGTGATGACTAAGATGATGATTTTCTTAAGATGCGAATGGCAAGCAACTATCCCGCGACAATTACTTTCTCGAAAGGCCCATTACATATTGAAACCTGTTCACAATTTCATGATCAAATGAAGTAAATGAAAATAAATAGTATATTTCCAATTATCTTCTACCTTAGATATAAAATAGAAAAATATGCAAAATAAAAAGATAATGCCCTAAGGGTTTATATTCCACCCTGGAGGGGAGGGGTGGGGCTGGGGGGGCAAATGAGCAAGACCATAATGAAAATGCAAAATAGGTTATTGATAACAGCAACCAACTTTCCGTGAACTAAAGGAACACCTGCCTTCTGACCTCAAGAATCGTAAAACATTCAAAGTCAGAAATGAAGCAAAATGAAAGGCACATGATACATTACTAAAAATAGCTTTTAAATTACCGGAATATCTCTCCATTATAATTAGGGGTTTTTCTATTTTTGTATTTTGCAATTGTAAGGTTTTCATATGATTTGCGGTCAGATTCATCCTTTGTGTACCAAAGGTATTTCTAGAGTGCAACCCTTTTGTTAGCCGCTGATTTTAGAAAGGGGCAAACCCGTGGTGGGGGCTTTTTGTGGTGGGTGTGAATATCCTCCCATTATTTTTAGGGTTTTTTAGGGTTGTGTGTGGATTAGGGCATTTTATTATCAGAGATAAACCAAAACATAGGGCTTGCTTCCGGGTTTATGTGGAATGATTTGGGGAAGAAGAGCTACACTTATTCTTCGCACCGGTGGGTATCATTTTTCCATTTGGTTCCAAGCAGGCAAAATGTTTACATGCAAGCTCATACAAAGGCTTCCTTCGTAAGAGCGAAAACCCACAATCCATGGTAGGTAATTTCGATGATGCAAGGTCTGTACGTAAGATCAAGGAGTTTTATTGCCAAAAGAAGCCATGGCGCCAAATTAAGTGGACTAGTACCCAAGAGATAATACCCATTAGATAGAACTATATAAGTCTTTTCAGAAGGGCAAACGATTTGGATGTAGAGAGAAATGGATTGGCATTAATTTGTCACCGTCTGGAGAAGAATGACAAAGACGAACCATTGCTGCAACTGTGGCTGCGTGCTTCCTAGGGGTCTTAACCCGCTAGGTCACCTAAGGAAGTGTATGAAGAAGTATTTTGTTGCTGAGGAGCTAATGGCGCGGATGCTCACTTTGTTGTGGCTGGATAGCGGGAATACATTCACAAGCTTAATGTAGTTGGAACCGCAATTCTTTTGTTCTGGTTGGGAGTTAAATATCGTCCACCCTCGGACCGGTTGGTACGTCAGCAGCGCCGGAAGTTAAGGATTCCCATGCTATCTTATACTTTGATCAGGCCAGCTTGTTTGCACCGGAGAAATGTTTCTCTCAACTGCAGCCCAATTGTTTCTAAGGCCGCAAAAGGACATGAAAAGTATGATTTTTCGGTAAACCGCATAACTTTGAGATCTTGGTGTTCTGAACCATCAAAGCAACCGGCCTTGTATATTAGAGGTGGGCAGTGCAACATCCCTTGTGCATCTTTCCGGGAGAGAATGCAAAGAAGCATTAAATAAGTGTGTATGCAACCAATGGGAACTCGTATTTTTGGTCCTTGCTGTCGCTCACGAAACTAAACCGGCACCTAATAGCCGCAGAGATTGTTTCACTTATGAATCGTAGGTTTCCTTTGGGTCTTTTATCATATTTGAGTTGGTGCATCTATTCTTTGCCATGGACTATTTGGTTTCAACCTCGCTCTGGGCACATCTTCGCCATGAAGTTTTTTGATCTCTATCCATTACAATCCATTTCATTTGGATATGTTCTGAGAATTTAGCTTGCAATGCATGCATGCCTACTCGACATGTTTCTTCCGTGAGTGCATTTGAAGAAGGTATGCTTTGGAATAGAAAACGTGACGTATTGATTTATCTGCACCAACGTAGCTTTCCTCGATCAAGAATGTTCTTTCATTATGCATGTCCGATATACATCCATATGCTTGTTTCCAGCCCACATCCGCAATTTCAATTCATGGATTTCCAAAATGTACGTAATCTATATATTCCAAAATTGCTGTATTTTAAGTGGTACGCCACTAACAATGTTTGCTACTTGATAATTTGGGTTAACGTGCTTTCTCGTTCATGTAGGTAACATCGCCATTTCCGCATCGATAAGGTCAAGCATAAAAGTCCGCAAGTAAAATGGAAGGAGAGATGATTGTTTCAATGAAAGAGATGAAAATGGATTGGGTGCCATACATCCTAAGATATTCTTGAGTATATAAAGGATTCACCCAATCGCCTCGATTCACCCAATTGCCCTGCTGGTAAGAGATTAGTGACTAAACCACGCTTTGTTTATCGTCTGCATCCGGCCTTCACTTGAACACTACAAATGTAAATCTTTGCTCTTATGCACACAAAGAAGGTCCCCGACTGCCTTTGAAATAAGATGTCTTTTTAGAATTAATGTAGTATTGATGCTTACTCGAAGTTTGTAGGTTGCTTTTAAGACAAATTTTTAACCAGAGCATCTAAAGAAATAATTTAATATTGCCTTCCATGTGACCTTTGTTAATGCATTATATTAGTTCTTTGCTCCGTGCTTTTATGCTCCAACTTGATATTTACAGAAGCAAAAAAGAAATGATCAACACAATGAAATTGATATTTTATATCACAAGGATTTGTATGTGGTCCCCAAAAATATCTAATATAGCATCTATTTTTACATTCTACAAGATACAATGCTGTGAGCAACACTAGCCAACATGAGCACATGCATGGACAAATTATTTCATGCAAGTTTTGTGAAAAGAAGATCATAGAGTTTTCAAACAGATCTAAAAGCACTATAGAGAACATTTGGAGGCTTTTCAAAAGATATGTTAACCAATATTTTGTCATACACTCATAGCTCAATGTTAAATACATATTCTGCTATCTTTATATCCAAGCTTTCTAGTAATTAATATATAGGTTCCCAGTTTACCATGTTTGTGCTTTTTGTTGAAATCAAGGGCCCAAAATTTTAATAGTATTATCTAATGAGACTATTATTAACATTAATTAACACAAACCATTGGGTCCAACACATTTAAAATTAAAATCCCCTTAAACCCCTTTGGTTTGGGTGCATATTCACACGTAGTGACGAGGGCGCTTAGAGCTCTTATAATTATGTTTTGCACGCATAAAATCAAAATCATAGTAGTATATTGCCCTAAATCTTATAGTATTTTATAAATCTTGTTATACAAGATAACAATACTTTGTAATATCCATACCTACAAACGCAGGAACTTGTGTACGGTATGTAGATTAAGGAATAAGGTGAATATGCCTATCCAACAGCCTCGCTGTTCTCGAGTCACCCCCGTAGAATATAACTTTAAGGATTTTAATTTAAATGTGTTGGACCCAATGGTTTTAGTTAATTAATGCTAATGGTAGCATGTGTTGGCTGTTGGCGTGTTGGTGCACATTTCTAGATTTTATATCGCTTTTCACATGGTTTTTCTAGATTTCTGTTGTATTCGAGGTGTACTCAAATAGTATTTCTAGATGCACCCTTATGGGCCGCTGATTTTCGCTGGTTGGAACAACCGAGGTTATTGTCTTTCTCTGCGATGGTTTGTGCATGAACATCAGCAGATGTGCACATGCATGTGCATGTGTGTACGCATGTGCATGTTCATGTGCATGCGCGTAAGTGCATGTTCATGTGCAAGCAAGTGCATGTGCATGTGTGCATGTGTGTGCATGTGTGCATATGCATGTGTACTTGCACTCTGGATTCTTATTGCTCGAAAGTGGGATTTTACTACCACGAGATGGATTTTTGTTCACACTTTACAAAGGTATTTGTTTTTTATCGTTTTCCGCCATAATGTTTTTACAAGGTATTGGTTTTCCTCGATTCTACAACGAGGCCGCAAAACCCCCTTGTTTCCTTCCTAAGATTTGCCGCAGATTCAAAAAAGAGCTTACGCTTAGGCCTCCATGAGCTCAACTTGATATTCCCTCGCTGCCGCCGATTGTTCATAGCAGCCACTTTTAGCTTCAATCAAACGGTTCTTATGCACACAACAAAGCGATTATTCCACTTTTCCATGTCAATGCCAGATCGTCAAACAAGCGTCATACAAGAATGCATTTATATTGTAGGTTTGAACTTTAATCAACCATAAGGTGAATCATGCATTACCTTTAAGCTAGAGATGCAGCATCCAAAATCATATGGATTGATAAACAATGGTGTCATTGTGAAAGAGAAATAGTTGTAGTGTATATAACTTTTACTTATGTTCTATTTATTTTTATTGTGATCAACTAAAAGCTACAGTAGATGAAAGCCCAAATGAATTCTAGTTTTTTCTCGTTTGAATTTCAAAATTTTGTCACAATCGGGGTGATCATTCCTACATTCCTCGAAGGCCAAAAAATTTTTGCAAGACAAATCATTAACATCCAACATATGTACTAAATCCCCCAACATAACAACCAACACATAACAACCATTGACATTAACAACCAACACATAACTACTATTGACATTAATTAACACAACCATTGATCCAACACATTTAAATTAAAAGAACTCTAAACCCCTTGTTTGGGTGCATATTCACACGGGGTGACGAGGGCACCAGAGTCGCTTGGTTAGGCATATTCACCCCTTATTCTTTAATCTATACCGCGGTGGATTAGGAGGCCATGATGAAAGAATATAATCTTCGGCCTCTCACCTGTATGACATATAGTGGTAATAGCCACTTTGCACCATATATTTGTATTGTGTAGATAAGCCATGTAGACAAGGGCAATTTCAATCATGACCTTATATCCCAAACGATTTACCATGTATCCTATGATTTAACGCCATAGACAAGACAATTTCAATCATGACCTTTATATCCCAAACGATTTTACCGGCATCATATGATTTAATGTATTCGCTTTGCCAATATACTCTATGATTTAATGTATTCGCTTCAGCTAATATATTTATGATTAGGAATGGCAAGAAAAAGAGGAGGGAAAAAAATGATGGGAGCTAATGTATCTAAATAATCGCATCTAAATATGAAAGATCTTCGTGAAAAAAAAATGGCGCCGTATTTTCAACCTTAAAAGCTTGGTTCCAGATATTCGATTGCATTGTCACGATTACCATTCCGCTTGCCATCGCCAAAATGCCCAGCAGGCATTTAGAAATAGAAATAAACAATTTTCTGATTAGGTTTTTGAGTCGGTGACATTTATATTACTTTTGCTTTTTCTTTCTTCAATGTCTCGTGATGGATCTGGCAAGGATAAGGAGGGTTCAACGGACGATTCTAGTGGAGAAAAGGCTTCAAAGTTACCTTGCAAATGTGCTCTGAGATACTTTTGACTGCTCTAATGAGCGAATTGGAGAAAGTTCATCGTGTTCGAAGAAATTCAGCAAATGATGATTCAACACTCATCCAGGTCGTTTAAGAAGCACAACAACGACGATGAAGAGGAAAGAATGAAAACACCCTCAAATGAGAAAGAAAGGAAAGGAAAGGTAAGCATTTTTATTTCTTTGATGTAAATACAAGATTTTGGTTCTTGTTTTAAGTTTTTTCTCATATGTAACTCTAGCATTGTTTGCTTCATGTTTCATCAATCTCTATTTATGCCATTCTACGCTGGTACTTATCAAGAAAACTTAGAAGCTGCCTTCATGTTCCATTCCATCTCGTTTTGCCATATAGCTACAACTTCTTTTATGATATGATGCCTACTTTCTTTTCTAGGTTGAAGCATCCACGGCCAAGTATCTACATGCAATATCTGCCGAGACTTCAAAAGAAGGAGCTTAAAGAAAATTGCTGTCTTAAAACAAGCACATTGTTTTAAGTGCTTCTTCATTATCTTCAAAGGACGCGTGGATCTCGTAATGAAGACTCCTATTCCCCCGCTTGGGGTCTGGTTCGAACTCGAAGACAGCTCCTCCGGTGAGGACCCTCGTGGGATTCACAATGTAGAGTCCGGACTAAGTGTCACGGATTGCAGTAAGAAGAGAACAAGAAGAAGAAACAACAAATGAGAGGAAATGATAAGCTTCCTTGATATCAATGATGAATACAAGGCGAGAGCTCTCGCAATAGAGAAAAAAAATCGGAAGCGACAAGACTCAAAACTCACCAACTCATGTGCGTAGCCTGTCATATATAGTACAATGGCTTTGGCCCAATATAGACACTCGGACGATCTTGCCGACTCGGAAGGAGAGGCCTCGATGGTGTGAATGTGGGCGGTGCCTCTGAAGTGCCCAGAATCATGCCGACGCCGACGCCGGGCGGGACGGGCCGCCACTTCACCGGAGCTGGGCCAGCCTCTTGAAGCAGGCTTTGGTCAGCGGGTCTGGGCCGCTTGGTTTCTGCCTCAGCCTTTATTGCCGAATCTGGTTGACCAGGATCCTTGAGCTGACCTGGTTCTGTCAGATATGAATAGTCCTGCATCAGAGGCATTGGGGATTCAACACTCTCCACCAAACGGTATTAACACCTCGTGAGTGAAGAAAAGGAGGAAGTGCTTCGAGGGCTGAAGCCATCCTGCTCGAAAAGTGACCGGAGTGCTGCACTATGGTACCGCCAATGAGATCCTGGCGTGTTTGAAGAGCGGCGAGTGTTGAGGCCAGTAAGGTGATCTCAGGACACAAGAAATCGAGATCGCATCATGCTCAAGGGCGCGATAGCGCTCGAAGAAACGCAACCGACATTCCATGAGACAATCGAGGTCGGCGTTCCGCCAATCGGCATCTCTGGACAAAGGAAAAAATGGACATTTAGCGAGCCGAGCAATGATGGTATTTGAGAGTAGCACAAAACCTGCTTGAAGATGGATCAAGGGATCAAAGAGGGTGTATTCGCAAGAAGGTGTCAAGACCATGAAGCGCATCACCGGGCAAGGCTAACCACGCCATTAGTACAGAGTAGATCCACCTGCGGCGGTATCAAGAGCGGCAACCCTCCCAATGGGGAGCTGCTAAAACGGATCCCACCGAGATCCGTCGAGATCCGAGGTGGAGTCCAAGATGGGCTATCCGTTTATTGGTCCAAAAGCAGGCGCCAATCGGTCGTGAACCTCGGGGCGGAGGAACACCTGTGGAAGCATAGGAGAAGGAACCATGCCCGCGGGCGCAATATCGCAGCCGCCTCAACTGACCTAATAAGAGCCGATCGCGTTGACAACAACCATCCCAAACAGGCGAGAGCGAGCAATCGTGAGGGCTATCCCAACCTCACGGACCGCCTTGCCATCCAAAAGAGTACAACGCACTGGATCGTAACCCCAGGCGCATTACAACCAGCACAGAAGACCCCCGATCTTATTACCTTTATCTGCTGGCAGTCAGCCCGCCACGCAGAGGTAAATGATTGGCAAGCTCGCACGTACCGATGAAGAGTGGTCCGGCAATGACCGCAAAGATAGGGCATATCTCCAAGCAAAATTCATTGCAATGGGCAATACCCGAAAGAGTTATGTGGCTCCATCCTCGGAAGTTTTCTCTGTATCACCTTTTGTTCGGCAATGGAGAGTTTCACAATCCGGGTTAGGCAATTCGGCATATGCGGATATCTGACAGTCGATCGCCAGATGCTAATTTCTGGGTGTTGGCGCGCAACCATATAATCGCGGATAGTGAAGGAATCAAAGTCGGTGCTGCGCTCAGTAACAAATGGTGTTATGCCGTCAAGTTTCGTTGAGTCACCATCTAATAGTTGCCTAAATTGTTGTTCAAGGTCACGCGATCCTTGTCCTTTTCTAGCAAGAAGGTGATTGGTCACGACCTACTTCATAAAGTGTTGACCCGCAGGATTGCCCTCGAGTATTGAGACGCCCAAGAATTCCTCGGCCATCAAGAATCTTCGCTTCGCGACCCTCCTCGTAGTCGATTCTGAAGAGAGGTGAAACAGAGGTCTGCGGTGAAAGTTTCCGGTCGAAACAATAAGGAGGCAATTTGAGCCGCCCCGCCTCGGTAAAGGTTTTGAACTTGAAAATGTGAATTGTCACGTGAAGTTCGCGTGAGTATAAAATGAAGCTTAGAAATATCTTTTTCCTTGGCACCCGTGAGAGCGCAGCCTTTGACTTGTTTCGCTCCAACAAATTTCACTTCTCGATTGAGTTGAGCCCCGACGCGTTATCGACCTGATCCTCGCGGCACCCGAGGACCGCATGAGCCGTAAAGAGAGCCCGCGTTTGTCTTGGTTTGGCCTCCAAAGCTGCGGTAAATCCTGGGCGCGGCGTGCCTTTGGAAGGTCACTTGCGGACCGCATCCCCAGGCCTCTAGTGCCGCTTTGTCCCCGCTCAACGCGAGTTTCCCGGATTCTTGTAACTTTGTAACGCAACAGCCAGAGCGTCCGCCGATACCGAATATTGCAAACAGCCGACGGTGGGTGTTGTGGTGGTGGGAGCCCGTTGTTGCCCGGTTTATATTGCCGGGGAGATATGGTGTGGAATCGATGCGTAGCCGAGATGAGACAAGCATGGAGGCGGATTTTGGACATGACCAAGCGGTAAAGGGCGTGAAGCGCCAACTTGGTGAACTGGGAAGGGACCGCTGAGTGGAATTGGCGTGAGAATTTTCAGGTGTGGGAGGAAAGCAATGACGATGATGGCCGGAAGGTGGCCTCCCCACGAACTTCGTGAAATGGAAGTGGTAACCCGGCGGCGTCCACTTCTTTGAGAAGATGATCGTAGAACAGCAATTGGGGCTGCACCACGGGTGGGCTGGCGTGGCAGCGAGCACCATATTATAGTGGTTTTCGTTGATGGGAGTTCTTTGATAGAATATTCATGAACTTCATGCCACGTAAACTGCAACCAAAGTTTCGCGAGGGCCATTCATATTTGTCGCCGCACATTGGCATGATGGCGAGGTGCACCCAAACTCGCGGGATAATCTATATCCCGTATATGCACTGGCGATGGATCGCTGCCCGCGCGAACGCTTAAAAACACCCCCAAACCCAAACGCTCGAGTCACCAACGGTGGCGCCATCGCACAATGTGCGGTGCAATCCACGGCCGCTAAATCCATTACGCCGCAGAACCCGCCGCCACCCATCGGTCGGTGTCCATCGACATAACCGCAGCGCTTTTGCATGCTTCAGCGCTACTTCGAGATTTGGGCTAACAAGGCTTCTACCTGGAAGGGAGCGCCAAGAAGGATACAATTAAAAGACGGATCCTGAGTGAGGTTTGAAGTAGAAAATCTTTGGTGCAGCCATGGCAAAGATTTTCGGCAGAAAAGAACCGGGATCAAAAGTGGAAGAATGGAAAAGCCATGAACCAGAGGACTTAAGCAGAGGAACTTAAAAGGTTTAGCTTAGACAACCGAGGGGCCAGCTTAAGAGGGTATGATGAGGGCAAACCCGAGCCGCTGATGGTGCTGCACGTAAAAGACGCCAAGGAGTGTATTGAGAGGCGTACCTGACTGAAACCGGCGACGGCGTAGGGAGAAGCAATGAACTATGGAGGATGAGACGGAGAGAAAGATCGACAGGACAGGGGCCAAAGGACACATATTAATTTTTGATCTGTATGAAAAGAAGAATGGTGATTTAATGGCCGGCAACTCAAGTGGGACATCACGAAACCAATCGTACGAGCACCGCCAGATACGGGCGGAGAAAAGATTCTACCAGAAGGAGCCTTGCATTAAAACACGCTAGCACTTCGATTGTCCACGCCGACCAAGCCCTGCCATTTACGTCCCGGAGGGAAGTGAAGACATTCGATGGGATTAGGCGGGTTGTTTCGGAACGAGGGTTGCACCATGCCGGTTTCAATCGCCAAGAGGGATCACCGAAATGAATTGTTCGACTTCGTATACGCACCGTGGGCGCATGTAATGGATGAGTCGGTGCTCCGGATGGCTGGAATATTCAATTCTGGCGACCACCTGATGGAGGTTCTGCACCTTCGCTGGGACCCCCGGGAAGGTAACTCTCTACCACTTCCTTCAGATACTGCCTCAACCCGAGTAGAGGGTTTTTTACAGGCTTTGTGATAGGCTCGGCCTGCATATAGGGCGCTGCCTGGCGAAGCGGAAATAGTTGGCCGCGGCTCAAAAGATTTGTAAAAATATCCACGCAATATCATTAGTCACCATCACAGGCTTCTTTGAATCAGATCTGCTTGTGGATTTTCGTCAGGTGATGAAATGTTTTTGAGGGCGTAAAGCCATTAACCGCTGTAGGTAATGGAGTGCCATCTAACCGCCTGGGCCGGAAACCGCCTCAACCACTTGAACAATAATCTGATAGCTGCCAACGAAACTTAAGCTTCCCCCGGAAAATTTTGTACCTAGAACGAAGAAAAACCAAATCGCCTTCTTTGAATGTTTTGTTCAAATCTTGTCGTAAAGATTTTTGCAATCATATCCATAGCGAACACGGTTTAAGTATCCCTTCTCGAAGTTCGCCATCCAACCTGCTGCCACTGATAGACCCTTTCTTTGAGTGCGCCAGGATTATGAGTGCAGCGGCTGAAAACCTGGAGGAAAGTGATGTATTCAAACTACATGAGAGCTTCCCCACCTCATAAAACCAACTTTGAAAGGGAGTGACCTCGAGTAATTTTGCCGCGCCGAAACAAAGAACAAGGAAGTTTTGTTTGCTGGCCGGATATGGAAGCGCCACAAATTTTTCTTGACAATGGTGACCGAAGTTTGTTGGTGCTTTTCGCCAAACCATTACCTTTGAGGATGGGTAAGGTGTGCTTCAGGATGATGTATCGAGATAATCCGCTGCCCTTGATAGTGCGGATGGATGAAATGACACCACCTATCACTGACCAGCTCCTGGGGCAGCTTCACCGCGGTGATGATTTGTTGATAAAGGACCCGGCCGCGGTTGCTATTGCCGCTGGAAGCGCGCAAGCTCGTTTCCATTTGGCAGCTGCAGTCGCGAGAGGCATCCCACGCAACCACAGAGGATCCACAAGTCCCAAAGCCCCATTCTATTTGCTAGCGGGGAAGGGCGGGCGACTGGTGTCATGGAAGAGCTGCCACTGGCCGTTTACGGGGTCCCACACGCCGGTAAGTATCATACCGGCGGGCGTGGGCGCGAGCCTTTGAAGAGCGGCCAAAATACCTGTACGAAGGATTTGGCGCGTCGGTGTTACCATGAAATGGTGACCACCACCTAGCCCTTGATGAGCTTCTAACAATATCTCGAACTTCATGAGGTAGAATACGCCGAAGGGATTGTATTCCATTCTTTAGAGATGTCCCCAACCATGGCGTAGCTACCCGACCCTCAATGAGCAAACACGACGGATTGTCGCTAAGAGAGCGTCGTGTCCTCGCGGAAGGGCACCGTGAGGGAGGTACCGCTGAAAATCATGGAACCAATGTGCTGCCGCGGACTAAAAAGCATGCCGAGCCGAAAGGCCGCCCGTGACCCAGCTGAGGACCGCGACGGAAAGATAACGAATCATTACGAGATCTAACGCCCTGAAACACCACCCAAAAGGGCAACCTGGGAGAAGAAGCCGACCCAACGGAAAGCAACAACTGCGGGCCGGACGCCGATCAAAATAAAGCGAGTTTGGTATCCACAAAGAACTTTGATGGATCAGCCAAAAGGGATCAAGCTGACACTGTAGCCGAGACCCGCAAAGTCATAATAGCGCTGCGCCAGCGGTAATTGAGTTGGCCGGCGACGATTTATTTTGTCAAGGTGCGATCATATTTTATAGCACGCCTAATAGTAAACGCTGATATCGATATGAATATAGGCATGGTCTCGCTGAGGAGGAATAAGAACTGGCTCGAGTAAGTAAAGCTTAACCGAGAAAGCAGCATCTGCTCGGGAATTTGCCTGTGGATTCGCTACCCGTGGAGGTTTATGGAATGGGATCCGTAATGGGCCTAGTCCAGGAATGAAGGTGGAGTAATAATTGACCTTACCCGTGAAAGAGCGTAAGCCCTCATTGATATTGGTCGGGTGCTTGTTTCCGGAGCATCAATAACCCATTTTGGCATGCGATCCGTGGTGATACCGCTTATCGACAACGCGGGCTCAATGTAACACCCGTGAGGGTGACGCAAAAGGTGCATTTATCAGATTAATGCCTAATTTCATCATATTTCTCGAAGACGAAGTTCCAATTTACTCAAATGGTCAGCCCTCGAACTCAGAGGCGTAGAAGTCATCTTGAAAAAATTTGTAAGAAGGGATTTTCCTTCATGAAATCATGAAAATCCCAGAGCGGGCAAGAAACGCTGATGGAGAGTTTGATAATCCGGGTGTAAGGAACCACCTTGTGTGCAAAGTGCCCCATGGGTGGTGAAAGTGTCTTTGAGCGACGTATCTTTGATTGAGATCTGATTGCATTTAAAACCTCCATCCATGAAGGAGTACACATCTCTCATGTCCAGCCACCCCTTCCAACCCCGTCCGAAGGAAGTGGAAATGATCGTCATTCGGCTCGATTGAGTTTCTAGTCCACAATGCACGCCGGATCTTTACTTCCATTGTGTTTGAGGACAATGACCATGGGGCTCACCCATTCTACTAACTTCATAGGATCAAACTCCTACAGGGGAGTTTGTCAATTTCCCATTGACGCTTATCACTGTAATTAGGCTGGAGCCTAGTACTATCGCTAAGCAAACTAGTCGTAATTTCCATTTGGTAGGAATAAGAGTTCCCCAAGCTTTTGCTGATTCCCCCAAGATCTCAACCCAAATGCCGGAATTTTGAATTACTTGACGAGGCCCAATGCATAAGGGCATTTTAAGATTTGGTACACGCGACAAGTTGATTGCCGCCCACCTCACCCAATTCCACTCGTGAGTCCCAATGAGGGATTACTTTCTGTGGTTCGGATAAGGCAGTAAAGTGTTAGCATAATAGATGTGGTATCTTTGCGCGGTGAAAAGAGGGTTGCTGGTTTATCCGCGCTAGGTTGTTCCATGACCGCTACATCAACGTGAGCTGCGCGTGAGGTCGCGATCCGGAAGCGATCGTTACCTTTCGACTACTGCGCTGGAGCCGTAAGGGTCAGCAAAGCGCCACCGGTCCCCATCAAGAGTCATTTCCGGCGACGCGATATGCAGGATGCACGCAGGCGCACTGCAGGTGAGCCCCAACCTCGACAAATACTCGGTGCTCTTTCCGCTAAAGTCCGGTATATGTCCCATTGCCCAACGTACGACCCGCTTCCAAGTCCATGGTGGCACGAAAGTACCAATCGCTGATGACTAATCATCCGTGGGCCCAATGATACCTCGGCCCCATGAGAAAAGGTCCGCCACCAAACACTTCATAAAGGTCACCGGATCTTCACCGCCCAAACCCAAAATCTGGCCAGTTTTGCGACTGTTCGCCATTGATGTTACGCGACCGAGGCCCGCGATACGTACCAATAGCCAACTTGATGTCATAAGGGGCACCAAAGAGCTGTGCGTGACGCCCGTTTCCGGCGCGAGTTTATCCTGATGAGATTGACCGCCAGCCACCCAATCTATTTGAACATGGCTGACTTGCCGCATTACCCGCACCGTAAGTACGGGACCGGGTGCAGAGTATACAGCCAACTAAAATGCTGGTAACTGTCCTGAGAGTGATACAAAGCTTAAAATGGTTGCTGGTGCTAGCGGGAATTTTGATCTTTATGTTTTGAGTTCCCAGGCATGAGAAAGGATTCGGCTGAGCCGATGGTTGAGGGTGGGGAGGGTAAGAAACTTTGAGTAAGTCAACCTCAGCAGCAATATTGGGATATGTCCGAGAAATGCAGGTTGAGATGTGGAAGGTGTATCATGCATGCTGTTATTCGGGTGGTGATGAGCATTTGCTGGCAGCGCCTTCCGCCAGCTTCTTGCATGAGGTTCACAAAATGCTTTACTAACTTTGCGCCGACATGTGGTATGAGTTTCTGCAAAGTGAACCTTTTTCGCCCTCACAGGAATGAAAATAACCGCAAAGGCGCCTGGGCGCAAGCCATTTGGAATAATACCGCGGACGGATGCCCCTCCGTCCGGCGCGCGTGGAAACCAAACCAACCCAATTTGATGGTCGGACTGAGACAAGCGCCCCAAAATCTCCGCGTTTGTTGATCCAACAGGTTGATTTACCGGAGTTGGGCTGATGTGATTGGTTTCAGGCGCTTTGGTGGTTTAAGAACTGGTTCGCCTTGTTTGCTATTAGCAACCGTATTGGTGTCGGGAGGTATAACCTGATGTGGTCCATTTGGTGCCGTGAAGTCGCACTCAACTTCATTCTCGATGCTGCTGATAATCGGCGCTCGTGAAGGGACGCGCGAGAGACGGAGTTAACCCCGCTTGTTGCCCCTGTCGATAGAGTTGAGTGGCTGCACCCCGGCGGTGGTCACGATAGCGCACAAGGCCCAGGTGTGGTTTGCACCCTGATAAACCGCCGTTATGAAAGGTGGATGAGTGCCAGTGCACTCTTCCCGCGGGCATGATTGCACATGCTGCATTCCCTACCGAGCGGGCCGGGTGGAGTTGCACTCCATTTGCCGCGGCCTGCACGGTGATATGGCACCGTGACCGACCGCTACCGGATTCGCTGTTGAGGTCGGACACCGCCCGTGAACCATAACAGTGGAATGAAAAGGGAGCTCCTCAAGAGCCACACCACGGAGGGGAGATACATATTGATCGAGTGGATTGATTAAGATCATCAGTCAGTTTCCAAAGTCTTGGGATCGTGTTCCATCATGAGTCATTATCGAGGAAGTCCTTGGAGAAACCTTCGCATCAAAATCCGTCAGGTTAAAAATTCCTTGAGTTTGGCATCGTTTAATGTGGAAGTCGATCCCGGGTACTGCGGGCTCTTGGTTGGTTGAGTTGCTTGAGATGAAGTTGATCATCATCCGGTACGGTCCCACAACAGTGCTGTTTCACCGACCGCCTGTTTCCAAATGGCCTTTGCCGGAATACCGATTTATGCAGTTCGCGGCGGAAAAGATGAACCCCACTGGAGGCCAAGCATTAACTACTTCCAGACGCCAGAGTTCAAACCTCCATGCAACCGGGTTAACTCGGGTCCAAGGCCTAAGGCTCTGCCGCCTCGCGGACAGTTCCCCGGAATCAGCAGATGGCGGTTATCGGACAGAAATCGTGATAGTGAGGATATTGAGGCTGGCTGGAGGGTATGGTACCGGGCGGACCCTGGCGAAGTGGGTGATCAAGGGGTTGAGGGAACTGGTGCCGCTCGAAAGCATTACTTTGAGATCCGTGGCGTTGTAAATAGGAAGGGCAAAGGGGAAATGGGGCAGCAGCGACATTCCCGCAGCCGTTATGACCGCAGACATCCGTACCACCCGGAGATGATGGTTGCGGCTGGTTATATGCATGGTCAAGAATGATGGATGTAGGCATGTTCGTGTGTATGAAAAGTACGCTGGAGAAGGCTGAGCTCGACAGGCCCCCTGATAGCATGAGGTGACCGAGGCCTGAGCAATGCTTGCACGCCAGGGGTGGGAACCGGACGGTGACAGACACGAGGTGGTGGCCACCGAGTTCTAGACTGGTGATGGCTCTCATGCTTCATGCGATCTTATAACGTCCCATCACGGCCAAATATCGGCCCCTGTTGTCACCGGCGAAACTTCGACGCACATGGCCACGCAATAGCGGTGACTGAATCGCAACTCGCAGCGCATGGTTTGAGGTTCCGGGTTCGAACTCCTCGGAAGACGTACTCTCCTCAGAGGACTCGTGATTCAATGGGTGAGAGTCCTGGGACTATGTCGGATTTAAAAGAAGAGAACAAGAAGAAGAAAAATGTAACAAATGAGAGGAAAGATAAGCTCCTTGATACAATAATGTGATGAATATACATATTTAATAGAGAGAAAAACTAAAAGGAGACAGACTAAAACTCATCTAGAACTCATGTAGCGAAGTTTCTAAATACATATATAGTACAATGGCTCTGGGCCCAACATAGACACTTCCTGACTTGGGATCTCTGCGTCAATTCTCGGAAGGGTGGCCCGATTTGCAGAATGTATGCTCTGGAAGCGCCCAGAATCACGCCGACCGATTTTATGGACGGCCACTTGTTCCAGCGATTTTAGGCTGAGGTTTTGGGCCATGCATTTGCCTCACGAGCCTTTGATGGTCAATCTGGCTGACCGAGTATCCTTTGAGCTTGACCGTCCATTTCAGATGAATAGTCCTCGTAATTTCGTGAGGTACGCCGACTAACATCCCCCTCGGACATGCAAATCTTGGAAAATAAAGGCCGTGGGCTAAGAAGAGTTTGAAGTTGATCTTTTCGGTTAAATGTACACCAGGAGATCATCACCCGGAGTATGTTTTGTAGTTTATTTCATTGTTTTTCCTTTTCCATATAAGTCGATTTCCGCATTCTTAGGCAATCGCTTTTTCCCTTCTTTTGGCCATATTAAATTCCTAGATCTATATATAAATGATGGACAATACCCCATATTTTACCCTCACCTTGTCCGGTATGAAAGATACCACTCATGAACTTAGAGTTCTCAGAGAAAGATATACTCTATTCTTTTAGAAAGATCGATTTTTCTTGACAATAGGATCCAAGCATTGGGATAAAGTGTTTTCTAGTTCTTGTTATTGTTACCATTTTGCCCTCCTTGCTTTCTCTCGCCATAAAGTTTTGCTTCATCGCCTTCTTGTGTTTCACTTCTATAAAGTAAATAGGCTACGCTTGCTTTGGCTTTTTCTTCACGTACTTGTTGTTAACAGTCTCCAGTTTCACCTTGTCTTTTACCGCTTTTAATACACATGGTTCGCTTAGAATCAAGGAACATCTTATCGTTAGTATTAGAGGCCCAAATGGGTTTTGTAATCGCATCACCATCCCCATCACAACAAATTATCAATGCAATATCTGGTGTTATTGAACTCTATATAACGCTTTGTCACCATCATATACACGATCGCCATTCAAGCTTCATATTAATCCAAAGAATTGGATCCAGCTTAGATAAGTAAAGTTAGAGGCTATAAATATATCGTTCTACCAAAGATTCAATTTTATTTACTGATGTATCACCGCTTCAGTAGTACAGTACCAACATTGCTCAAACCACCTCATTTTATAAAATTTCATCGATTCTCCAAACTCATCTGATAAAAGTACCGCTATCCCTTGTTTAAGCTGCATCAGTTTCTTCACAATGTCATTCCATGTTAAGAAATATGCGAAAGATCTAGCATATGTTGAATATAATATTATCTTCACTTGTAATTAGTATCATTATCAATAACCACTCTGGACAACAGTTTTAAATCCAATATCTCCACAACCGGCAAACGTTTCACCTCCACATCATTCAGAAAAGTAGTCCTTAAAGGCACAAAGCCACGCCCTAACCCGCCCCATAATTCCCTGCAATCCAACTCGCCAAAACCAAAATTCCAAAAAGACAAAACATAATTCCACGCCATGCAGCGGGCCACAGTAGAAAGCATGGCTGACTTGAGGCTATTGGGCGTCGTGATGGTACTGGCCAAACCACGCACCGAGGGTCATAGCGGCAGATGGTCTGTGGAGCATTGCTGCGCACTTACAAAGAAATAGCTCAAATAAAATAGACTTACAAGCAGTTTCCATGCATTCAAAAGGTGCGGGGCCAGGGATTACTCTTTCTCGGGCTTTACATGGGGATTTGGTCTCGAATTCAGCCGCTTATGTTTTATTAGAAACCTTTAGGGTATTCATGTTGCGAGCTGGCTATGAACGCGTGACATAGAATGCCTTTCCAGCGAGATCGAGTTGATATAGTTCATACAGATTAGATTCAGCTGCATACTTTACTTCGGTTGTAGCTGGTGGACCCCGTTCGCTTATATCATTGCTCTTATTTTAAACTCCGCCAGCCTGTTTCTTTAAAGAGCTTCATTAAGAGATGAAGTCACCGCCGAAGCCTGAGGAAAATACGCTTCAAACCTTTATAATCGAAGTGATAAGCATTTCAAAGATAAGTTATCGCTTATCTTCTTAAAAGACATTGAAATATGTCAACAGCAGTTTTGGTGGATGGATTGAGCGAGATGGACATTATTAGTTCTTAGCTGAAAAAGATGGCGACATTGAGGTTGAAATCACCCCACACTTTTCATATTTATTTAAATAAACTTACTCCTTTTTATAGAATAAAGAATCGTGGATAACTGGCTGGCGATCGGTCCGTAATGCAATGCAACAAGGCTGCCAATGTGCCATAAAGTGAGTCATGGGTAAAGGTTTGTGGATTCTTGTGACAAGCAAGGTCTATCAACGCCAAAGATGCCGCCGCCAAACGAAAACAAGACGTCGAATCGGTTCTGGTGGACTTAATTCCAAGAGGGAAGAACTTACCACCAAACCTTAGCGTTTAAGACTCCAAAGAATGAAACTTGGAAAAGTATGCCCTGTTCGTTTGTTACGCATAGCGAGAGATCCGCTGCATAGGCCGCATAGTGAGTCAATAGAAATGGGAACACAGGAAGGCGCTAAGCCAATGTAGCTGGTTTGATGATCCATTCATCAATATAAATCCCATTTTAAAGCACTAACCCATTCTAGGTTCTCCGTCAATACAAGTTAAGCAAAGAACAAACAACGTATAGCATTTGTTAAGCAAACCGAAATGCCACTTTGTCTCACTCTTGCCGCATCATCCCGGACATTATTTTAGTATTTTAGGACTGCTGATGATGAAGTGGAATTTGATTTTTATACGTAAAATTAGGACTTATTCTTCCCTTTGCTAAACCCAAGCATGTTGTCACATCCCACCCATTTTACCCCCGTGATAAGAACAAAGCAAAAATGCACTTACTAAGTAGATCATGCATTTACTTTGTCTATCTGTCAAGATCATCTAGGCTAGCATCATCTACAGTTAGAGATTCGGCCTTAGAGTTTTATTCTGTAACTGCCAACATTAACGCTGTCACATCTCACCCCACAATGCATGTAAGACTAAACAAAGCACCCTAGCTGTTCTTTTTTCTTTTTTTTTTCTTTTTGGGCGACATTATGAATCACTTCATTCTAGGACATTTTTGTGGGTGTCACATCATCTTTTTATGATGTGTCACATTAAGCTATACTTAGTGAAATTCTCGTTGGCAAATGATAAGTACTTTAATATATCAACCATCCACCATGGTTTCATAGTTGATGAAATCGTTGTTTATAACATAGACTAGCAAAACCAAGTCGAAATGCAAGAAACCCGCTTTCAAATGAAGAACGAGATGTATGTGATTTCATGCGGCATTTGGCATTTTGCTGTGTTGGAAATGTGTCAATGAGATATGCATACATTTGGCATCTTACATGTTTTCTTTGTTTCATCTTCACTCAAAGATATTACCTATGAGGCACCCAACGCCACAGCTTCAGTTTCATGCAATGCTATTTTGTTGTTTTCATAAGCCAAAGTTTAAGTGATTGGTAGCATTTGTTAATGTGACGTCCGTGGAATATACGCTTATAAATACGTGATATTCCCTCGATCTCATACTATACAAGTTCAGTTTATAGCCTTGTATACCATAGATTGTGGCACTAGGGGTGGCATGGCTGAGATTTTATAATTTTAGCTAACTATAGGGAGCGACGATATTCACGTGGTTTTAACTTATACCTACATTATTAGATTTCATTTGATCTACAATGGCATCCTAGGTGGACCAACTTATATAGGCTCAAACCCCAACCCTAGGCTCTCCTTTCCACCTCTGTAAAGTTCCGTAGAAGAGAGATTGTTCACTGCTCGAAACCCTGCCAACATCGCTGTCAGAGACAGACCCGGTGCCACCTGCCAGGTAGACTCTGCTCTGGGACAAGATGCAGATCACGGAGTCTGAGGGACACGACCTGAGGAGCACGAGCAGCACATAGGTTGTGACAGCTCATCCCGAACAAGCATTCCATGTGCCAGTATCTTGTAATTCCAGAGTAGAGCCATCCTAGAACCTATTCAACATCTGAACCCAATCACCTAGAACCCTGCAACCATTAGCCACAGATTGTATGATTAGGTTGGGTATGTCTTCCATGACTTGCCTCTTAGGTTATGATGATTATGATGTTGGTTGATCATGTTTGCCTCTTGTATTGGGAAGGGGGGTAGAGACCAGGGCCATATGTGTATGCTCCTGTGCAGATCCCCAGTTCCATTAGCTGTCAGCTTCAGGTGGATAGGGAGCCCACCACAAAGATCATATGATATGACTCACAAGACCACACAACGGGCTAGAGGGGAAAGCTGAGGGAGGATCCCCGAAAGTGGGGGCTTCTGGGATCCCATAGTGGCCAGGGCTTATGGTCGGTCACTTCGCGGTGGGTCGCATGGTCCGACACCTCCTCGGGCAATGGTGTTGCTCGCCTTCGAGAGCTGCAAGTGTTGGTTTGGCTCTCGTTTTGGGGATGGAAAATAATCGTGTCGCCATCGCATTTAGCCCACTCCGGCACCTCTAGACCCCGGAAGGGGAGATAACCCGCCTTCATTCTGGACCAGGAGATGCAACCCGAGTCCGAATGGGTGCCGATTTATGCATCCCAAGGCTAGAGTCATGCCAGAGTTCCCATTTAGCCCATATCCCAGAAAAGTGTAATGAGGGCGATGGAGTGGTTAACTCCTAGCTATTGTTCGCGCGCCTGGCAGCAGGATTTCCGGCTCGTTTATTTTGAGGTTTAGCTGGGCCATTATCCCTTCCTATAGGGTTCGAGCCGGAGTTTCGCAGCGAGGGAGACTGTGATTACTTCTCATCTTTGCATTGGTGGCAGGATGCACCACCTTCGAGTAGTGTACTTGCATGCTCTTATGCCAGTTCGACGGTTATCACGCTATGGTGGTTCATAGTAGCGGGCGCCAAAATATCAACCCTCAGGCGTCTCCCACCCGGGCGGGGTCATCCTGAGCGGTACTGGCAAACGCGCTGGCCAGGTATCGGATGGGGAGCAACACGCAACTGAACGCAAAGTGGCCACCAA